>JAFJYJ010000054.1:2400000-3000000 GCA_019022615.1 Acacia melanoxylon
GGCCTCTAGGGTTTGTTTCTGATGAAAGACTCCTGTTTTTCCTTGGCCGTCACAAGGAGGTGAAAGTGGGTTTATATACTACTAGATCCAAGACCTAACCCTAAACCACATGGGCCATAGGGTTCTTGGGTTGTAGTCTCACTTAAGCCTTATTGGGCTTAAGTGACTAAAGAGCACATTAACCCAACAATCTCTCACTTGCTCTTTAAGATACAAACTTGAGTTCGTAAACCCAAGACCATGTAGCCCATAAGCCATCATCATCTGATAATATACCTCATCCCTTGTATCGAGCTAGCCTGGGGATCTACCATTTGTCATTTATCAAGGCTCATGATAATCTACAGACGATTATCTAGTTCGGTGCTACTCCACTAAAAGCCCGAATGTGAACTCCAAGAATAATGACAGTTATAACACGAATATGCATTACCCCTTTATAGAATGTCTATAATTTGATTGACCAGTTTTCTGTAACCCAATCAATTATTTATTCCCTTGACTGTGATAGTTTCTCTAATGGATTACATGCACTGGCCAGTGTCTTCAATATCCAAGTACCGAAACATATCAAGGGGACATTTCCTATAAATTTCATGTTGTTTATCTCATAAACACCAATAACCAAAAAGTCTTAATCCCAAAATACCAAGTTATTGGCCGTCACATAGATCAAACCTCACCCGTTGGTAAATCAAAGAATAAAAACTATTTGACTACCTATTTAAAATAAACTCAGGATTAAGAGCAACTACATGACTATAGTTATCTGGAGATTTGATTCCTTATGACAGAAAGAACAAGCTTAATCAAATCTCTCCTTGATCCATTCAATGTAAGTATTAACTCACACCAATATTTTATAGGGTTAAGGAGCGATATGGCCAATAAACTATTAGCCCAGGAGCACCCAGCACAAATAACTATTAAATGGACCATAAATATCAATAAACTTTTTAAAATATGAAGGTAGCACAAAACTGTTAACTTATCATCAACATCCGTTAGTTTCCATTCAGTCCCGTACTGAGTAATCACAGAGCATCAAACGAAGACTTCAGCGGGTGAGGGAAGGAAGGTGTTAGATGTTGGCGAAATAAGGGATTTGGGGCTAGTGTTTAGGTGGCCTGAAACAGGGGTCGATGGTTGTGATTCCAAGGTGCATCGAGCTTACTTGGCGCATCAACTCCACGACGCTTCATTTATGCAAGAGAAGGATAAGGGGGCTGAGGTTTCAAAGATTTGGATTGAAGGTGCATAGTGGATTATGACCAAAGCTCTGAAGAATCTGAAAAATAGAGGGCTGAAGCTTTGGGAGGATTTAAGTATAGGGAGGAAGAAAGCTCTTAAAGTCTGGTTTGCAACTCAGGACGCTCCTCTGATGGATCCAGAGATTTCGCCTGCAAAATCGATTATTAATGAGAGATTAAAGGTGAAAGAATCTCTAGTTTAAGAGAAAATCAATGGGAAAATCAACGGGTAGTGTCTGGACACAGATCTACGCGATCTACGGAATGGACCAGTGGAAGACCCTAATCTTCCTCTTATGTCAAGCATTTCTCTTCTCAATCCTTTCTATACCTTACCTCCAGTACTTCAACCCTATATGTGCCTTCTTCGAGCAATTACTCTCCATCGCCACCGTGTCTAGCAGCTCTGCTCGATTCGTCGCCTGCTTCACTAGCTCCGTCACCGCACTATCCGCTCTTTGCCTCTTCTTCGCCGCCGCAAACTTTTTCCACTCCTCTGTCCCCCTTCAGTATGACAAGTTAACGATGTTGATGATAAGTTAACGGTTTTGTGCTACCTTCATATTTTAAAAAGTTTATTGGTATTTACGGTCCATTTAATAGTTGTTTGTGCTGGGCGCTCCTAGGCTAATAGTTTATTGGCCAATTCGCTCCTTAACCCTATTTTATAATTATTCGGACAAAACATTTCATAAAATATTGCAGCCTAAATAAAGTGCCCAACTTAATTTAATAGCTGTGAACCTTTTCATCAATTGTGAGAACCTATGACCATGTCCTCTATGAACGTATCCATATGATCATATACTCCACAATTGATCCGGACCTTAGAGTTTGTAAATAGTGTGCTAAATAAATGAATAACACCTCATTTATAATATTCAAAAAAAAAAAGAAAAAAATGCAATGTCATAATGTCTTGCTCAAAAAACACAAAATAACAAAGTGAAGTAACAACTATCTAAAGCTATAGCAAATCTGGAATCATCCTAAGACCCATAGATGTAACATGCCTCTCGAACACACGTTCAGGCAAACTTAGTAAAAGGATCAGCAAGGTTCTCGTCTGATGCTATCTTTGCTACCAATGTATCTCCTCTTTCAATTATATCTCGGATCAAGTGGTACTTCCTCTGTATGTGTTTTTGTCTCTTGTGATACCTTGGTTCCTTGGACGTACTCTTGCCCCACTTGTTGTCACGGTAAAGTGTGATAGGACAATTAACACCTAGTATCACCTGAAGGTCCGTTAGGAACTTCTTTAACCATGCAGCTTCCTTTGCAGCCTCAGAAGTAGCTACATACTCAGCCTCTGTGGCAGAGTCAGCCACACATGATTGTTTTACACTTCTCCAACAAATGGCACCGCCATTAAGGGTGAACACATATCCCGAGGTGGACTTACTTGAGTCAATATCTCCTTGGAAATCTGAGTCCGTATAACCAATGGTTTCAAGACTCCCACTAGAATAGACCAACATATAATCTCTCGTTCTCCGTAGGTACTTGAGTATATGTTTAACCGCTACCAGTGTTCCTCTCCGGGATTAGATTGGTACCGGATTACTACTCCCACTGCATAGCAAATATCTGGTCTGGTACAAAGCATAGCATACATGAGACTACCTACTGCTGAAGCATAAGGTATCCTACTCATGCGTTCTCTCTGCTCAGGAGTTTTAGGAGATTGCTCCTTAGAGAGATGAATCCCATGCCTAAAGGGTATAATTCCCCTCTTGGAATTCTCCATGCCAAACCTGACAAGTATTTTGTCGATGTATTTAGCCTGGGATAATGCCAAAACCCTATTCTTCCAGTCTCGCAAGAGTTTAATACCAAGAATATAATTGGCTTCCCCCAGGTCCTTCATATCAAAATGCTTGCTCAGCCAGGTCTTTATGCCTAACAATACCTCTGTATCATTACCGATATGGAGTATATCATCCACATAAAGTACCAGAAAAGATACTGCATTACCTTGGATCCTTTTATACACACGGCTCATCAGGACTTTTCTCAAAACCATAAGACTTAATGGCTTGACCAGAACTGATGTTCCATGATCTGGACGCTTGCTTAGGTCCATAAATGGACCTTTGCAACTTGCATACCAATTTTTCTTGCCCTTTGGCTATAAACCATTTTGGTTGCTGCATATAGATATCCTCTTCCAAATTTCCATTTAGAAAAGCAGTTTTGACATCCATTTGCCAAATCTCATAATCAAGATTTGCTGCAACAGCTAAGAGAATCCGGATGGACTTAAGCATGGCAACCGGTGAAAAGGTTTCTTCATAATCCACACCTTCTATTTGGGAGTACCCTTTCACCACCAATCTAGCTTTGAAGGTTTCAACCTTCCCGTCCGATCCTCTCTTTCTCTTGTAAATCCACTTGAACCCAATGGGTCTTACCCCTTCAGGTGCATCTACAAGAGACCAAACTGAATTGGAATACATAGAATCCATTTCACGATTCATAGCCTCAAGCCATTCCTGAGCATCAACATCTCCTAGTGCCTTGTCATAGCTCGTGGGATCATCATCTTCATCAATGATGACATCCTGATATGACTCACCCAACAAGAGAAATCTTGCAGGTTTACGAATCAATCTCCCACTACGACTTTGTCGCACTTGATGTTGTGCATCTATAGGTGGGTCCATATTTTTTGGGTTAACAATTTCTAGATGAGGACTCTCATTAAGTGGATTAACCAATTCTTGATTTTGTTCTTCCATAAGTTCATCATCATGCTGAACTTCTGGTTCTATCTCTGGTTCCTGTGTATGTTCAGGTATATTTTCCCCTCTTTGAACAACCACAGGAATAAAAGCTGGAACCGCCTGAGGTTGCGGTGAAACTTGATCTGAGACTAGCTCATCAAGAATAATCGTACTCATTGGCTTATAATTTGCCATATAGTCCTCCTCTAAGAAAGTCGCGTGAGTGCTCACTAAGACCTTCTTTTCTTTTGAACTATAAAACAACCAACCTCTTGTTCCTTTAGGATAGCCTATAAACATGTATACTTCAGTACGCGAGTCCATCTTATTTGGTTTCTGTTGTAAGACATGTGCCGGAGCACCCAAAATCCGAATATGTTTCATGGTGGGCTTACACCCTTTCCACAATTCTATTGGTGTCTTTGAAACCGACTTGGATGGACCTAAGTTCAATAGATACATAGCAGTTTCTAAGGCATATCCCGAATGAATCGAAAGAGATGAATAACGAGCATAGATCTTGTCATTTCTAAAAGGGTTCTATTTCTCCTTTCAAAGAACTCCATTCTTGGGGTGTCCTTGGAGAAGATAATTGTGAAACTATCCTCTCTTTGGTCGGGTAAGACCTGAACTCTCAGATAAGTATTCCCCTCGATCGATCAAAGAGTCTTAATTTGAACACCAAGATGCTTTTACGCCTCGGCCTTGAACTCTTGGAATTTTTCAAAAGCTTCGGACTTGTGACGCATCAAGTACACATGTCCAAATCTAGAGTAATCATCAAGTAAATATGATGAAATACGATACCCTCCTACGGCTTGGACATTTATTGGTCCACATACATCAGTATGTACCAATTCTAGCTGAAGTGTGGCACATTTTCCCTTGGCCTTGAAGGATCTCTTGGTCATTTTACCCTCTAAACAAGATTCACATACTGGTATCGGTTCAAAGTTCAGGGATTTTAAAATCTCACTTTTGACCAAACTTTGTATCCTGTTAGAGTTAATATGACCCAATCTCAAATGCCAAAGATAAGTTTCATTGGAAACTTTTCTTTTCTTTAATGAATTAATATGCTCAACATCTCTCAATTCAACATGATTAACTTCACAGGGAACAAGATTAAGGAAATAAAGATCATTAAACTTTACACGAGAACAAATAAAAGAAGATGAACTTCTTATTGAAACCGAGGAATCAAACCGAATCTGTCAAACCAAGTTTATCCAAACAAATAAGAAATTAAATTCCTCTTAAAACTGGAATAAATAAACAGTCTTCTAAAACCAAAGTTCTGCAATTATCAAAAGATAAAATAACTTGTCCCACTTTGCTTGTGCGGACACAAGCTCCCGGCCCAAGCTTCAAAACTCTTTGTCCTTTACTTACGGCAAGCTATGTTTGAACCACTTTGCAAAGAGTAACAAACATGGTTAGTGGCTCCTGAATCAATGATCCATTTATCATTGTAATTCTCCACTAAACAAGCCTCAATGACATTTAAATTACCCATACCTGGTTGATTCATACGTGGGCAATTTTTCTTCCAATGCCCCTTTTGTCCGCACTTGAAGCACTTGCCTTTTGACCGCTTCATTGCAACTGTTTTGGCAACTCGGAATACCCGATTTCTTCTTTTTCTTGTTCTTGTTCTTTCCCTTGGGTTTCCCCTTAGGTTTCTGAGAACTTTTACCAAAGCAAAAAATGCACCGTCCGCTTGACTAGAGATCGCATTCAAAGACTCTCAAGCTCGTGCATCGGTTGAGTGAGGTCAAGATTCATCTTATTCATATTATAATTCATCTTGAATTGATTGAAGTATTCAGGCAATGATTGCAAGAGAAGGTCAACTTTTACTTCTTGTTCAAATTTGACACCATAGTCTTCAGCCTTCTTGAAGTTTTCTATCATTGTTAGACAATGATCCCGCACACTTCCTCCAGACATCACTGTCTTGGTGACTGAATTCAGCGCATTTTGCCTAGCAGAGCTGCTAGACGTAGCAAACATGCCATCAAGAGTCTGGAGCATTGTTGCTCCTCTCTCAATCATGCTCACTTGCTCCTGAAGGTGATTGGCGAGACTGGCTAAAATATAGCAGCGAACTGCCACATTCGCCTTCTCCCATCTTTCCTTCTCCTGCTGAAATTGAGTCTGTATTGCCTCAGACGCATCTGCAGCAGGCTGTGCTGGCATAGGGGTAGTTAGAACAAAGTTGAGCTTTTCAAATTGAAGAACAATATCCAAATTAGTTTTCCATTGTTTGTAGTTTGTACCATCCATAGGTTTTTGGCTCAAGATTGTAGCTAAAGGATTGAATGAAGACATTTTTCTAAAAATAAGGAAAAACACACTAATTACAAACTATAATTAACAACAAACAGATATAGCGATAGTAGATTCTAATAACTACTATTTGTTTATTGTTTAACAATCCATTAGTTATCTTTACAAGGCTTACGATGGGCAAGATACTTGTAAAACTAATACTGTCATTTTGGGCCTTCAGTTCCATTGCCAGAGCCTTGATGGGAGGGTTAACAATTTTACCAAAGTTGAATGTATTTAACCATTGTTTACTTTCAAAATTTTCTTTAGTGTCTAAGCGTTGCCGACGATGGGCTGTACAAACTTTACTAAAATTTTGAAAATATTAGGGTTTAATCTAGCGAAATCCGACTATCCTTATCCGATGGGGCTTCAGCGATAACCATTTCACTAATAAAACCACAATTGGGGCCCGTAGGTTTTAAAATTAAATGCTTAATTAAAACCTTCACCCATTCAATATTTTAAATTTAGAATTTTCAATTTCCAAGAATTGTTCAATTTAGAGTATTCTTTGTCTGAGATTAACATCTTTAATTGAAATCTTTAGGTATCTAAAATCCGGTCATGATTGGCGAGTGTGCTTCACATGACCATTTTAAATAACCCACAAATCACTCTCAAAAATACAATTCTCTTAGGAAATTTCCTGGATTATTTGTCTAGATTTTAATTCCACAATTAATTAACCCAATTATTATTCTAGATTTTAATTTAAAATCATAATAATTTATAATTAGTTTAGTGGATAACCTAAATAATCTCGCATAATAACTATCATTCTAGTCGATTCAAGACATAATAGCTACTGGAGTTATGAATGTGTGCAGTTATGACATGTGATTTATGCAACAATATGGCATCTTCCTATTCTATATGGCATGTTATTTCAAATATCATGTTAATCGCACATATAATTCATACAATTCAATAAAAGCATTAAATTAATTAAACAAATAACTTTAATCCTTGGCTTTCCTATTTAAAAATAAAAATAAAATTACAACTTTGGAATTCCTCTTTCGTCCAGCCCATAGTATCTGTTTCAAGCCCCTTTAGGGTATACATGGGCCCAAAAGCCCAAAGACCCACTCTTTGGTGAGAAACCCTAGGATGCCAAAGAGGAACCCTAGCCGTCAGTATTGCCGCGCCGTCAGCCAAAGTCATCTCAGCACAAAACTCCAGGGGAAGGACCGCCATTGGGAGACGAGAACACGGTCGCCAGAACCACCCAAAAAGGGTGGCCCACGCGCCCTCACGCGCGGCTCCACTACCGGAGCGTGAAGGCCACTCGCGCAGAAGCTTGTGGCGGCGCGTGGTGGCTCTCCTGGCCTCGGTCCACCCACCATTTTGCTCGTCTTTCCGTCCTCTTTCCAACCATATATGGATCGTCAAAATCTGAGGTCCAGAGGTCCACGAAAAGTGTCTGACAGTGTCGTGTGTTCATTTTCTTCACAGTTTTTCGATCTTCAACTTTTACAGAAATTTGAAAAAAAATACATAGATCATTGCAAAATGTATTAAATTATTGCAAAGAGGAAACCTAATCATATGGGATTAGCCTCCTTGTTACAAATCGAGAAATACACGAGAAAATCTAACCATGGATTAAAGCGATTAACCGATTAAAATTAAAACTAATATCAAATATGAATTATAAACGAATAATTACCATGAAATAAATAACAAATATAGAAAGAGATGCCATATTTTTCAAAAATAAATTTTGAAAAATCCGAAATTAATCACACAAAAAAATCAAAACTGGTTCTTTTCCTCATCGCTATTCGGCTCTGATACCAATTGTAGAAATCTCACCAGAAATGCGGAAACGAATCGTACCGACACGATGTAGGAAAAGTTAAAACCTTCATCGTTTTGATTACCTGGAAAGATGCAACGATCTGAAAGCCTCTCCACGAACAGTCGTAGTCCGCTCTATGATCGATCTTCCAGACTATCTCTCGAGGGGGATAGGATGGATGTTGTTCGGATGATGAACGTAGGGTTTGCGATGAAAGCCTCTTGTTTTTCGTTCACAAGGAGATGAAAGTGGGTTTATATACTACTACATCCAAGACCTAACCCTAAACCACATGGGCCATAGGGTTCTTGGGTTGTAGTCTCACTTAAGCCTTAGGGTTTAATACACATTAACCCAACAGATACTGGGGCCGAGGCAATTGACAAGGGTGTTTGAAGGAAGGAAAGAAGGAGGATGTGGTTTAATACACTGGTAGGGATGTACGGGAAGGAGTTAAGCTCGGCGACAATGGCGGATGGAACTGAGATTCCAAGACATGTGGGGGAGAGGTGCGGAGAGATCATTGAAGAAGAAAGCATACAATTCAAGTGGCAGAAAGGGGATGTTGTCTTCCTCGATAACTTGGCTTTGCTTCATGCAGATCGTGAATGAATAAGAGTGATGGGAGGAAGAAGAGGGATATGGGGTTCACTTTTTATTTTATGAATAAGTTCTGTTTACAAACAGTAGTTTATATGATTTCATGTATCTGTCTGCTGGTGATGATATTCCCAGACAAAGCTTCGTTTACTCATTAGATAAGATTGATGGTTTGTGATTGAGAAACTTGTTCAATTTTTATATAAAAATTATCGCCAACTAGAAGGAAGAACACACTGATTCCCACACCATATAATGCTTCACGGTATTTCCTACCGACGTTCATATATAATACATATACAAATAGATAAAGCTTGCCTCTCCGTAGTCTTTTTGCCTTGTGTACTTCTTCTACAGGAAGAATCCAATTATATAGGAAACCACGCTAATAAATATAGTATTATTTTGATCTGACAAATTTGGTTTGTATTGGACTCCATATTTTGGTCCTTTAAAAAAAAAAAAATCTTTATTAAATTTCACAATGCGGGAACTGTACAATAAGCTGCATAGGCTTAGTTAAGCTAATCTAGCTAGTCTGGTTAAATCTTATTTTCAACTGCTAGGTAAGTGGTCTTTAACATTAAAAAAAAAAACAGTTTTCCATGTATATTATTCAATATACATACATATAACTGGATGAGCAGATTTAACCATTGAATTAGCTACAAAAGATGGAAATCATAATTTTCCCCCTAAAAAAACAAGTATGATATAGTCATCAATTCCCCTGTACTATGATGTGAAAACCATTTTGCAGGTACATATACCTCCGTCAATTTTTAATTTGGTATTTTTGTATTTTTTCCATATAATTAAATATTTGAATTTTACTCTATCAACATAGTTAACCCATATAACTTTTCTTTTCTAGCACCGTTAGCTCGTATATAAGAGTTATGAGTGCTAATATAGTAAAAATAAAGTATTTAATTAAGGTAGAAAAAGACAAAAACAAATATCAAATTAAAAATGGGAAAATCCCCCTCAAGTCCCAAGGAACCAATATATTCTAAAAATAGTCCCTCATAAAAGTGACATGTTAGAAATGTCCCAAGGGACTTGCTGGTTATTAAGGAAAAAGACGAATTACATTGGTGCCCCAAGATTAAAAAAGGAAAAGGAAGGGCATATGTGTTTTGGAGAGCTGTGTTCTGATTGATCACTGAGAAAGGAAAAAACAGAGAATGCGAGGCACACTAGGGAGGAGCGATCAAGGTTGAAGGTCCAATGTTAAAGGGTGTGTTCTGATTAAATACATGTCGTTTTCATCAACTGTGTTAGAGGCTTAACTGAGTTGGTTTTTACGTATTGTGTATGATATTTTTTTTTTCCAAATTGAAGGGTGGGTGGTTGAAAAGTTGAAGCTTGGCCTCATTTATGTTATTATCGGCTAGGAGATAGATAAAAAATGCTAAGATTTTAATCAAGATATCATCATCACCATTCTACTTGATCTTTAATCATTATACGGTAGGGTTAATAAAATCTTGCTCTGTTTTTTGGCATGGAAACCAAGGTTATTAAAACCGGTCGGAGTACTGGGTTAAGGGTTAGTGGGTCAGACCGGAGTCGAACCGGGGTCAAACCGGTAAGAAAGTAAATATTATATATTACAAAACCCCACCCCCAAAAAGTTTTTCTCGTCAACTGTGCATCTGTCTCTTCTTATAATCAAGTTGGTTTTCTAATGCACAATGATTTTACGTATGACAGTATATAACCTCCCTCTGTGGAAATTTTTTCAAAATGGTGTACTATTGCAGGTCAAAAAGCAGCACCTCTTTATCCTTTGGTTTTACCCACCAAATGTTTCTCTGTTGGGTAATTGAGCCATCCCATTAAATGATAAATTTTACACTCGTAAAAAATAAAATTCAGACATACAATCACATGCTCTCTATCGTGTTTCTCTCCCTTTCTCCTTCCAGATCTGAGATTATTTTTCAATTCACCGTCGTGTTTCTCTCTTTTTCTCCATCCAGATCTGAGTTTCTGATTCAGTTCCAGCGAGCCCATGTACAACATAGAGAGGTGAGCCATTCTTGAAGTACACCATTCTCTCTGCAAGGTTCATCAGCCATTCTTGAAGTACACGATTCTTTCTACAAGGTTCATTATTTTTCACCCAAACCACCCCCACAGTTTCTGCCAAACCGGTGGCTCCGGCGATTTCTAAGGGGAAAGGAGTAGCGGTCGCTCTGGTCTCCCTCCTCGTCGATCTCACCGGCGGCTTCTTAACATCTGGTGGCTTTTCTCTGGTCTCTCCCTGTTCATCTCTCTCTTAATAAATTTTTTTTTTTAAAAAAAAAAACCTTGACCCCGGTTTCTATGGCTGACCGGACCGGTTTCGTGGCCGATTTGGCGGTTTCCGGTCCGAACCGGCCAGTCCGGTCCGGGTTTAATTACCATGATGGAAACAAAGGAAAAGATCTGTTTTTTAGTGGGAATGGGTGAATGAGATGAAGGTACTTTTGGTGCAAACATGTTGAACTGGAATAGTTGTTAATACCTACATTGTAGTTATTAATATGACTATTTAAGTTGTTAATACGAATTGAATGTTGTAGGGTAGGTTGCTCTGTTTTTGGGCATAGAAACAGAGGAAAGGTCTGTTTTTTAGTGGGAATGGGTGAATGGGGATGAAGGTACTTTTGGTGCAAACACATTGAAATATATACAATTTTAGTTGTTAATATGACTGTTTAAGTTGTTAATACGAACTAAAATGTTGTACAGTAGGTTGCTCTGTTTTTGGGCATGGAAACATAGAGAAATGTATGTTTTTTCGTGGGAATGGGTGAATGGGATGAAGCAACTTTTGGTGCAAACACGTTGAAATGAGATAGTTGTTAATACATACAATTTTAATTGTTAATATGAACTAAATGTTGTAGGGTAGGCTGCTTTGTTTTTTGGCAATGAAACAAAGGGAGGCCGGTGTAATATCCTGATTTTCCCGAAACCCTAAAATTTGGGAAATATTGTAATATGAAATAATTGTCATGGGAATGATATTTCTTTGATAATCTTGGACTAGAGTTGTTAATACCCACAGAAAAATGCAGGACCTTATGAAACATATTATTTTCCATTCTTCTACTTCTTGACATACCATTAACAAAGATCATACAAACAGAAAAATTTGTTCTTGTCATTGAAATTAAATTGTAAAGTTACCATCATTACAACATTTACAGAAAACCAAATTTTGAAGGTTATTTTCATCAATACAAATGAACCTTCCCATAAAAACAAATTCTTCACGACTTTGTCATAAATACAAATTCACATGTATACAACAAAGAACCCACAAAAAGGTGTCCTAAATACAATCAAATTTATATTTTTGCCCATAACAAGTCAACCTATCTAACTAAAAAGTTTGTTGTCTAATGTCTCATCTTCTACTTGTGTGGGACTCCTCGATCAAAGATAACACTTTTTCTCGATGGATGTTGTGAGGATGGGTGAACAGCCACTACAAGAAGCCGACCTTCATTTCACGAAGTTCGTCCATGGAGTATAACAACATTGCGTACCCATCATCACCTTGCTTGGTCCCATCCCACATTTGTAACCAGGAAAGCACATGAGCATGAAATACGAGAGCTAGGGACTTCAACAGTCCTGTAAGAAAAATGGTTCATAAGGAAATTGGGAAATGAATAGTAAATACATAACTGAATTGAAGCTTTAATGATAAGATCCTATATCTATATGTGCTTATGTGTATGAAAACTTAGATAGCCAGCACCATACTCCCTCCCAAATAAATTAACATTCATACATTGAGCATGTATGTGTTTTCTATGCATTTCTATATCACAGTCTGTGGCTGTTGGATGGTCTTGCGCATGGAAGTGCACATGTATTTCATAATATGTCTTTAAGAAATTGACCACAGAGAGAGAGAGAGACTGTAAATGTTGTAGTGCCATTTCCCTGTGAACTATTATTAGAACTACAATCTTCAGATAACCAAACACTGTAGGGTTTTAACCATGTAAGGCTATCAGATATATTAATAACTCCGATCAACAGTTAGCATGAATTATTATTGCATTCTGTGTGTGTGTGTTTTCCAGGTTCTTTCACTATGAGGCATAATTTAGACTACAGCCACAAAACAACCTTTTCTGTATCCCAAAAAAACTATTAAGTGGAAAGGTACACAACCTGTAGCCTATGCGAGAGCTAGACTTGAAATCATATATTGGAACCTGAACTGGCTTGCCAGTAGAGTAAAGCTGGGAATCATGGCCGGCCCGGCCCTCTAGGACCTGAGGTAAGAAAAATATCTGTTTTTTAAAGCCCGGCCCGAGAGCACCAGGGCCCAAAAATTACTATTCCAAATTTTAACTATTTTTCCTCTGCTTTTTCTAAAAAAATATAATTAGTAAATTACAACACGAATCATCCAATAAATAAGCACAGTCACTAATTCATAATCAAAAGCAAACTATGTTCACAAACAATTCACATAAAACATAAAAAGCATATCACTAAGCGACATTAGTACGATGACTATTATTGTCGTTATCTTCGTCACTATCATCAATTTTAACGACATTTTATTGTTCTTCACTTTAAGTAATAGCCTCTGACTCATGAGTAAGAATATCATGATTTCTTCTCCCGCATCATGAACACATCCATAATCTTTATTTGCAACAAATAATAAACCAAATCATAAAATTAGAGTATAATTATTATATATTTGTAGTTAAATGGATAAATAACTCATAACAAATACAATATATATATATATATAAATTAATAAATTTAAAAAAAAAAAAGCAAAAAAAAAAAAAAAAAAAAAAGCTACGGTGAAAAGAGTCTGCAGGCCCAATTTTGAATATCTCGTCTATTTTTCAAGCTCAGCCCTTGAAGGGCCAGGGCTTAAACGGGCCTAGCCCGATGGGTCTGACCCGATTTCCCGGCTCTACTTGCCAGCTTTGAGACCCCGTATATTTCTTAGCAATGTATCATAATCTGTCAACCGAGGGTCTGTTTCACTTATTTCCTTTCATTAGTGCTAACTCTCTATTATAAGTCTCAAGATCGAAATCAACATCAATATAAACTGTCGTATTATTAAAAATAATGCAAACTATTTTTCAAAATTCTTGCAATGCATGTAAAGACCATGTCTAATTAACTAATTCTTAAAAAAAAGACCAAAATTATTGGGGTGCACAGGAGAATTATAATGAAAAGGAACATTATAAGATTCAAGATAACATCTTTTACCTCACAATTGATGTTTCTTCGGTTAATAATACATTTAAATTACTCCCTCTAGTCTTTATTATAAGGCACCAACTGCAATTTCTCTTATAACAAGGAATGACAGTTAAGTTATTAAATTAATGTTCAGGTTATAAATATTTCCACCTTTACCCCTACTTTACTGGGAGGAGTGAGAGAAACAAGCTGATTGGATTAGAAATACAAAGTTAATGGGGGAGAGTAGGGTTGTCCAAAAAATCTACTGGTCTGGTTGATATGGTCCGACTTGATCCGGGCAAAAAAAAAAAATGGTCCAAGACAATTTCATCGGATCGGACTAGACTAGACTACTCGGGTTGGATCGAACTTCGGTCCAGGGGCTTAGATCTCTTGGACTGGTCCGATCTGACCCGGTTTTGTGTGTGTGTGTGTGTGTGTGTGTGTGTGTGTAAATCACCACTACAATCAGCTACTCACTAGAGACTGGACATTCTAATGTGCTTTTTAACTTATAGGAATCATTTTTCACTCAGTCACTTTTTAGTACCAGACCGGACCGGACCAGACCTCGGCTGAATTTTCCAGCTCAAGGTCCTATCAGGCTAGACCTCAGGTTGACCTCCAACCCGGTTTGGCCAGGTCCTTGGACATCCCTAGGGGAGAGACAAAAACATGCTGATTGGATTGAAATATACAAACTTAATGGGGGAGAGAGAGAAACATGCTGAATGGATTGAGAATGCAATAGTCAATGAAAAATATTGGCCCACTAAATAAGGGTATAATGTGAAAAACCCAATAAATTAGTCAGTTAGAGGCAATTGGTGTCTTATAATAAGGACGAAATAAAGTATTATAATGATCTTTTGTTATTATTTTATTTATATATATGTTTGTACTGTGTGTGATGCGGGCAGTGTCATATCAATGAGCATCCGCCTTGTAGTCTTCTGTGTTAGCCCCATTATTGCCTTGGCACAACACAACATATATCATTAGTGGTGACTTGAATCTGTCCATAATTGCGCGCTTCATCACCCTCAATAGTTAAGATTAACAGTTAGCTTCACTAATTTCCTTTGGGGCGTGAAAAAATTCTTGCATCAACAGGAAGTACCACATCATGGCCTGACTAATAAAAATTTAACACATTGCTAAATTTAATCTGACAAGGAAGATGACATGTCAATCTATTAATTTCCCTAAGTCTAATAATTTAATTCAATTCATCATCATTTTCTAAAAAGTCGTGCCCCCATCCATCCGTCATCTTCCTCCTCAATCTTTTTTCAAATTCTGTCTCATCAATAACTCTGTTCTCCCAGGCACCGCCTTCATCCTCCTTCCCTAGCTTCAATCAATCACGACCATGGCCACAAATGAAGCCAGAAGAGAATCCAGGTAATGGAGGCCTTGCTGACGGAAAATGTGCAGAGAGTAGTGCAGGAGATATGGCGGATGGCTCAGAATCCAGATAATGAATCACTGGAAGAGTAGGGAAAGCCATGGTGAGATCTGGCCAGATCCCAAAGTAAAAGGATGTAAATGGAACGTATGCAGGAAATGAAGATATTCTGGTGTCGTTGACAATGGTGGTGCCTGGGAGGGGGGAAAAGCAAAGGAGAGAGAATTTGAGAAAAAGAAAGAGTCTGACGGAGGGATGAGGGAGAGGGAGGTAAGTCACCGTTTGTTACAGAGAAGATTAAAGGAGGGAAATGAACTTAAAGGAGGGAAATAAATGTAAAGGAAGATTAAGAGAGAACTTTAAAAAGTTAAACTGTTTGGTAGATATGGAAAGTGTGATGGAAGATGATAATTTTAAAAATTTAAAATTAAAATATAAAACTTGAAATTCCCAAAATACCCTTTACATCAAAAAAAAAATCCCTCCTTCTTCATCCCACGTCCCCACGACCGCCGAAAAAAAAAAAAAAAAAAAAGATCAGATCCAGGCGAGTTCCTACCGGTGGTGGTCGTCCGCCGGCGACGAAGAGAGTCGAAGGTGAGAGGAAGAAGGTGAAGTCGGAGACGGTGAGAAAAAAGGAAGAAGAAAGGGATCTAATGGGAATTTGCTCACAATCTTCCATCCAATATGTGAGGGAAGATTATGGAAGGAATCTTCCCATGGATGAAGGAAGATGGTGCCCACTGGAAGATGAATTCTGTGTAACAAACACTCAAAACCGAGGGAAGATTGGAATCTTCCTTTCCCTCCTCCAATCTTCTTCCTAACAAACATGGCCTAAGTGAAAACAATTGGGCACGACTTCTTGGAAAAAATGATGATGAATTGAATTAAGAGTTAAGGTGCGATTTCACCAATAAACTATTGGTTCGGGAGTGTCCAACACAATTAACTATTAAGTAGATAAAAAATACCAACAAACTTTTAAAAAAGTGCAGTCAGTATAACGCCGTTAGAAAAAGTTAACGTCTGTTATCTAAGGTGCAGATTGGCCAACGAACTTTTACCCCAAGAGCGCCCAGCACAAAAAAGTTTTACTCGGGAGCGTCCAAGTACAAAATTCTAAATTTTAGTAAATTAAATAATTTTTTTCTCAATTGTCATTATTCAAAACTACTTGTATAGATATCTATGGACAAAATTACTCATTCTTCAATTTTGTCAAAATTATAATTTGCTAAAATAAACAAAAGTTTTAATTAAAAATATAATTATATGATTTAAATAAAACTCAAGGTGTTTTATAGTTTATATATATGTTAAACAAAAATATATATATATGATTTATTTTTATTTTAGAAGAAATTTATGTGAGTTAAAAAATTCATTTAATGTTAATAAAATTTAAAAAATCTATTATATCTGAAAGAAATAAAATGAGTTTAATTTTTATTTTTATAAAAAGAGCTTAATGGATATCAACATTGATACTTAATAATATAAATTCGGCAACTTGATGATATATTTGTTAATTAAATGATCTATTGATTATATGAATATGAGACTTGTTGGAAAAAAAAAAAAAAAAACTTAAGAGGCTTGATGAAGGACAATTTAATAATAAGTTAAGAAGCAATTATAATGGGTTAAGGAGCAAATTGGCCTACGAATATTTTATTAACATTAAATGAATTTTTTTAACTCACATAAATTTCTTCTTAAATAAAAATAAATCATATAATTTTTTTTGTTTAACATATATAATAAACTAAAAAACACCTTTTGTTTTATTTAAATCATATAATTATATTTTTAATTAAAAAATTTGTTTATTTTAGAAAATTATAATTTTGACAAAATTGAAGAATGAGTAATTTTTGTCCATAGATATCTATACAAGTAGTTTTGAATAATGACAATTGAAAAAAAAATTATTTAATTTAGTAAAATTTAGAATTTTGTGTTGAAATTTCCCGAGAAAAAACTTTTTTGTCTTTGGGTGATGAGGGTCTTTTTGTCTTTAGCCTTGGGGTCCACAATAAAAAAATAAATCAAGGATTGTGTATAGGCAAACCTATGATCGTTTTCTCTCTGAGAAACTTTTTATTGAATCCTAAGTAATCTAAATGCCATGCAAATACAATTAAAACAAGGGAAAAAATAGGTTTTAGAGTTTTATATTAACAAACTAAAATAAGAATGCAAATTAAATCAATGCTAAACTATTATTTTTGGTATTTTTCTTATAAAAAAGGTGAATGGAGTATGAAATTGAAAATATGAATGATGGATGCTCTTGGTAATGAAGAAATGACTATCCTTGCTCAAAAAGATTATGAGAGTTAAACTTCATTAAGTCTTAATAAGAAAAACCTCAAGATAATATTATGAGTCTAATATTCCCAATTAATAGTAACTTCTACTATCGTAGCTAACTACTACCTCTTGAGATATTGTCAGAAACCACTTAATGTGCAATTAAAATTGGAATAATGCAACATGAGCCTTTTTAAATTTGAGTGTTAACTAGCCCCTCAAGGGCACAAATAAATCACATTAACTAGACAATACCACACTAATTAACATAATCTAATTGCAACCACACAAAAATCAAACATGTATATTTTTCACACTACAAAATTCAATCTTAACTACAATTATCAAACCAACAGAGACAATTAACATTAACCTCAGTTCCAAAATTATATACAATAATTCTTAAAAGTAGGCAATCTAAATATATAATTTTAAACTAATGAAATGATAGAAAAACTTCCCTATGAAGCCCATTGAGCTCAAGCAATAATCTCCACCACAAGGAAATCAGACACACATAATCATTGAGATCAATTGCCCAACCAAATTGTCCATTGAAGCTAATGGCAAAGTCGACTTAATGGGAAAGGTGAGAGAAGGCAGTGAGTTCTTGACAGTGGTGGAATGGAGGTGATGTTGGTGTCTGCCAAGGTTGAGGTTACCGATGGTGAGGGAAGGTATGATGCTAGCAACAGAGAAGGAAAACGATGGTGGTAGATGGTGGATGGAGAGGAAGGTTGACGATCTGAGGAAGTAAATGGTTGTCATTTGAAACTCCAACTCTGGGCTCTGGCTATGGTAAAGCCAGAAGGTGATCGGCGTTGTGGTGGAGGGTGAAAGAAGAAAGGACGTCGCCAGTGATGGAGGAACGATGATCGATCTCTCAGCTCCGGTGGTCCTCCCCACGGCGCACTCCTCTGTTTTCAGATCTGCTTCGCGATGCTCTAAGCTTAGCAACAATGGAGATCTCCGTGTGTCACCAATCGTGAGGGAATGTCGCTGGCGACGGTGAAGGCAGCTAAGGTCGCCGGCGACCAAGGAGAAATGGAAGGTAAGGAAGCTAAGGTCGACTTGCAGGTCGCGTCTCTGTTCGCAGCGCTCTATCTGAATATTTAATCCCCCAGGTCTCTCCCTTCAGCTCTGTACGCGTTCCAAGTCTGACCTAGCAAGTTTTGACTAGGGACTAAAGTGAGAACTTTTAAAAGTTTTGGAGAGGGACTAAATTGAGAATCTGAAAAATATTTGTGAGGCAGAACTGAATTTCCAAAATATGTGGGTACTTTTATATAATTCTGTATCTAGCCCTTTTCTTCATTAATTTCCAATTTCCAGAAATTGTTGGGGCCTTTCTTGTAATTTTTCCTATTCCTCAAAACATTAATTTTGACCCAAATGACATTTTTTTTCCAAATTCTTCAATTTTCTTCCAAAGCACCTACAATGCAAAATTAAGCACAAGGTAGCATCAAACGTCCAAGAAATCATTTGCATGAATAATTAACAAATGATGACCATTTTACCCTTAATTACACTTAATTCAATACAAATGTCCATAACTCAAATTAGTGCTTAATCATGCAATAATGTCCAAGAAAATACATTAAAAATCCCAATTTAATTATGAAAAATCATATAAAAATATGGTTTGATCACTGGGCGCTCCTAGGGTAAAAGTTTGTTGGCCAAACTGCACCTTAGATAATGGACATTAACTTTTTGTCTAACGGTGTTGTGCTGGGCGCTCATGAGTAAAACTTTTTTTGTGCTGACTGCACCTTTTTAAAAGTTTGTTTATATTTTTGGTCCACTTAATAGTTAATTGTATTGGACGCTCCTGAGCCAATAGTTTATTGGCCAAATCACACTTTAACCCTTGAATTAAATTTTAGACTAACGGAGATTAAAAGATTTACATCATCTTCCCTGTCAAATTAAATTCAGTGACGTGTTGTATTTTTATTAGTCTGACCATGGATGATGTAGTATACTCGGTTTATGAAAGAATTTCTCTTCACTTTAGGGTGTTAGCTCTCTCTTATAAGTCTATCTTAACTAAGTGTCTATTTGGATCCTTTTTTTTTTTTTTAAGCTTCTCCTCTCCTTATAAGAAGAAGATAGACCAAACAGGTTTTTATAAAAGCTCTTATAATAAAAAAGATTTTTTTTTATAATGAAGTAAAAAGCCAAAAGCTCTCGAAATGAGCTTTTTTTTAAGCTCTTATTAGCTTTTGTTGAAATGAAACGTCGAGATTGTGGTCATCCTTTCGATTGCAAGTTTTGAGCATTGCAATCCTTTTTTTTTTCCCTCCATCTTTCTCTATCTGATTTCTCTCGGCAAATAGCATCATTATCAAAGGTACTCTTTCTCTTTCTCTTTGCTACTGAAGGTTTGTTTCCCCAGCTTCTTTTTGGACTTCTGCTAATGATTTAGTTTCCTATTTTTTGTGCATTCATTGTGATTTAGGACTTCTTTTTTGTCATCTTGATCGCATCCTGTAGCAGTAACTCAAAATGCTACCAATACAGTAGCGGTTTTATTAAATGCGTGCTACAAAATATCTTGCAATGGTGTATTTTGTAGCGGTTCTTTGAACTGCTATTACTATCATTTGTAGCAGTTAAAACCGTTACAAATACACAATTTTAACCGCTATAAAATATCATATTTTTGTAGTTTCCTACTCAATTTTAAACTCAAAACTTCAGTTTCGAATTACCCTAAACCCATAACTCATCCAACAAGTATAGAGCATCAATTTCGTATCATTAACTCCAATTAAGGGCAAAAATTTCTAACCTATGTGATTCATGTGAAACTTGCAGAGGTTAAAAGAACACCAAACCCATAACCAAGAATAAACCACAAACGCCTTCATTGACAGCCACAGACATGGGAAGGAGGAGAATCATTATTTCAGCAACAATGGAGAGGGAAAAATAGTGGGGATGCCGGAAAAGAGTGGTTAAAGCTATTTGATGAGTGCACAGAGAAATGGTGAGAACTTTGAAATCATGAGAATAGGGTTTAGAAAGAGAGTTGAAAGTTATATATTTGAAGATTTATTTTGAAAAACCGTCAAATATATAAGTTTCACGGTGTTTTGATACATAACATCATATATTGATACAACCATCAAGTACACTATATGTTTTTTGTCTAAAAAAAACCCAAACTTATTATATATCACAGTAGTCATATAAAACAGTTAAATATTGTCTAATATACTTAACGATTTTTTAAATAACCGTTATATTTTTTTTTTCCCATAATTCTGCCTATTTATATTTAACAATTTTATGAAAACTGTTAAGTATGGGGCGTCAAATATATGTGATTCTGTAGTGGTGCTCACTGATCCTTGACTCATTACCTCGACTAGTTTAGAGGCAGGTTAGGGTTTAATAACCTTAATTTTCTCTCATCCTTAATTATTGTTGAAAGATCATTAGTAGGGGTGGATTAGAAAAAGATTGACCAATATGAAAAATATGTTTTATATTTAGGACCAAGATCAACTCCATCTCCACATATGTCATATATTAAGGACTAGAGGGAGGAGCATAATGGCTCTTGAAGTATAGTATGTACTCTTCCAGAAATTAAAAAGCATATAATCTCATGGTGTGCTCTATATGAATCAATTTAACTTTTTAATCAATAATTATTAAAGCTAACTATTTCATGAAGATCAAAATCACTAATTAAACATATGGAATTTTCATAAACTAACACATTCTTTTACAGAACATCTTTTGGTTTTATATTCATGATCTAAAGTTCTCTTTAGGTGTCATGAGGACTATCCATCTTGATGTTTCTTAATATGTTACTCGATCCGTACATAATTCCCAATGTTCATAAGTATAAGAAACAATTTATGGGATAGGACTGGTCCTTTTTACATTTTTTTTGTCACAGTTTTTTATATGTTACATTTTGTTCTTGTTTAAAAATTTAATGAAGTTTTTTTCATACGTTCACCCTTAATTAATTACATGTCTCATTTATTTATTTATTTTCTCACTCATTTTCTCCATAAATAAAGATATACTTGAAAAAAATTATACTTTTTACACATTTATTACCTTTAACCAATTTTAATTAACTTTGCTAACCTATGTAATTCAATTATTTGTACATCGGATGCATGAGGGATACAAGAATAATGAAGAAATTAATCTCTTTATCTTAAACTTTTGTTACTGTATCATTGGAAAAGATGTTACAATGACAAGGAGCTAGTCAGCTACTACGATAAATATCAACTATTTTTTTGGTCAAAATAAATAAATATCAACTTAAGAACAATAGAGTGAGTCCATTTTCTTAGTTTCTTTAATTTGTAATCTCGAATGTTTCATCATTTAACTTCATGGGATAAACTAGCATGCAACTTTATGGAGATCCTCTCTATATATTGATCATATCATCAATTTTTCTTGTCCTTTACCTTACAATGCAATACTACATTTGTCTCTATACGTAGATTCTTTATTTAACTTTTAGTAATTAGGTGTACACAATATAATATATTGATATCCTCTAGGTTGGTTTTTGTCTTTGTACACCGGGTTGGAACAGAACCATTGGCTCGTCAAAGACAAAGATGATTGGCTTCCGAAGTTATTTAGCCACATCCGACTCAAAGAAAAAGCCATTTGAAACAAATGAATTATAAATAGTGATGCAATTGTTTATCAAATATGTTTCGTTTTTCAATAAGATTCTTATATTTTTAGGGGTAAAGTCACATCTAATACTTTGGTGTGATTTCTCAGTTCTATCTACCACACTCTGATCTTATTTGTGGTGCAATTTCATCTTTGAAAGTATTTTTTAGGTGCAACTTGACCCTTATTGTTAACTCCCAAAAAGTCCTTTTAAGTTAAAGTGTATTAACAAGTTAAAGATTTTTTCTTTTTGGGTAATATTCAGTACCTAAAATAACTTTTTGGTGATTTTTTTTTTCCTTAAAGTATTTTTCATTACTTTTTTTTATATTTTTAGTATTCATCTTCTATATTTTTAATGCCCATTTTTTGGGTCAAATATTAATACTCATTTTTAACATTTTCGTAGCTTTTCATCTTTAGTGGAAAAATTGCACCAAAATTTACTTTAGGTTATCGAGTTCTATTAAAAAAATAATTTAGGGTGTTAATTAGGTGCACTTTAACTTAATGGACTTTTTAGGAGTTAATAGTGAGAGCCAAATTGTACTTGAGAAAACTTTTCAAGGTAACATTACACCTAAGAATATTTTATTAGCAAAATTGCGCCACAAATAAATTTAGTATATTGGATCCAGCTAAGAAATAAAGTTAGGATGGTGATAATGGTTTCCCTTTATTGAGTTATGACTGATTCAATATAAGAGAGGGAAAAGAACAGATAGTCTCTAGATCGCATGTATTATAATTAAGAATACTAGAAATTTACTTTTAGTGGAGAGATTAAAAAATTTAATGATGATACCAAGGTTAGTCTGATGGGCTCGCCCTTAGCAAAAGTTTAGTTCCTCACAACATGACAAACCAAAGTTTGAATTCACAATAGGAGAGATGTGTGCCCATATGCTTAGCACTATCTAAAACAAGTTTGTCTAGCTCTACTCACTAATACAAAGACAAGGATATCTTAAATTAGACTGCATAATTTAATTATGGGCATAGAGGTTTTACCTTCAAGGGAACAAAAAATCACACTTTAGAAATCATTACTTACTAGCAAGTGTTGGTTCTAGTGAAGAGAGTTTTAACCATTTTAAGAACAAAATTTTGAATTCAATTTTATGTTGCATAAAAAACCTTTAAAAGAATTACTCTAATTAAACCCAACAATGCTTAAATCTAATCCAATAGCATATCAAACAAAAAAGAAGAAGTCGTCACTTAAAATTTTTAAGGCTCAATCTTTTTAATTAAAAAAGATATTAACTATAAAAAATAAAAAATTAATTTAAAATCAATTTTTTCGCACAAATTAAGAAGCTTAAATACCAAAAACAACTACAAAATGACCAGAAGAATATTCATTTCATAGGGGCTGACGAGAATCAAAGTAGAGCTAAACTCTTAAGTATTGTGTAGCCTTGGAATTGCCAATTCCACGCACTATATATATAGCTTTAGTGTTTAGCTCAAATCCTCATATCTAAGACCATTTACCTAACAAATTTGATATCAGAGAGATACAGACAGAGGTAAAAAAAAAATGGAGTTCAGTTGCAAAGATTTCAAGGTGGGAAAATGTGACGGAGAGAAAATAGTAGACGGAGAAGTCATGCCTTTGGTGCTTCAACCTCCAGAACCAAACAAGAGAGACTTGGAATCGTTACTCTCAGCTCTGAGAAACAACAAGGACTGGTTCGAGCAGATGATCATCAAGAACAGTGCCGTTCTTCTCCGAGGTTTCGATGTCAATAACGCGGTCGACTTCAACGACATCGTCGAAACATGTGGCTGGGAAGACATTCGCTACGTTGGACCAGCTCCTCGTACTCATATTCACAAGAGAATTTGGACTGCCAACGAAGGACCCCTCTCAGAATTCATATACTATCATCATGAAATGGTTTTGGTATGTTACACAACCTCCGTCTTTAATATAAAATCTAGTAGACTAATTTAAGAATATTAATGAAGTTAAAAAAATTATTTTACAGCATGTTACATATGTTTGTGAAATGCTCATGTGTATCTTTGGATTATATATTAGTTTACAAGTCAAGCTAATTAACTCGAAGAAAAATGATAAATATAAATTATAAAATGAAAAAGATCTTATATATATTTAGGACCGCTAAACTAGGTCTACTATTTAGAATAGTACGTGGTATATATTTCTCTTCATGTTTAATAATCACAGCCATAAAACCAGAATGAGTTAGGATTTTTTTTTTCCCTGATTCCAACACTGCAACAAAAGTTAACATGAATAGTGGTTACGTATACATTACATGTGTATTCACTATAAAGTGATTTTAATCCTAGGTTGGCACTTATATTGTATGTTTTTTAATTGATATGTACTAGATAAATGAGTTTCCCAAGAAAGTGATACTCTTCTGCGAGATACCACCCCCAGAAGGAGGAGAGACACCATTTGTTCCAAGCTTTAAAGTGACAGAGAAGATGTTGAAGGAGTTTCCAGAAGAAGTTAAGGAAATAGAAGAGAAAGGGTTGAAGTACTCATTCACTGCACGTAGTACTCAGAACGACACTTCCTCCATGAGAGGACGAGGATGGGAAGATGCCTTTGGGACCTCAGATCCTGAGGAAGCCGAAAGAAGGTATAATTATATCAAACATAGGGTTTATCCCAAAAGACTAATCTGTAAGGGAACAGAGCCTATACATGTATAAATCATATTTATCGGACTCGTAACCACCATGATAAACCCAGTTTGGTCGGTCAAATAAATGAATTGGTGAATCAATCCCTTGGCAAGTCAGGTCAAAAGTTCGGGAAGTGTCCATCGGGTTGGATTCATGTACACTTGTTGATTAATTCTTTTTTATTTAAATATTATTTTAATTATGATTAATCTAATCTTGGGTTGACCCAGTTTAAATCACTGACCTTTGAATCATTGTCTTGGTTGATTTATTGACATGTCCGGTTTTCAGTACCTTGTTCATAACAATATACTATTGCAGGGCGAATGCTTTGGGGATGGATATGGAGTGGCTACCGAACGGAGGTGCGAAGACGATACTGGGGCCGAGGCAATTGACAAGGGTGTTTGAAGGAAGGAAAGGAAGGAGGATGTGGTTTAATACACTGGTAGGGATGTACGGGAAGGAGTTAAGCTCGGCGACACTGGCGGATGGAACTGAGATTCCAAGACATGTGGTGGAGAGGTGCGGAGAGATCATTGAAGAAGAAAGCATACAATTCAAGTGGCAGAAAGGGGATGTTGTCTTCCTCGATAACTTGGCTTTGCTTCATGGAAGAAGACCTTCCCTTCCTCCCAGAAAAGTTCTGGTTGCTACTTGCAAGTAGTTCTGATAATATATATATCTGTGGTTTATAATTAGGTTATAAGAATAAGAATATTCATGCAGATCGTGAATGAATAAGAGTGATGGGAGGAAGAAGAGGGAGATGGGGTTCACTTTTTATTTTATGAATAAGTTCTGTTTACAAACAGGAGTTTATTTGATTTCATGTATCTGTCTGCTGGTGATGATATTCACAGGAAAAATGCTATACTTGAATAAATTAAAAACATGTTTTAAGCGTTTATACTACCATTGGATTAATATTTTTGAAAGTGATTTTACGGATAGGAGCTAAGTTATGTGATAGGAGTTTTGTTTCGAACTGTGAAGAAATGATTTTGAGAAGCTAATCCAGACGAAGCTTCCTTTACTCATTAGATAAGATTGATGGTTTGTGTTTGAGAAGCTTGTTCAATTTTTATTTTAAAATTATCGCCAATTAGAAGGAAGAACACACTGATTCCCACACAATATAATGTTTCACGGTATTTCCTAACGAAGTTCATATATAATGCATATACAAATAGATAAAGCTTACGTCTCCGTAGTCTTTTTTCCTTGTATACTTCTATAGGAAGAATCCACATGTCTAATTAATAGGCTATGGGTCCATACACAAAGTATCTCTTCTTAAAAGCCCACCAACCATCGCGCTTAAGATCCCTTTGCCGCGTTAAAAGAGTTAGATAACCAAGATAATATGGTCACGTCTCCCGATGCCATGCAAGATGAACACGTTGGGCATGGCCAGATTGACAGTGGCAGGCTTTTCTCAGCTAAAACTAGTGTGGAGGTGACTTCCGTTTCAGGATATAATATTGAGGAGGTGAATGATCTCAATAATATGGAAGAGGAGGAAATTATATGCGAAGTTGCAGACGGTTCGAGGAGCTCATGATCCTGAAACCATTCCCACTGGTTGTCAATGAATTACATCTTTTGGAATACCAGAGGTACCGGGGCCAAAGCTTTTCCTAGTTTAGTTCGTGAACTGACCAAGAAGCAAAATCTTGACTTCCTCGCTGTTTTAGAAACGTGATGTGGTGGTGAAAAGGCTCGGAAAATTGCAATGAGTATTGGTTTTGATAATTTCAAAGTGGTTAATGCTCAGGGATATAGTGGTGGTTTATGGGTCCTTTGGAAAAACAATAATTGGAAATTTGAAGTCCTGGGTACTCATGATCAGTTCATTCACGTGAGTCTTGATATGGAAAACACGATTTTCTTTATTACTGCTTTTTATGGGAGTCCAAATCCCGTCAAATGCCGTGTGTTGTGGTCGGCCCTTCGTGATTTGAGTAGCTTAATTCCGGGGCCCTGGTGTATCGGTGGAGATTTCAACGGCGCCCTCTACATGCATGATTGTTGCTCTAGTCGATCGAGGGATTGGTAGCTGTATTGATAGGGATATGAGCAAGGGTGTTGACGACATGGAGTTGTCAGATTTGGGATGCCAAGGTCCTTATTTTACGTGGAGGAGGGATGATAGTGAAAGTAGACTGGATAGAATTCTGGTGAACTCTGAATTTCTACATGCCTTCCCACATACTTCGATATTACATTTGCCATTTTTTAAATCAGATCATCGATCATTACTTCGTTTTTCTAATGCACAAAGCAGAGACTTGAACAGAAAAGTTCCCTTCCATTTTGTTGCCTCTTGGATATTGCATGAAAATTTTGTTGATTTTGTTAGGAGTTCTTGGCATGAGGAATGTGTTGGAAATTAAAGATATAAGAAGATGAAAAACAACAAATCAATATTTGTATTATAATTTCAAAACTACACTCTGTTTGTTTTAACACACCACTCCCTCTTTGCTTCGTTTTTTTTCTTCTCTAAGTGCTGCAGCACCTTAGCTTTTTCTTATCTCTCTATCTCTCTTTTTTTCTGATATATTACAATGCATCGGAACACACATATATATAGCCTAAGAAAAAACCGACTAACTATTATTCTATTATTTTTATGCCACCAACTCTGTGCATCGTAGCTTCATCTTAGCATATTTAGTGTAGCCTCCATTGTTGACTTTTCTTCATTTCAATTTAATAGACAACTCATTAGCAGCATCCTTCTTCTTGTAACACGTTGCTTTGCTTCTTTGTACATTTGACACCACAGGCTTTTATTTGACACCACATGCTTCCACTAATCCCATGCTTCTAATTGACAGCTAATGGTCTCATTGGATTAAATCTGGCGGTGAATTTATGGGCGACAGAGGAACCTTAAATAGAGTTTGAATTCTATCACTCCCCTTCAAACTCGATTTTCCAGACTAATCGTATGTTTGATGTTTGAACTTGTTGAATGTATCCACCTTCAATGGCTTCGTAAAAATATCTGCTAGTTATTCTTCAGTTCTGCAATAGACTAACTCCACAACTTTATTTTTGACTTGTTCCCGAATAAAATGATATTTGGTGTCAATGTGTTTGCTCCGGTTGTGAGAGACTGGATTCTTTGCTAGTGAAATTGCTGAGTTGTTGTCCACATGTATGGTGATTGAACCTTCTTGCTCATAATGTAACTCATTCAAAATATTCTTTAGCCATGTATATTGCTTGACATGTACATGCTGCAGCGGCTATGTATTCAGCTTCACATGATGAGAGAGCAACTGTCTGTTGTTTCTTTGAAGACCATGAAAATATTGCTGAGCCAATATGAAATGCATATCCCGAAGTACTCTTCATATCATCTACATCTCCACCATAATCACTATCTGAATAGCCAATTAACCTTGAATCTTGAGAATGCGTATAGAATAATCCATGATTGATGGTTCCTTTGATATATCTCAAAATTCTCTTTGCTGCACGGAAATGATCTTGCTTTGGCTGCTCCATGTATCTGCTAATTAAACCAACCGCATACATAATATCTGGTCTAGTGAAAGTTACACTACTACAAAAAAACGACCTAAATAAGACCCAATTAACGTCCCTTTTCAAAGGGACGTCTCGACGGGGGTAGTAAAAAAATTTGACTTTTGGCGTCCTGAATAAAATTCAGGACGCCTTAGTTAAGGCGACCTGAATTTAAATTCAGGTCGCCTTATATTGTTTTTTAAAAAAAAAAAAACCCAATTAGCAATCAACATACTTATATCAGAGATTACCAGCAAGAAGAATGAGCAAGAAAAACACATCAACAATCAACATTATTCCAGAATACCAGCAAGAACAACACATTAGCAATCAACAATAAAAAACCAAAGGAGAAACTATAGATTCGAGATTCCAATATTATATTATCGCCCACCAAAATTCATAGTTACATACTTATATCGACAAACAAGTTCAAATTCAAGAACAAAGAAAGTAACGCCAACAAAAAATATATACACCATTTTTCTGCTCCTGAGCTTTTTCCACTGGCCCAAAATCCAGATCTAGGCAAGGCTCCATTTCCGAAGTGCAGATTCTGGCGTCTCGTTGCTCGGTCTCCTCGCCATCGTCTCCTCACCGCCTTCTCCTCGCCCAGCTAGATCGAAGAGTGTTGAAGGAGTAGGAATAGAACGAAAGAGAAGATGGGGTGTAGAGGAGAGAAGAGGAAGGCGTATGTGCAGATCAAAAATGAGAAGAGGAAGGCGTACGTGGGGAATTAAATGTTGTGCAGATAAAAAATTTTAGGCGACCTAAATTAATATTTAGGTTGTCTAAAGTCAATTTTTAAGAATTTTCCGGCGCCAAAAAAATCCTAAATAGCGCCAAATATTTCATTTTAGGCCACCTAAATTAAGATTTAGGTTGTCTAAAGTCTAAAAAAAAAATTAGGCGACCTAAATTAATATTTAGGTTGTCTAAAGTCAATTTTCAAGAATTTTTCGGTGCCAAAAAAATCCTAAATAGCACCAAATATTTCATTTTAGGTGACCTAAATTAAAATTTGGGTTGTCTAAAGTCTCAAAAAAAATTTAGGCGACCTAAATTAATATTTAGGTTGTCTAAAGTCAATTTTCAAGAATTTTCCAGCGCCAAATATTTGGCGACCTAAACCTTGTTCAGGTCGTCACAAAAAAAAAAATTGGCGACCTGAACCTTGTTCAGGTCGCCAAAAAAAATGTTTTGGCAACCTAAAGCTTGTTCAGGTCGCCAAAAAAAGATTTCTGGGGCTAAAACATTTTCCAAATTTTCTAAATTGCGTCAAATATTAAATTTTAGGCGTCCTATAATATATTTAGGACATCAAAAAAAATTTAGGCGTCCTAAATTAATATTTAGGTCGTCTAAAGTCTCAAAAACAAGTCAATAATTACAAGAATGCCACCTCTTTCACTTTTTACTTCCCTTTTTAAAAAAGGGACGTCTTTTAGGGTAGTAGTATCCATATTTTTTAGTAGTGTTAAGTACCTCAAGCTTCCGACCAAGCTCTTGTATAGTGTTGGGTTTACAGGTTTTCTTGTTGAATGAGCTGTCAACTTCGTTCCTTTTTCTATCGGTATTGAAATAGGTTTGCAATCTTTCATTCTGAACCTGCTCAATATCTCTTGTACATATTTCTTTTGTGACATAAATGTTCCTTCCTCCATTTGTTCCACCTCAACTCCAAGGAAATAAGACATCTCTCCAATATCTGTCATTTCAAATTCTCTAGTCATAGCTTTCTTAAACTCGACAAACATACGGATTATTTCGTGAAGATGATATCATCCACATATAGACATACGATCATTATATCTCCATCTTCATTCCTTTTTGTGTATAAAGCATGCTCGTACGGACTCTTCACAAATCCATTCTTCTGAAAGTATTCATCTATTCTCGTGTTCCATGCTCTTGGAGCTTGCTTTAGGGCCCATTTGGATGGGCTTTTTTTATTTAAAAAAAAATCGCTTTTTTAATGCAAAAAAAAAACCTTTTTATTAATTTATGTGCTTAGATGATTTTTTTAAAAAAAAAAAGCAAAAGTCACAAAAAAAAAGCCAAAATGCTGCTTTTTTTAAAAGCTCCAATTTGGAGCTTAAAAAAATCACTTAAAAAAATCACTTTTTTAAAAAGCCCATCCAAATGGGCCCTTAATCCATATAGTGCCTTCTTCAACCGGTAAACTTTGTCCTCTTCTCCTTTTATTACGTATCCATGTGGCTGTTCAATATAAACCTCTTCTTATAAGTAGCCATTAAGGAAAGCTGACTTCACATCCATCTGGTATATCTTCCATTTGTTTTGTGCTGAAATTGCTGTGAGAAGTCTGATAGTGTCAATCCTTGCAACTGGTGCAAAAACCTCTTCATAATCAATTCCATATTTTTGCTTGTAGCCTTTAGCCACTAATCTCGCCTTGTGCTTCTCCACTTTTCCTTCTTTGTTGGTCTTTGTCTTGTACACCCACTTTACTCCAATAGGCTTATGCTCCTTAGGCATAGTTGTGAGCTCCCACGTGTCATTCTTTTGAATTGCGGCGATTTCATCATTCATAGCTTTCTTCCATGTTTCATCTTTTGCTGCTTCTTCATATGTCACTGGATCACATTCAACTACCAGACAAAATAATGAATAATCAAGTGTGGTTTGTACTGGATCTTTAGCATCGTAGATATCACTTAAGCTTCTCATTTTTTTTGTTACTCCCCCTAAATTATTGCTACTACTATTGCTTCTTGTTGTTGACGGTGTAGATGTAGGAGTTGTTGGATTAGGACTTGGTGGTGGAGTTTGATCATTATCTACTTCAACTGTTTGGTCCTTTGAGTCAACGTCTTCCTTAAAGAATAAGCCTTCTACTCTTTTTTCTTCATCACTCCATTTTCAGTAGTCTGCTTCATCGAACTCTACGTCTCTTGAGATGACTACTTTCTTGGTTAGAGGATTATACAATCTGCAGGCTTTACTCCGATGCTCGTAGCCAATGAAGATGCATTTTTCTCCTTTGTCATCTAACTTCTTCCTCTTTTGATTCAGAATATGAGCGTAAGCTATGCAACCAAAGATTCTTAGATAGCTAACATCTGGCTTCCTACCACTCCATGCTTCATCTGGAGTTTTTAACTTGACACTTTTTGTTGGACAACAATTTAATAGATAGGAAGCACACTGAACATCTTCGGCCCAAAATGTTCTCGGCATATGTTTTCCTTTAATCATACTTCTTGCCATATCGAGAATTGTGCGATTCTTTCTTTCTGCAATTCCATTTTGTTGTGGCGAGTAGGCAACTGTCAGTTGATGAATTATTCCATGGTCACAGCAAAATGCTTCAAATAATCTGGAAGTATATTCTCCTCCCCTATCTGTTCTGAGCACCTTTAAATACTCACCACTTTGCTTTTCTGCCATTGTCTTGAACTCCTTGAATTTATCAAGGGCTTCGGATTTTTCTTTGAGGATATACATCCAAGCTTTTCTGCTGAAATCATCAATGAATGTGATATAGTACATGTTTCCTCCAAGTGAAGGAATGTCAAATGGACCAGCTATATCTGAGTGAACTAGTTGCAGTGGTCTTTTTGCTCTCCATGACTTGCCAACTTCAAATTTTTGTCTATGTTGCTTTCCTCGCATGCATCCTTCACATAGTTGATCTGGATGATTTATTGTTGGTAACCCGATCACCATCTTTGCTTTTGATAACAACTTCAGACCAGTGAATCCGAGATGACCAAATCTGAGATGCCACAACCATGAACTATCTTCAATGGTAGACTTCATGCATTTGATTCCATCTGTCTGTATATTCATCTTGAATAGACGATTGCTTGTCATTTCAACTTTTGCTATCAATTCTCCTTTCTGATTTCTCATGGTGAGAGAGTCATCTTTTAAATGTATGTCATGTCCCTTCTCCAATAGTTGACCAAGACTGAGGAGATTGCTCTTCAAAGATGGTATATAGTAGACATTTGTAATGTGTCTTCTATCTCCATTCTTTGTAAGTATCATAATGTTACCTTTTCCTTTAACTGGGGTTTTTGTGTGATCACCGAATGTGACTTCTCCTTGGATTTCTTCATTCAACTCTGTGAATAACTTCTTTTTGCCACACATATGATTGCTTGCTCCAGTATCAAGGTACCATACATTTTTTCCATTATCTTCTTCACCTTTGTAAGTGAACAAGACAGTCGGTTAATCAAGTTTTACTACATTTGCTGTATAATGACTTCTCCCCTCAACTTTAGCAGCATCTCTGCACTCATAACTGAGATGACCAAATCTATTGCAATTATAACATTGCAATTAGGATTTATCACTTCGTTGTTGATATCTGCCTCCTCCTCTGGACAAGAACCCTCGACCTCGGCTTTGGCCACGACCTCGATTATATGATCCTTGACCACGTCCATATTCTGCTGTGTAAGTTTCAAATCTTCCATTTGATTGGCTATATCCACTACGTCCACCACGACCACCTCGAGCATTGAAACCACCTCAGGTGTTATATCCACCTCTATATCCACCATGATTTCCTCTGCCACGTACATAGCTGCTGCTACTGGCATGATTTTCATTTAACGATAATTTGCTTTGCAAAGCTTGCTCCAAATTGCTAGAGCCTTCATTTAGATTCATTCTTTGCTCGTAAGCTTGAAGAGAACCCACAAGCTCATCAATAGACATAACTGACAAGTCTTTGGCTTCTTCAATGGCAGTGACAATGTAATCAAACTTTCTTGTTAATGACCGTAGAATTTTCTCTATTACTCTGACATCATCTAGAGTCTCTCCATTTCTTTTCTTTTCTTTAGCCACCTTTTGTACTCGTGAGACATAATCTGTAACTGGCTCCGTATTCTGCATCTTCAAATTCTCAAATTCAGCTCTAAGTGATTGCAATCGTACCCTTCTGGCTTTATCTACTCCTTAACAAGATTTTTGTAATATCTCCCATGCATCTTTGGAAGTTTTTGCATCTGATATTTTCTCAAAGGTTGATTCATCAACACCTTGAAAAAATTAAAATAAAGCCTTCTTGTCCTTCTTCCGAGAATCTCTAAGCATCTTTCTTTAAGCATCTGTTAAAATTGCTTCAGCGGCTGCATCGGCGGGCTCTGTGTATCCATCCTCAACAAGGTCCCATATATCTTGGGAACCTAGTAAGGTCTTCATCTGAATACTCCAATTTCCATAATTGCCTTTCGTCAATTTTGAAATTTGTGGTTGCACCATCTCTGCCATCTTTATTGACCATAGCTCTGATACCACTTGTTGGAAATTAAAGATATGAGAAGATGAAAAACAACAAATCAATATTTGTATTATAATTTCAAAACTACACTCTGTTTGTTTTAACACACCACTCCCTCTTGCTTCGTTTTTTTTCTTCTCTAAGTGCTACAGCACCTTTTTCTTATCTCTCTATCTCTCCTTTTTTCTGATATATTACAATGCATCGGAACACACATATATATAGCCTAAGAAAAAACCGACTAACTATTATTCTATTATTTTTATGCCACCAACTCGTGCATCGTAGCTTCATCTTAGCATATTTAGTGTAGCCTCCATTGTTGACTTTTCTTCATTTCAATTTAATAGACAACTCATTAGCAAGATCCTTCTTCTTGTAACACGTTGCTTTGCTTCTTTGTACATTTGACACCACAAGGCTTTTATTTGACACCACATGCTTCCACTAATCCCATGCTTCTAATTGACAGCTAATGGTCTCATTGGATTAAATCTGGCGGTGAATTTATGGGCGACAGAGGAACCTTAAATAGAGTTTGAATTCTATCAGAATGGAACCTACTTGATAATATTTCTCATTTTACTTCTGATGTCAAGACTTGGAGCTATGAAGTGTTTGGGCATCTGGGACGTCGTCGACGGCCTCTTCTGAACAAATTGGAGGGACTGAAAAACACACCCCGTACGCGTTTAAATGAACAGTCTCTTGATTCACTGATTCATCAACTGTGGCGGGAACTTGATGAGCTTCTAATTTAGGAAGATCTTCTAGGGTTGCAGAAGGCTAAGGGTGACCGATATATGCTGGGTGATCGTAACACTAAGTATTTCCATGCAAAAGCAAATGTAAGGGAAAAAAGAAACAAAATTGAAGCTTTAATGGATGATAATGATACCTGGCACTATGATAAGGAAGGTATTAAGAGCATTGCTTTATCTTATTATACTAACCTTTTCTGTAACAATGATTCCAGGCAGGCTGATTCGTCTTGGAAATTTTCTTATCCTACTGTTGAAGTATGGATCAGTTAAATTCCATGGCTAGTTCAGTTTCATAAATTAAGCAGGCTTTTTCAGCATGGATGCTCTTAAATCTCTAGGTCCTGGTGGAATTAATGCTCTTTTCTTTCAAAGCCAGTGGAATCATGTTGGCCAGTCTCTGTGATTAATTTTATTCAGGAGGCATTCAGGGATCCATCGGTTATGAATGATATTAATGGGACTCTTATTGTTCTCATTCCCAAGAAAGACCAACCGGCCGGAACGCATATATGATTTTTGTCCTATTAGTTTGTGTAATGTTGTTTATAAAATCATTACAATGATTGTGGCAAATAGGATCACGTGTGTTCTTTGACATTATTTCTACTAACCAGTGTGGTTTTGTTCCTGGTAGACTGGAGTAAGTTATTCATTCGATGCGTATTATGAAGAAGAAGAAATACTTCATGGCTATCAAAATTGATCTTGAGAAAGAATATGATAGGCTCAACTAGGATTTCATTATGGACTTCCTTGAGGAGCTTCATTTACCTCCTTATCTCTTTAATGTGGTTCGTGGTTGTAATTCTTTTGTAGCTATGCAAATTCTTTGAGAAGGTAGCAAGACTCACGGGTTTTTTCCGTCACATGGGGTTAGACAAGGTGATGGTATTTCCCCGTAGTTTTTTTGTATTGAGAAATTGGCTCACCTGATATAGGAAGAGATTCATAGTGGGGAATCCTATTTGGCTTAGGAAAGATGGGCCTCCTCTCACTCATCTTTTTTCTTTTTTGATGACCTCATCTTGTTTGCTGAAGCTTCCATAGAGCTGGTGGAAATAGTGAAGGGTTGTCTTGACAAATTTTGCAGTCTTTCTGGGCAAAAAGTGAGTTTAGCCAAGACAACAGTTTTCTTCTCCATTAATGTGAACCATAATAGATTAACTCAACTCAGTACGAGTTTGGGTTTTACGTGTACTTCAGACCTTGACAAATATTTGGGTACACCGCTGCATCGTGATAGGATCAAGGGTGATACTTACCAGTATGTGGTTGACAAGGTGAAAGCTAGATTGAGTAATTAGAAGGCTCATGCTATTTCGCTAGCAGGACACTATACTCTAATTTCTTGTGTAGGACAATCTATTCCCCTATACCCAATGCAGACTTGCTCTCTTCCCCTTTCTGTTTGTGATGAGATTGATAAAAAAGGCCCGTGGCTTTCTTTGGGGATATACTTGTGATAAGAAAAAAGTTCACCTTGTGCTTTGGGATAACGTTTGTTGCGAGAAGAGGCAAGGCGGACTGGGGATTCGCCACTCGCGGCTTCAAAATAGAGCCTTCATGATCAAATCAGGATGGGGTCTGATAAAGAACCCAGATAATCACTATGGGCTCAAGTTGTTCGAAATAACTATCACTGCGGAGATGATCTAATTCCCCATATTAATACGTACTAGACGCCTAGGTTCACGCTTCTGGGTGGGTATTCAGGACAATTGGAATAAGGTAATGGAAGGAACAGAGCGAGTAATGCGGTCTACTGGTGCAGAAACGGTTAGATGGAAGCTTGAAAAGCATGGTAATTTTTCTCTCAAGTCCGCTTACAATATGCTACATGGTTACAGGTTGCAACTCAGATATGGAGTAGAGTGTGAAGCTGGCTGTTCGCAACGGTGTAGATGTTGGGAAAAAAAAATTGCTTTGATCCCACTTATTAGGAAAATGGAGGTATAAACAGATGAAGAACAATAATTTTATTATAAGAGAAAACCTCAAATAAAAATACACAACTGTATTATTCTCACACTAATTTTTTTTTTCGTCTCACAAACTATCTTATATTTTTCTCACAAGATAATTCACTCTCTTTTCTCTAACATAGTGCTACGACACTATTTCTCTCTATCTTTCTATCTCTCTCTTTATCATTTTATTCTCGATGGATCTCACAATATAATTTTCCGAGGCACTCTCTCTCTTTTAGTGCTCTCTCTTTCTTCTAAAGACTCTCATCTTATAGGTGCTATGACACTTTCTCATATCTCGGTCGATACTTCTTATCCGCCTCGCTACATCTTTCTCTCATTCATCGATACTCCCGATCCGCCACATCTTTTCTCCGATGAACTACTACATCTTTCTCTTCTTGATCATCGATACTGCGATCTCGCCACATCTTTTCTCGATGATCGATCCATCTTTCTCGAGAGAGTCACAACGTTCTCTCTTCTCTTATTGTAGAGATACATTTAATCTCTCTACATCTCTCTCTGCTCTGATCAGATCTTCTTTCTAATCTGATGATCCTATTTTCGGATTCAGGATAATTTCTCCTCGTTGCATTGCTTCATATATATAGACTATCACAACCGCCTAACATATATTATTTAATTACTTTCTTACACCGACTTGTAGACTTCGTTGTTTCTTCACACTTCTTGTAGCTTCCTGTAGTTTCTATATTCTAATATTTAATAGCCATCATATTAGACCTTCAACTTCTTCATGCCGAGATGCCTTTAATTCTTCATTCTTTTATAGCCACTTTTATTGACTTTTCAACTTCCTTATATAATTATTGATCACTTTCCTTCGTTGCCTTTCTTCCATATTTAATTCATGAGACTTTGACTTTTCTTGGTTTGGATTATGATATTCATTTGTCATCCGTAGCACTTTTCCTTAGTTGCTAAGTTTACAATATGTATATTATTTTATTCATATTGCTTCACAACTCATTAGCAACTTCTATAACTCTCCTGCGTCTTCTATTTTCATGTGATTGAAAATACTGACTAGAGGCTTCAACAATATTCTCGTTTCATCTAGTCTGGCGGTGAATGAAGTAAAACATCAAATTGAGTTTGAATTCTAACAGTAGAACCTTAGTGTGGCTGATTCTCCATAACAAACTCGTAACTGGGGATGAATTGATGAGAAGAGGCATGTCAGTTTCTGAGGCATGTGTTTGGTGTGGTCATACGTCGGAGAGTAGCCTGCATGTTCTTTGAGACTGTTCGGAGGTGAGAACGACGTGGGAAACTATTTTAAAACCTGCAGGTGGCATACATCATTTCTTTAATTGTAGTCAGTCGTGGAAGGATTTATTTGCACCTATATCGGGGAGGTTTTCTAATCCCTGTCTAGTAGATTATATCAGTCACTTTTTCCTTTTCCATTGTATCAAAAGAAACAAAAAAAAAAAAAAAAAAAAACAAGCTTCAAGGGAATGGAATGAAAAGTCACCCAGTATATTGATAAAGGGAGGATTCACTCAGAGTCCACATGATTATAAACATCGCAAGTCATATTATTATAAATTCTTGCAATATAATACATGAAAAAACCATGGCTAATCTAAGGGCACCCAGCACCGTACTCATATTCATCCAGTACCCATAAGTACTTTTTTTTAATAATATTTAGAATCCTAAAATATTTTTTTATTAATGTTTTATGTATCCAACATTCTAAAATATTTTTTCAGCAGCACTCAGTATCATAAATTTTTTGTGTTTATTATTGCTAATAAAAATGCTTTAAGGGCAAAATAACATCAAAATATACTTTATAATACTGAGTATTACTCGAAAAGACTTTAATATTCTAAATGAACCATAGTTAGAATATTAAGTGCTACTGAAAAATAATAATTTAAGGTGGATACATCTTAATCTTTAAGTGTTTATACTCCAACTTTGTATAAAAAATTATTGCTAGAAGGAAGAACACACTGATTCCCACACAATATAATATATTGATCCTCTTCATATGATAGTTCCTAAAGATGTTCATATATAATAGACGCACAAATAATATATAGAGCTTATACCTCTCCGTAGTCTTTTTGCCTTGCATACTTCTTCCCTGTGAAGAATCCACGTGTCTAATTATCATATAGGAAATCACACACCTGAACATAATATTTTTATTTGACAAATTAAATATATTGGTTTGTATTGGACTCATATTTTTGTACTTTTCTCCTTTTATTTCTCTATTAAATTTCACAATGTGGGGCCTCAGTACAATAAATTGCATAAGCTTAAGCTAATCTAGTTTGGTTAACTCTTATATTTTCAACCGGTAGATATATAAGTGCCTTCAATCAAAAACAGTACGCATAATTGGATCAACAGATTTTACCATGGAATTAGAAGAGATGTACAACATAATCACCCCCCCCCCCCCCCCAAACAAAAAACAAAAACCCCTGCAAATTTTGATATTCCTTGTCTAGAAATCAATATCAATATTAATATAAACTGTAAACTTCATAGTAAGTTATATTATTATAAATTCTTCCAATACAATACATGAAATTAAAAAACCATGTCTAATCTTAAATAGAGCAATCAGTCTAATTCGGATCAATGCTTGCAGTCAAGATGCCTCTCCCAAATGGTCTTTTTTAAAAACAATATGGGATTTACACTCAGTTGTTGCCCACTTTGTAATCTAACTGGTCCATCACTAAACTAAGTACCATTGGAGATCAGTGTTAATTTCTTCCGTTAATAATACATTTGAGTTATTATGGTGATACTGTGTGTGATGCGGGCAGTGGATCATCTAGTTTGCAGTCTTTTGTGTTAGTCTGATGATGCCTTAGCCGACGCAACATCATTGGTGGTAGCAACTTTAATTAGTGGGCTAATACTTATCAAATCTCAGTCACTATCTACCCATTTTGTGATCTTTAATTTACCCACTATAATTAAGATTAACAGTTGGCTTGACTTATTTCCTTTCAATGCTATATAGCTTTCAATTATGAGTATATCTTAATGAGATTAAAATATCTTCTTTATACTTATCCTGTTTGGAAATTCTAATCCATTCACCACTTTGGTCCTCTCATATCTTTTACCAGCCACAAACTCTCCTTCTATTTATATATGTTATTAAAAAGATTTTGGAGCTTCCATATGTATTAATTTGATCAAGTTCTCACTTGAAGCTAATTACTCCATATGGAATTCCAACTTTCAGCTTTCATGCCTTTTCTAATTCCCTTCCTCTTGCTCTTCTTCTTGTTGCTTGGGCTCACAAAGCCAGAAAATAAAGCTAAGATCAAAATCCCAGGGCCATGGAAGCTTCCCGTATTGGGAAATCTTCATCAGTTAGCAGGATCAAGCTCTTCACTTCCACACCATACCCTTCATGAACTATCCCTCAAACATGGACCTCTCATGCATCTTCAACTTGGTGAGGTTTCTACAGTGATAGTATCATCGCCTGATATGGCTAAAGAGATTATGAAGACGCATGATCTTGCCTTTGTGCAGAGACCATGTACTCTTAGTTCTAAGATTTTTGGCTATGGACCAACTGATATAGCTTTTTCTCCTTACGGTGAGTATTGGAGACAGATGAGGAAAATATGTACTCTAGAGCTCTTGAGTGCCAAGAAGGTTCAATCATTTTTCCATATACGACAAGATGAGGTACTGATATGATATGAAATACTGTGTTTGTATATCAATTCAACTGCAAACATTGAATTACAAACGAAATCTTATATTAAGGATAAGAAGTAGTACTTTGAGTTCTAGGCATCACATGCATGAAAAAACATTCACTGCTTTCAAACTTGCATGTTTTCTCATTCTTACCCTATCTATTATTCCTACTCCCTCTAGTCTCTAGGTGCCTTCTAGAAGGTGGGAATCAGTTTTGGTGCCCATCATAGAGATAAGCATCATGGTGCTCATCATCACTACGGTGAGATCTACAGCAGCGTTCAAATACAGTTTCAATGGTCCGAATTTAGAATTTCAACTAATGATTTTTGAATAAACAATAAGTTTAAAAATTATCTTTATTTTATACTTTATACAAATTAAAATATTTTTAAAAATAATAAAAGTAAAAATTAAATCTAGACCATCCAACTTAAATCTAGATTGTCCAGATTTGATGCTTATAGCCAAGTCATGTGCACCCAACTAAATCCTTAGAAGGAGTTCTAGGTCCGTTTAATAGTTTTAAAAAGTATTAAATATTTTTTTCTATATATGCCCATATCTAACAAAGGTAGTGAGAGACTAGAATTAATGTATTGTTGGAGTTTAGTGTAAGTTAATAAGGATAATATTGAAAATTACTTGAACTTTATAACAAATTTAATGTTTTTAATGGTTTGTACTGAAACGTGTAAATTAGGTAGAAATCACATGTATTTGGGACCACGAGTGTACTCAATCAAGAAGTTGTTGGTTGAGATGATAAGTAGCGTCAACCCATAAGGAGGAGACTATAAGTTCAAATCTCAGGAAATACATTTGTTGGGAGGGTTTTAACCTTGACAATCCTGATTCAACAGAGATTAGGTTTAAGTCTAGAGTGACTTGTGGATAGTCTAGGTTTGGGGGGAAAAAAAAAGTACTCACAATTTCCACTTAAATATTATTGTATGACTAGAGGGATGCTAGTCTATATTCATGATAATAGATTTGGATCATATTTCAATATTTCTTAATCGTCTTCCTTATTATTACTCCATCAGGTATGTAAGCTCATAGAGGCAGTTCAATCATCAGTAGGTTCAGTATTCGATCTCACGAACAAGATTTACTCTTTGACAAGTTCTATACTTATGAGGGTAGCATTTGGAGACAAAAGTAAAGATGGTGAAGAGCTCGTGCAGTTGCTCCATGAAGCATTGAAACAAATGGATGGGTTTCACTTTGCCGATTTGTTTCCTTCAAAGAAAATTATCCATCTTATGACTGGAATGGAAGCAAGGTTGTGGAAGATTCATAAGAAAATTGATAAAATTTTAGAGGATATCATCCAGGAGAATCTGAAGAAACATATGATGAAAGAAGGAGGAGGAAAGAGTGGTTTTGTAGAAGAAAATCTTGTTCAAGTTCTTTTGCGGATCCAGCGAAGTGAAAGCTTTGATATCCCAATCACAACAAACAACGTTAAAGCTGTTATATGGGTTAGCACCACTTACCTATATATATAGATATATCTATAATCATAGGGTATATCCTAGGTTGAATGAAATAATATGTGTTTGTTGTTTAGGCCGAAAACAATCTTATTTATATTATACTCCCTCCGGTTCTTAATATAAGACATATATAAGAATTTGATATTAGTCTTAAATATAAGACATACTACCTTCGATCCTAATTATATGAACACTTTTGTAATATAATTTGCACTACAAAAGTGTTCTTATAATTAGAATCAGAGGGAGTAGCTTTTATATTTGTCAATTGTTAAAGATATTATTATATATTATATTAATATTTGGTATATTCTCATGTTGAGATATTATATATCTTATGTTGATATTATTATTTGATTATATTTATTCATATTATATTCTATGATTAGTTAGATTTGGCTATATAAAATGCTTTTGTTTAGTTACTTGTATTAAGGATTTAGTGTTAAGGATTTAATAATATTTAGATGCTCTTGTTTTCTCTATATTATAATCCTTCAAATTCAATATTACAGAAAACACTTTTAACATCCGTTTTTAGGTTTTTTCTACATCCCTTTCCAAGGGGATGCCTATGTGAGCAACATAATAAAGTCTAGGAACAATGTCCCTCAAAAAAGGGACACCGTAAGTTTTGTTATATATAAAAAAAAAATCTTTATATTTTGTACTGCCCAGCATTAATGAGACCCTACAAAAACATCATCTTTAAATTTGGATGCTTCAAATTTATTTTCTCTACTCAACCTTAATAACAGCAACAACAAAGAGAACATTAGAATTATTCCACACACACACAAAATGCAAAGCATTTTATTTTTTAAGGAAAAAAAAACTCAAACCTGCAATGTTCTGCTACTGAGGAGGGAGGAGTGATGGTGGTAGAGATCGAAGAGGGAGGACTGACAATATGAGAGAGGAGGGAGGACAGAGGAGCGATGACGATGAGGGAAAGAGGAGGGAGGAGCGATGAAGGTGTAAGGGGAGAGAGGAGGGAGGAGCAACAATGGTGGAAGGGAGAGAGGTACGACGAGCACGACGACGGTAGGAGAGTGAGAAAAGACGGAGCTAGGACGAAACAGTTTGATAGAGGAGGAATGAAGACAAACTGTTTTTTCTGTGTTTTTTACCCTTTTGGCGTCCCAATTTAAAATTGGGAGCCAAAAGCCTACTTTTGATGTCCCAATTTCAAAAGGGACACCAAAAGCAGTGCTCCTGGAGCCAAAAACTCTTCTTTTAGAGTCCTAATATTGAAAAGGGATGCCAAAAATTAACTTTTAGCATCCTTTTTTGTTAAAGGGACGCCTAATATGTTAAAATTTCCATACATAATTACAAAAATGTCACCGACTTTATTTTTTACTTCTCTTTTTGAAAAATAGTCGTTTTTTAGGGAAGTAAAATCCCTACTTTATGGTAGTGATTCTAACATGGTATCAAAACTAACGGTAAAGAAGAAGCCAATGAAGAAGAAAACAAGAAAGAAGAATGGAGAACATTCATTCCTTCTAACCCATAGTATTAGATCTACTATCTATTTGTTGTACTTCCTTGAACGTTTGAGATTAACACTCATGAACCTTTTTTATTGGCAAGATTGGCTTCTCCTTACATTCTCTCTCGGTCGTCTCGGCCTATGAAAGAGTTCCCAACTCCAGTTACCTTACTCTGTCCAGTGTATAGCGGATGCCACTATGCACATGTTCTTTTCTTCGCAGACTATTTGATTCCATCCCAAATCTGTTCCTGGAGAGTGTTTGGTTCCGTCCCGGAGCTTTGTCCAAATCCGCAAACCCATTCCCTGGAGATTGTATGGTTCCATCCAAAGCTCCGTCCAAATCTGCAAACATGTTCCCTGGAGAGTACGTAACTCTATTTAGATCTCTTGACCATCTGGTTCCGCCTAGATCTTTTGACCATCTGGTTCCGCCTAGATCTTCCGTTCCCTGGAGAGTGTCTGATTTCATCCCAAAGCTCCATCCAAATCCTCATACTCATTCCCTGAAGAGTGTATGGTTCCATCCCAGAGATCTATCCAGATCTTTTGACCATCTAGTTCCACCCAAACTCACATATCATCTAGTTCCGCCTAGACCAATAGGCCATCTGCTTCCGGCTAGATCTTTAGAACGTTTTGTTCCTCCCAGACCAGCTCGACGTCATTTATGTTCTGTTTAGATAGCTTGCTCTAAGTTGTGTTAGTCGCCTGGTTCGTCCAAATTAACTCAACTTCGTTTCTGTTCCATCCAGATCGACGCTTGCTCCAAGATGTTACTTTTAGTCTACTTTTTACCGTAGCTGCTGACAAACTCAACATGATCTTGAGTTAGTTTGAGGGGGTACGGTGTTAAGATATTATTATATCTTATATTAATATCTTATGTTGATATTATTATTTGATTAGATTTATTCAAATTAGATTAAATTAGATTCTATGATTAGAGTTGGTTTGCTTATATAGAGGTTCTTGCTCGGTTATTCAATAATATTCAAAGGCTCTTGTTTCCTCTATACTATAATCCTTCAAATTCTAACATCAATCTTTTCCTAATTTACCCTTATTGATGCTCCCTTAACAATAATCAAAGAGAAGAGGGAATAAGGGAATTAAAGAAGATGACTAAGGTGTTTTAGGAAATATAATTCATATTAAGTAACTACATTAATCTAATCAAAATTAGGTAAATATATATGTCTTATATTAAAAAGTGAAGAGTATACACTAGCTAAAATAATATATTATATATACTAGCTAGAAGACCACCAACCATGTTTGAAACTTATCCTTTATACCATAATAGCTTGCCCTTTTTATACACACTAATTTATTGGAGGATCAAGTTTTTTTTTTTTTCAGGCTTGTACTTCTTTGATCATCTAACACTTTTTCTCTCTTCTTTTTTCTTTAACTTTTTTCCTTACACACACACATACACACATTTTCATTTTTTTTGTTAGATTGTACATATTAACTAGACTTATCTTTTGCTTATATATAAACTTATGTGTCTTCTAACTATTAGATGGGGACTAAAACAGCTTATTTATTTAACCGTGAATCTATAACATGTGGGTTTAATAAAGCTTGTTACCATTATTGTAGGATATGTTTGGTGGTGGAACCGATACTTCAGCAACAGTATTAGAGTGGGCTATGTCAGAAATGGTGAGAAATCCAAAAGTGATGGAAAAGGCACAAAATGAGGTTAGAAATGCTTTTAAAGACAAAAAAGCAATTATTGAAGATAGTAGTGAAATAACTCAACTTTGTTACTTAAAATCAGTAATAAAAGAAACATTGAGGTTACACCCACCAGTTCCATTATTGCTACCAAGAGAATGCAGAGAAACTTGCCACATCAAGGGATATGAAATACCCATCAAAACTCAAGTTACAATAAATGCATGGGCACTTGGAAGAGATCCAAATTACTGGTATGATTCTGAGAAGTTCATACCTGAGAGGTTTCAAGACAATTCTGATATTGACTTCAAAGGAACAAACTTTGAGTATATCCCTTTTGGAGCAGGAAGAAGAATGTGTCCTGGCATTTCATTTGGTTTGGCAGGTATTGAGCTTCCTCTGGCTGGCTTATTATACCACTTTGATTGGGAACTCCCAAATGGAATGAAACCTGAAGATTTAGACATGACTGAAACCTTTGGTGTTACAGCTAGAAGAAAGAGGAATCTGTCTTTGATTCCCACACCTTATAAAATTGATACTCGTATTGGTAGTTCCTACTGAAGTACTCCCTTCCCTTCGGTCCTAAATATAAGACCTAGTTAACTTTTTTTGTAAAGATTAATGAAGTTAAATACGTTATTTAATCATATCATATATTGTATATTATTAGATTATATATTTCTTTATAAGTCAGGAAAATTAGTTTGGAAAAAAAATAAAAATACGTTAAAGTGACTTAATTAGCTTTCTTAATATTTTCAAAAAAAAAAAATTCATTTGGGTCTTATATTTAGAACCTTAGGTAGTATATACCCACCTTTCTATACCTATCTATCTACTTGTATAAGTTTCAAGATGTATTTTCAAGGTTTTGTTACTTGTCTGTTAAATCGAGTGCTAGTCAAATATGAAAATGCGTCAGTTAGAAAGGTGGAAATAATGGTATTTAAGACAAATGTAATTTCTGCAAATTGTGCTGTGTCATAAAATAGCATATAGTTGTATTTGTTGGTTTGTTGGTTTGTTTTGAATGTATGTCTAGTTCTTGTTCTGGATTGGTGGTTGCATTTTTATATAACATACCCTTAGCTTGTTTGAAGACAATACTGTTATTTTCAACAGTTCATGTGTTCTTTCCAAAGTGGAGTTTGATTAACTTTGTGGATGCATACGTAGGCGTTTGATTTATTATCAAAATGAAAGGAAAAATAAGTTCTGTTTTTAATTTTTGTCATTGGTGTTATTGAGCTATAAGGCTACGAGGAAAAGAGAGACAATAATGATTCAATTGTTAGGGAGACATTAGTCTGATGAAAAATTAATGAGAGAGGTTTTCTTTTTCAAATGCCAAGGTCACATCTCAAACCTTGAAGCCATAAAATCATTCTCTCTCAAAGTTGATTTAATAAAACAGATGTAATTACAAGCTCCTTCCATCCCTTATTATAATTCCAGGTTTAAAAATTCACATACATTAATTAACAAAGCAGTTAAAGTTGATTAATGTCAAATTCTATATATTTTATTGCGGTTTTATATCACTTATTAGGGATATATTTGGACACATCTACTAATTCTTCTTGGAATCGCGAAACAGATCTTATAAAAAGGATATTGTACTCCTCAAAACTAGATCTTACAAAAAAGATGGAGGGAATATATATGAATGTAATACTTTTTCCACCCTTAATAAAAAATCTCTTTCGTAATACAATCTACTCTTGAAACGAGAGCTTATATTAAAAACTTGAGGTGGTATTATTTTTGTTGAATTACTACATGGATGACTGGGCTCTTTCAATACATGCATTACATGTTTCACTTTGTATTTTAAACCAAATGTTCCTTACAAAAGATACTAGTACACTATATATAGTTAGCATGGAAGTTTTTTTTTAATGACTGAGATTTAAGTGACAAAAAAACTATGGTGCACTACAAATCATTCATTAATTTTTTTTTAATAACTGAAATTTTTATCACAAAGGAATCTAAACAATACAAAGTTCAATCAAAGGGAGAAAAACTAATCATCTTGCATATCCTTCGCCAATTAGATGAGAAGCAAAACATGATCAAAGATACAGAAATATCATTAATTACATGACCCTTCTTAACTAAATAATTAGCAATATCAATGAAAAAAGTCAGATTATTACTGTATCTAAAATTTTAATGGTATCACCAATGATCTCTATCTAAAATCATTCATTATTATATTGACAACCACTTTTGACTAATCGGTGCCACTTTCTTTCCTTTCTTGTATCTGATAGGTTTATCGTTTTGGCGTCTGTGTAATAAAAGTCTCCCCCACACGGCATCACACTTTGACTTATTTGGATATTTCTAATTTTCTATTATGTAGGTGATTAGGTTCTTAATAATATAAACCCAATACTGTGTATAATGACTTTACACAGTTTAATAAAACTCCATTTTTCAGTTTAATACCATGTCTTTGGATGAATAGACATTTGTAAGAAGTAACATCTAAGATTGTTTGGACGCTTAGCCTTTGCCACCAAATTGCATGAATTAGACAAGTTACAACCTAACCAACAGGTTTTATTAATCCTCGCGGAATGGGTTTTCTGATCACTTAAACATGAGGTTTTGAGTTCTAGTTTGTTTAAAGGGGGAAAAAAAACTTTGGGAGAGCAACCCTCAAAATTGGGCCTAATAATGCTTGAAGTTGAATAAGACTTGGTCAAAAGGTAAGTTACAACCTATAATTGTTACATGCGTTTTTACGGGATACCTAACATCACAAAAATGGTACATCAAAAGACCCTGAGCTAGCTACATGCAAAAGACCCTCAAGGGATAGAAGACTACTAGGTTGGCTTATAAGGACTATGAATGCATAATTTTGGTACAAAAGCAACTAGAGATAGCTATCTCAAATAGTCAGAGGTAGCCCCAACAATTATTCAAAAATATATGAACAATGTGAATATTCTTTTTATATATATATATAAAAGATCACCTCATCTAACCATCTATGGGCATATTGTCCCCAATATAATCACTACTAACAATCATTGCTAGAGCCTCAGACGGCTAGTAAACTTCACGGAAACCCACCCTTAACTCCAAACCACTCTTCGCTAGGAGGTCCGCTGCAGAATTGCATGAGCGAGGTACATATGTAATCCTAGTTTCCCAGTCCATATTCAACATCAATGATACTTCATGAAGAATGCTAGAGTCTCTGTGCGCGTTCCTACATCCATGGAGTACAAGATCAAGGCATTCCATGGAATCAGTTTCCAGCCAGATTTTCTTGAAACCCATAGTCCATGTCATTTTAAGCCCAAGAAGACACACCCAGATTTCTGCAGATAACTCATCACCCCCATCTATAGGATGAATGAATCCTTTAATAAAGCTCCCTACATTGTTCCTGATCAAACCCCCACAAACAGACTTCATAGCTATAGCGGAGAATGCACCATCCACATTGACCTTCACCCAATCACCTTCCGGGGGTCGCCAAGACTCACGAGTTGGGGCAAGAGTAACGCCCTGAACTTGCAGCCCTGCTAGACGATCATTGGTGCGAGTCAAGCTCTCTACCATCGCACCAGCACTAGCAAGGATATTGTCAATGGGTATAAGTTTCTTCTCGAAGACATACAGATTCCTTCGACGCCACAACCACCAACACAACACTGTGAACTTGGAAGCCCACTGCCGACATGTTTCTGACTTGCCACGAAGATTCCACCATACCCAATCTGAGAGGTTCATATTACAAAACATACGCCACCGGGTTGGCACCACCACTTTCCGCCAGAGAGCTTTCGAGTGCACGCAATCACCTACATTATTAGAATATTTATCTGCCAGATTCAAGAATGTAGGGAATATTCACATTATTAGAATCTGTCAAGAATGTAGGGAATAGTCAAATATAGAGCTATAAAATTTCATACCCGAGACTATTTAAGCTATTCTCATATATCACTATCTTACAAGTGTATTTTGATATGTACTGGCAGATAAATTTGTAGAGAGGAAATAATATTCTAATGATGGCATAATGTGTCTTGTTTACTTGTATTGATTATTCTATTTATAGAATACAGAGAACCCCTAATTTACATAAGATATACACATGTGTCTTATCATACAATGAAATATGTAAGTAGGGTTGTGTAAGGTAATTGGGATTCAGTAAAAGGCGGCTAGTGTACTTAGACCTGGCGTCTTTATGCATATTTATATCCCCCTCAAACTAGGGCTAGGTGAGAACACAAGACTGAGTTTGTCGCGGAAGGCCCGAAACTTGGAGTGGGACAGTGCCTTGAAACGCATGTAACAATTATAGGTGTCCCGCAAAAACCCATGTAAAAATTATAAAATTCATTACTCAACTTATAAATTCTATTAATGAATTTGTTATTTTCATTATAAATTTTGTTCAAAGTGCTAAAATTTCTTGTGAATCGCATTATATATATATATGGTTTATCGTTTGTCATGTCACTTGACATAAAGTTTCGTCAAGTTGCCCCAAAACTACGTCGTTTTGGGAGTTAGGGAAATTAATGAAGGGTGTTTTGGTCAAATTCAAATAATAAATATAAAAATAAAAATAACAAAATACCCTTCATTAATTTTCTTAACTCGCGCTCCCGAACGACGTAGTTTTGGAGTTAGGAGAATTAATGAAAGATCTTTTGGTAAAATTCATATAATAAATACAAAAACAAAAATACCAAAACACCCTTCATTAATTTCCCTAACCCCAAAACGACGTAGTTTTGGAATGACTTGACATAATCTTATGTCAAGTGACATGACAAACGATAAACTCACATATATATTTATATTCATATATTATATAAAACACAGGCGTGCACGCGCACACACACTTATATATATATATATATGATATAAATATAATAGGAATAACAAGTTCATTAATGGGATTCACAAGTGTTAGGAAATATATATAAATCAGGGATTATATTAGATACTATAGTTAAGAGCCATAAATGATAGGACTCATTCCTCATGTATAAAGAGACCCAATCTATAAATGAATAGATACAACTTTCATATTATTTTGCTCTACATGGTACCAGAGCTCTAGGTTCTTTTTTTTTTCCACTGGCGTTCTGTTGCTATTTCTGTTGGGCGCCACAGTGAGAGAAAGAGCGAGTGAGTGAGTGAGGGTTCTGTGCTTTGCCGTATATCGACCACGCGTCGCTCTCTCAGGAGGTCCAATCGGCAGAATCCCAACGGCCGATCACCATTTCGACTACCCGTGGTGTCTCACACACCTCCCGGAGCTCCGCTGTGTTTTACACGTGTCGGCGCGTGGCTTCGTTTTCTGGAGAGTTTTCTATCACCGTTTGCTTCTCTAGCATCAACTCGTTGAATCCGGCTGGTCCTAGGTGGTTTCGTACCCATATCTTGTGTTTTTATCTTCAAGCCTGATCGTTTGCTCTCTTGCGTGCTCTGTTTTTTAGGTTGTCGTGTGTGTTACTTTTGGGTCCTTCCTCTCATGATTGTTGTGTTGTTGTGGTGCCTGTGTAGTGTTTTTGGATCCTTGGTCTGTCGAGTTGCAAGTTGTTTGTGGCGTTTGCAGTGTTTATTAGTGGCATTTTTTTGTCATTGCTTCTGTGTTTTGCAGTGGTGTTTTTGTAATACCCTAAAAATCGTATTTATGATAAGTATCATATTTTAGTAAATAATACCTATTGGAAATAGGTGAATATGTGGTTTCAAATAATGAGTAATAAATACCTTATTTTCTAAGGTAATTTCTATTGAAATTAGGGTGAATAAAGAGCTAAAAGTCCCTAAATGCATTTATGAGGCATAAAATGGCCTGGAAATATTATGATAAATCCGATGAGGCAATAAAATATTTGCTAAAAATTAGAAAGTATGTTGTCTATAATTTTAGGAATTTTTGGGATTATTTCCTTGAAAAATAGAGAAGCATAAATATAATATTATTAAAAGCACTTTTTGACCCCATGATTTTTAATATTTTATATGGGATATAAAATATCAATGTCAGTAAAATAGTTTTGAGATAATAATTAATCCTAATTATGAAAATTATCAACAATTAGTAAGTGGCTAATTAAGTAATTAGTGGCTAATTGTTTAGATTATGATATAAGTAAATTAATTAGTAAATAATTAATTTAAGGGGAGAAATTCGAAATTATTAATTAAATAAATAATAAATGAAAAAGTAGTGTGAAAAGGGTTATGGCTATATCAAATAATATCTAGATATTTGGAATTTAATAATAATATATATGGTAAAGAGCCAACAGGACATTTGAGAATGGATAGAAATTAAATCCTACACCAAAATATAGGGATTTAGCCTATGTCATCTAGACTTTTTATAAACCAGTGAATTTCTACCTCAGAGTGGACTATCTCAGAAGTCATTTATGAAACCAAATGACTCATTAAGATACAGGATAAATAGGGCAGATAGTAAAAATGAGAACCTATAGAAAACGAAATAGTTGTGACAAACCAGGGATTAGGTTTCTTAGGTCAGAACATATTACGAACCAGTGATTTTTTGTCCAAAAGCTGGTTCTACCATAAGTCATTTCTGTAACCGACAGCGTTTATCCGAAAATCTTCAGCAGACCACGGAATACCCTTAATAGGATCAAAAATTTAGTTAACCCAAGTAGTTTTGAAGAGAAAGAATAAAACTTCAATACCTTGCTGCTAAATTTTTGAGATTCTCCGAGATTGCGCGATTTGGACACCGAACTGGGAACTTTATCGGTACAAGGCCATAAAGCAAAAAGATGACATCATGGATGACATAAGGGAGGAGAATTTGTGGTGGAGAAGAGAGGAGAATAAGTGGTTGGCAAGAGGCCACATCTCCATCATCCTAACCGTTGGTGCGAAGTTGATCCAAGGGTTGAGATCGCGGAAATTCCCTATAAATAGGCAATCCCTCTTCACTTCATAACTCACCAATTCCTTGATCCTAGAGAGAGGTTAGAGAGAAGTGAGAGCAAGGAGGAGCTCTAGAAAAGGAGTAGCGAAGTGCTGGGTAAGTTCTTCGGTCTCTAGTCTTTAGTTTCGGTAGTTCTTTCAGTAGATGTAGTAGAAATGCTAGATTTATCTTTAATTTTTCAAGATAGTCTAGATATCATATTTAGGGGTAAATATGGTATTATTTTTGAAAATATTATTGGGGGAAGAGATATGTCAAAATTCGAAGAGATAGAGTTAAAATAGCGAAGCTCGGCGAAATTTCCGCCGATTAGGGGTTCGGGGGCAAAATGGTAATTTGTACCTAAAATGCCTGTTATAATGCTAAAAGTTGATAAATGTGATATTATCCTTATAGGATATCTGTAATCAAGAACCGCTGTCGTACCGCTGTCATACCGCTATTTTCTATCAGAAGTACCGTTTTCTGTCAAACGTGTCGTTTTTCGTCAACGAAGGTATGTTCGCGTACTGTAACACTAACTCTGATATTTATGGTATGCGTATATGTGATATGTGTATTGTATGTGGTAGCTGATAGCTCTGTTGTATGTCATATACTGTCTATGTTGTATGATGTACGTTCGCGTACTGTAACACTAACTCTGATATTTATGGTATGCGTATATGTGATATGTGTATTGTATGTGGTAGCTAATAGCTCTGCTGTATGTCATATACTGTCTATGTTGTATGATGTACGTTCGCGTACTGTAACACTAACTCTGATATTTATGGTATGCGTATATGTGATATGTGAATTGTATGTGGTAGCTGATAGCTCTGCTGTATGTCATATACTGTCTATGTTGTATGATGTACGTTCGCATACTGTAACACTAACGCTGATGTTTATGTTATGCATGTATGTGCTATGTGTATGGTGTGTGTATAGTTGTTATGTTGCTTGAGTGCAAATAGATGTTAGAGTATAACCTTGTATGTACGTTTTTGGGAGCGATATGTCCGTACGTATTTGGGAGCGATATATCCGCATTGGTTCGTACGGCGGGAGCGATATATCGCATTGGTTGTGTGTGATGATTATTTGGGAGCGATATATCCGCATTGGTTGTGTGTGTAGTATATCTCGTTATTGGGCTCACGTCTTTGTTAATGTTGTGAACGTCCGTAGTCCATATATTGTGTACGTAAATATGAGGTTAACCGTTACCTGAGGTTCAATGGGCATTGAACCTCAGCTCTTAATATAGCGTCAGGTTCAGGAGAACCGAGGACCGAGGAGAAAGGCAAGCAGCACGCATAGGGACTCAGCTGAAGACTTTCTTCTGTTGTTATTTACTTTTGTAAACACTCGGTACAATGTACCATTACTATAAACAGCCAGACTTACGGCATTTGAAACATATGTATCAGTTACTCAATCACTCCGATGCTCTACTCTGATGAAAAAAATATATACTGCTTTTGAAAATGGGATGTTACAGTTTTGGTGTGGCTAGTGGACTTGATTCTTTTTTGTGGTTCTTTAGAACTAGTTTTCCTCTCATAGGTGTTTTTTGGGTTCTCTCGTTGCTGTTTGGTGTTGGGTTTCTATTTTGTTGGTGGCAATTTGGTATCTTTGGTACGTTGCATTTGTTTTTTGGCCGCCAGGATTGCGTTTTATCGCCTGGGTTTGGTATTTTTTGGTGTGGCTACTTCTACCGAGTTGTTGGGATTGCGTTTTATCGCCTGGAGCAGCATTCCCAATCCCTTCTTAGACATTGATGACAACATACCGTTTGATGAGCTACTTAAGGATGTGAGAAAGATAGTTGACCTGAAAAAGATCAAGTTGTTTGCCTATCCTGAGAGATATCGTAGATTGATTGAGAAATTAAACTATCTCACAGTGACTCGCCAAGATGTGACCTTTCCAGTTAGTGTGCTTAGCTAATTCATGACTGCACCAACTGTTGCTCAAAGGGAAGCTTTGGTGCATGTCTTACATTACTTGAAGGGCTCACCTGATCGTGGTATACTTTATAGGAATCATGGCCACAACAAAATTGAATGCTTTTGTGATGCAGATCATGTGGGGTCAAAGGCTACCAGAAGATCCACCCCAGGATATTGTGTATTTGTGGGTGGAAATTTAGTATCCTAGAGGAGTAAGAAGCAAGATGTGGTTTCTCGGTCGAGTGTCGAAGCTGAGTATAGAGCCATGGCTCAGTCCGTACAACAAATTGTGTGGATTCACCAGTTAATGAAGGAAGTTGGGCTTGCCACGTCATCGCCTGCGAAACTGTGGTGTGATAATAAAGCTGCTCTACCATTGCCTCAAACTTTGTGTTTCATGAACGTACGAAACACATTAAAATTGATTGTCACTTTGTACGAGATAAAATCAATGAGAACTTTATTTCTACAAGGCATGTGCGGTCTAGCGACCAATTGGACGATCTTCTAACCAAGGCCTTGAATGAGACTCGTGTTGACTATCTTTATGACAAGTTGGGCTTGATTAACATTTATGCTCCAACTTGAGGGGGAGTGTTAAGAAATATATATAAATCAAGGATTATAATAGATACTATGGTTAAGAGCCATAAATGCTAGGACTCATTCCTCATGTATATATAGACCATTTCTGTAAATGAATAGATAACTTTCATATTACTTTGCTCCACAACAAATTTAGTAATAGGTTTAACAAGTTCATCAATGATATTCATAACACTTCTAATGGGATTTACAAGAGTATTTCTTGATGGAAAAAATATTAAGAAGAATATATATATTTGTTAATGTGTGTGTGTGTGTATATATATATATATATATATATATATATATATATATATATATATATATATATATATCAATATGAAAGTGGGGTGGGTTCGAGCCCCACCCTCACACCTTCATTCAATCTTTATATATATATATATATATATATATATATATATATATATATATATATATATATATATATATATATATATGCAAACCCCCCCCAACCCCAAAAAAAACCCCCTCGCCGGAATTCAGGCTGTCGAAGGTTGCAGGCCGTCCGACGGTCAGATCTCCGGCGGGCAGTCGCAATGGTCCTCCAGTGAGGGTCATTTTTCTTTTTTTAAAATTTATTTAAAAACTAAGAGCAACACATTTAAGTCCTTTATAAATTTTAATAGATACTTAGAGTTTTGGAATTTTATTTAGTATTTAAATAAAATTTTCCCAAGAAAAAACAGAGGAAGGTGGAAATTGGCATTCCATAAGCACTAGTTAGCTTCAAGTGCGAGTGTGCCTATGTTTTTTTCTATTTGTGTCAGTACTGGTGGAGTTTTTTTTTTTTTTTTTTTTTTTGTTAAAGTGCAAATGGCATGGGAGACTTCACTTGGAACTCCAAAGAAACCTCTTTTATTCTTATTATAAAAGCATCAATTAATAAATATTTTTATTATATTTGAGTTTAATGTAGTTGGTAAGGATAATATTAAAAATTATTTAAATTTTATGATAACTTTAATGCTTCTAACTGTTTTTATTGATTTGCTTATAAAAATAACTAAAGAACATATAATATATGGCACTTTCAAAAAAGAAGAAGTAAAAGTTAACTTATTAAATATGTCATGAATTTTTTAAAAAAAAAAATCACTTTCACCTATATTAAAAAATGTGTTTAAAAATTTTAAAATTGATAAAATTGAAAATGATCATGAATTACATAACAAAACTAAAAAATAAGCATTAATTATTTTACTAAGGATTTATGTTTTAAAAGGAGGGAGGAAGGATATCAAATAATACAAGGAAAAGACAACTTTGGAAGGAAAGAATTTTTTATTTTTATTTTTTGACCGTGAAAAGAAGGAAAGTGGCACTTAGTCAAAAGTAGTTGTCAATAAGACAGACGTTAGGTTGAAATCATTGGGCCTGTTTGGGCTGGCGGTAAGAACGGTGGTTTAAAAGCTATCTGACTTTTAAAAAAAGCTCAGTAGGAAAAAAGTCAGGTTATAGATAATGATTTGTGTTTGGATTGTTGGTGGTAGAAGTGGCGGGGCCCACGTCAAAAAGCTGAGAGCATTATGGAAAAAACTGGATTCTGGAGCTTTTTCTTTAACTGACTTTTTGAGCTTTTTTGACTTAAAGTTCAACCAACGCAATGGGCAATCCAAACAGAAACAATTTGGTTTTTTTCTCACTGGGTCGTTGGCTTAAAAGCTACTGAAATTTTTACACACTAACGCTGAAAAATAAGTCACTCCAAACAAGCCCATTGATAATACCATTAAGTAGTTGGTATTTTCATGGAGTTTTATATAGAAACTTTTCCTCCATATCCATTCTTTTTTGCTCATACCTCCATATCCATTCCAAAACACCCATCTGGTTCAACTTACAAGGCGGGTAAAGAATAAGTTTTGTTGAAAGAGAAAAAATTTATAATTTATAATTGGGTGAAGGGTCAATTTTACACATGACCTTTGCCCCCAGGATCACCCAGCACCACGACCTTTTTTAGGGATAAAAAATACACACGACGTTACAATTTGGGTGCAAAAATACCACGGCCGTTAGTTGACCGTTAGTTGACCGTCAGTTGACCGTTAGTTGACCGTTAACGATGACGTGGCGATGATTGGACTGAAATGCTGACGTGGACCACGATGTGGAATAAAAAATTAAAAAATTCAAAAAAAAATTATAAAAAAATTCAAAAAAATTAGGGGAAAAAATTGAAATAATTAGCAAAAAAAATTGAAAAATTAGGGAAAAATTCAAATAATTAGAAAAAAAAAAGTTCAAAAAATTAGGAAAAAATCAAATACTTAGGGAAAAATTAAAATATTTAGAAAAAAAAAATTAGAAAAAAGTTCAAAAAATTAGGAAAAAATTCAAATAATTAGGGAAAAATTAAAATAATTAGAAAAAAAAAAAAACCTCCGCCAGTGGGCCCCACCACAAAAACCGTCGTAGCGCCTTTATTTTAATTAATTAATTAATATTTTTTTTCAATAAACAATTTACCCTAATGCATCTTCAACATTGCATCAGGCTTTGTGTATATACAACTTCTCCTCTAATAGCTTACCCTAGTGCATCTTCAACAGCTTACCCTAGTATTTTTGGTTATCCTATGCCGCCGCCGGTGGTGGGACCTTTGGTAGAGGTATTTTAATTTTTTTCTAATTATTTTAATTTTTCCCAAATTATTTGAATTTTTTCCTAATGTTTTGAACTTTTTTCTAATTTTTTGATTTTTTTTTTCCTAATTATTTGAATTTTTCCCTAATTTGTTTTATAATTATTTCAATTTTTCCCTATTTTTTGAATTTTTTTTCTAATTACTTCTTTTTTTCCCCTAATTTTTTGAATTTTTTTCTAATTATTTTCGATTTTTTTTATTTTAAAAAAAAAATGATTTTTTTCTAAGTATTTTATTTTTTTTATTTTTAAATTTTTTTTATTCCACGTCAGCGTTAACGGTCAACTAACGGCCGTGGTATTTTTGCACCCAAATTGTAACGTCGTGTGTATTTTTGATCCCTAAAAAAGGTCGTGGTGCTGGGTGATCCTGGGGCAAAGGTCATGTGTAAAATTGACCCTTCACCCTTTATAATTTTACCTTTTATTTATTATTATATTAACTTTGTTCCCATGGGATGTGATATAATAAAAGTAAAGTTGGAAAGTTGTTGAATTTTAAACCAAAATTAATGAAGTTTAAAATTTTTCTTGGTCAGTGTGATGCAACTTATGAATAAAACTAAATGAGTATATAAGCCATTTAAAACTAATTTATAAAAACTAAGAAATGATTTCTAGCAAGAAAAACAATTAAGATGTGAAGTTAGCTGGTTAAATATATCTTTTAAGCTAAAAAATTGTATTGAGAGTAAAAACAATCCTTTTTCAAGCATTCTGCAATACATTTCCTCTCACAACTCTGCTTTTTCAATGTTGGAGTACAACCATCAACAACAATAAAGCCTTAATCAACATCTATTAGGAGTAAGTGGTAAGTGACTTGCTTTCCTTTAACTACATCCCCAGTTTGAGGCGTGAGAATGGAAAAAATGATGTTAGGAGCTCTTTCCCCACGACCATAGGCCCAACTCAGAGTGAATTCGGATTAGTCAAAACCGAAGATTCTGGTGAATCGGGTAGGCAACCCCAAAAAAAAAAAAGCCTTATCTCATTAGGCGAAATCAGCTAAATGAATCACACGATATTATTGTATTATATCAAAGACCAAATCTTTGCATTGATGATTAACCAAAAGATCTTATTTTATAATCTCATTGAACATTTTTTTGGTCTTCCTCTACCTCTTTCAAAAGACTTAATACTGTTTGGTTGACCCTTCTTACCAGTGCATTCAATGGCCTTCTTTGAATGCGTCCAAACCACCTCAGACGATTTTTTATCATTTTCTTCTCAATAAATGTCACTTCAACTCATTCAAGTATATGATCATTAACGATCTTATTTTTTCTTATATGATCATACATCCATCTCAGCATCCTCACCTCGGCTACCCCCTACCTTATATTCATGTTGTCCTTTTAAAATAAAATATTCACTACCATATAACATGGTGGTCTTATAACAATACAATAAAACTTCCATTTTACATTATTTATTAGTTACTTTCTTATCACAAATAATTCTAATAGTTTTTCTCCATTTATACCACCCAACTTGAATTTTATGACCAACATCACAATCAATTTCATCATCTTGGATAATTGATCCCACATATATATATATATTACAACTTGTGGGATGACTTAATCTCTCAATTTAACCTCCAAATCACTTCTAACTTCTCTTTTTATCAAAATTGCAATACATATATTTGGTCTTGATCCTACTTTGGCAAAAACCATTCTAAACATCTCAAGTTTAGAGATAATCTCCTCTCTTAATTCTACCAACAGAACTACATCATCAGCAAAAAGTATGCAATTAGGAATCTTTTCTTTGACAAACTCAATTAGGACGTTTACCACTAGGTTAAGTACTCCCTTAACATCACCAACATGGAACCTTTGATAAACCGACAAATTGAGTTCATCTTCTTTAGTTGTCAAATCCTCCAAGTCACAAGCCAAAGATCTCCACCCTCCAAGTCACAAGTCAAAGATCTCCCTCCATTATTGAACACCCTATAAAAGTATGTTTCCCATCTATTCTTAATATCTTCATTGGTAGTCAAAATTTTACCTTTGTCCTATATACATCTAACTAGATCCAGGTCTCTGATTTTCTCTTCTTTCTCACTCCAAGTAGAACCATCAATGGAAATATATATAAATGAAAAGATGGTGACAGCTAATAAAACAAACAAAATTATTAAAAACTGGTGGGTTAAGAAACTTCATAAAATTGACAATGGATTGCACTTATTAGTGACGGAATGGTCTCGGAAAATATATCCCAACATTGCATATACGTAGTCATAGAGAAGCAAGTAATTGGAATTTGTCTTCTTCATAAACCATCATATAGCCAGGAATCAATGTTATAACGATTCTGGAAATGAAAACCTTTCAACTCAACATTAGTTCCACTTTTGCATCAAGCACATCCTCTCCAATTTGTATAATCCTCCGGTTACTAGTTCTAACTCTGTATTATAATCCTTTTATCTTAATATTACTATTATTATTTATAGAAAAAAAAAAAAAAAAAGTGCCTTTACATAGGTTCTAATCCACTTGAAGGACACCAACTTTTATCTTAAAATCTTAGACTAAACATGCTAATTATGTTTAGGAATTCGGTAGAATGTACTTATCAAAAGAACATAAAATTATATTTTATGAGTCATTTCAGTTGTAGTAATAACACAATGCACATTTTCCCATAAAAATGCATAATTGAAAGGAAAATAGTTATTATCTCCATGCAAGAGGTGCTTATGTTTCCAAAACTAATTTCAAATTATATGATCTACTAGTACTGTCACTTCTCAGAACTTACCTTGTCCATAAACTTTGAGCAACTAAAGCACGTCTATTATTGGAAAGTTACATATTTGTAAAGCCTAAGCATGCACATACATGTACATCTACTTCACAAATTTTCCAGAGTCACAACACAAGAAAACAAATTGTCACGACTCAATTGCATGCCTGAAAAAGGTGACTTGCATTACAATGCAAAATAACTCTGGGCCGATTTGCTTACATTCCTTGACAACACATGTATTGCAAAGAAACTAGTCTAATCTTTTACCTTCTTGATTCGCTAAAATAGAAATGGTGTAGAATTCTTTCCATCCCAACCAGGTGCTCCAGGGTAACAAAAGGTGGGCAAATGAAGAGCTAAGACAATGTCCTACTTGTTGAGCTGAAAAAAAAGCCAGAGAAAACAGATAGTGCAGCATAGCCTCTAGATAATTTGCTGCTTTAGGAAGTGACTTTTGCCCACAAAACTCAAAACATAAATAGCCACCTAAGGGCGACCCAACATGCCACGTCCTCTACCCCTTGGTGTATAACCATATCCTCTTCCATAATAACCACCCCGAGAGCGACCGCCACTGCCACGTAACAGGCCACGGCCCCCTCGACCACCTCGAGGCCTCACAAAATCACCAAATGTCTGCACCACATCAGAAAAATATATTGAACACTGTCTCCAGAAAAAATGTCAAACCAAGATATATTTTACCTCAGTATCAATCTTCACTTGTTCAGAGTATCTAGTCCTTCCATTTTGTGGATAATGGTCAAGCGAATTGCAAGATAGTGAGTCGAAGAAATCATCCTTATTGTAGACAGGCTGTGTAAATCATGAAAAGCAGAATCAGGCAATGACCACTATTTAAGACAGAGACAGAACAAACAAGCTTCAAGTTGCATTAAAGATGTTGAATATACTAACCTTAACCTCATTTTTTGATTCTTCATCATTGTATCCATCTTGACCATCATCCTCATCGCTAACATCTTCCCCATCTTTTTCTTTTGAATGTGACTTGGTCTTACCAAGATGACCCCATACTTCATCCTTATTGAACTTCTCATTCATTGCCATGAAATCAAAATCTTCAGAAAATTTTGTGACTGGGCGTGGACCCTGCAAATATCATTATTTCCAACTTTTGTAATCTCATTTAGAATGGTACAGGCTCACAAATATCAGTAATTTGAACCAACAAATAAAGTTCAAAATAGTCAAAGAACTGCTGTGCAGATTTATCATAATTTTCCTCCATGTCATCTGAATTGCTTAAGAAGCATTGAAAGGGGGAAATACAAAAATAGATTAACCATCAAAGATCTCATAGTCACGTCAAGAAACACTGTAGAGCATTATTCCAATATTCCATAAAAAGGGACAGTGATGGAGGAGTCAAACTTCAAACTAAACTAAGAAATCCCCACTTTAAAAAGTTTCAAAGTATTCTGATAAAATTAATTCATACACGTAAAAGGTCAGTTATCCCCAATTTATCAAAAATGAAACAGTAGATCAAGCAGCATACCCCAATTCCTCTTCCTCTTCCACGACCCCTGTAACCATAACTATGATGCTGATGCTGATAATTTTGAGCAACCTCTCTAGGCTGAAGAAAGTGCAACAAAAAATGTCAATGTCCTTGAAATTAAAACACGGTGAGATGGAATGAGAATTCAGTATCATAAAAATGCTCATCCAGTCATATTTTCACAGTACATACGGATGAAACAGGTTTGAATTTTTTGTAAAAACGTATACATTGAAAGCAGCCCGTATCAGTCACCATGTTTGCAAATAAACCATAAATCGATCCAGATAAATCCTACTTTAAATCCAAACCAAGGAACATATGGATAAAATACAGTGAGGAAGAAGAGAGAGATTATCTGAACTAAAAAAATCCATAAATTACCAATTTGAACAGAAACTAGCTCACAGAATATACAGTATGACCTGCCAATAAAAGTGACAGTGTAATCAAGTAGCCAAAGATGACGAAAAGATAATCCAGATCAGTAACAACTCTCCAGTATACAATAGTCTACCATGGAATCCAAACATACAAGCACATGCAAGACCAAATTCTATCTGCATATATTTGTGTACATTGACAAAATAAAGAGAGAGAAATAAGAAGAATACTCTGTGAGTAGGCCGTGAGTTCACTGGCAATGGCAGTATAGGGGGTTGACTTTCAGCAGAAACTGTCACAGTAAGATCTGGAGATGATGTTGATGAAGCCTTCACCACTTCAACATCCTTATGGGAGGTTTGCACAGAATTAGACGAAGAAGAAGTTATCGTTGGTCCAGGCTGCAATAATTGACCTGGTGTTACCAGAGGTGGGGTTGTTGTTTCTGTACGGACAGAACTTGTTGTCCCAACATTGGCAGGTGTCAATTGGGGTACACTTTGATATGGCAGGCTTGAACTTGAAACTGCATTAGGTTTGCTGGAGATTGGTGGCACTATAGCATTTACATCTGGACTTGGAGCGACCAAAGGAGTCAATGATGGTAAGTTAGCCGGAAGTGTGGCCGCCACGTGTGAAATAGAAGGTGCCTTATTAGGCACTGATACAGGCAAAGTTTCAGAAGCTAATGTGGCAGAAGGTACAGGAGGTAAAGTTAGTGCCAGGTTTGGCAGTAGTAAAGATGCAGAAGTTACAATAGGGGAACTAAAATTTGCAGAGACTGAAGGTGGTGGAAGTTCTGGCAAAGTTGAAGGTCCAGTTGGTAAAGCAGGGTTAAAATTGGGATACTGAATTGGTTGCTGCATTGAAGAAGGCATTGATAAGCCCGGAGGTGGTCGAAGCACAGATTGCTGGGTTATATGAGGAAGGCCATTCGGGGCGCCATAATATCCTGGCCAATACATTGGCATAGCTAGACCACCACCATTTGCATTTGGGGCAGCTGGTGAAGCTCCCCATGATCCTGGGTTCCCGCCAGGCTGATACAAAGGCAAGGGCCCTTGAAAATTTAACCCAGGCATTCCAAGCTGAGTTGTATGAGAATTAAGATCATTCAAAGGCCCACTTCCAGAAGAAGGTAAGCTGGTAGATGTGGTGACTGGGCGAGGATAGTGAGACTGCAATAGCAATTTCATAGTATTAGGGGTCACCTGTTACTTGGTCCTTGAACACATAAAAAAAAAATCTCATTTACCTGAATAATAGCCGGGTCATTGTTGATTGGTGGAGTAGGCTGTACAGGTGGAGAAGATTTGACCTGTAAATCCTGTGCAGAAAAGAAGAACAAATATATCAGCTGATCAGGATCATGAAATATACAGAAGAACTATTCAAAATCTGCAGGCAGTAACTTCAAAAAAGCCTAGGTCACAAGATTATTATGAAAAGGCCATCTGGATTTGCAATAAAATGACCTAGTATTGAACTGACATGAATGACGTCGCCTCTCTAGGCAGATAACGGTGAAGAATATCCAACACCATTAGCAGAATATTTATCCTATAGAAAAGCAAAAGCAAGATATTTTGAAAAAAAAAATATATTCATGTGTTTCTTGCAGGATACCTTGATGTCACTCCCACGAAACAGTATAAACTCATACACCTTGTCACCTGGAGGAATTTGTGGACCATCCTTTTTCCTCCCCTCTGTTCCAAATGATCGCACTGCCCCACAGAAACAGAAGAGTAAGCAGACCACAATAGTTGTTTACATCAACAAACATGCATGAGTCTTTACTAGCATGCAGTTCTTGAAACAAGCCAACAGTATTTGAAGCTACAAACATCCAAATTGTTAAACAAAATTCTTCCACGTAGTTATACGCACCAATTGTCATCCACTAAACCAGAACGCCTTATTATATATGCAAGCAAACAGCAAAACAAAACATGTGCATCCACTTAATTAGCCATTAAATTCATTTATTTTACTTATTCATTTTCCATCATTGAGGCTTCAATTTATAAGCATGGATATTAAAATAAACAGATGAATTACGGTTTTTTCCACAAACTTAATTCAGGCAGCATGACATTTGGCTCTGCTGCACACAAACAATATCAGTTGGCAATCAACTATCAACTAACAGTTTGTTTGCATGGATAGAACCTATAAATCCATACATTTCAAATAAAGAGTCCAACTGACATCTTGTTGTCATGTTAACATGCTAATGTGACTGCACCTAGTGTGTATCCATGCTTCTTAGAATGGAATATCGAAAGTGATGAAGAAATCACATAATCCATGTTTTGACTGATCATAATTGAAGAAAGAAAGAAAGAAACCGACGGAATTATACATTCCACAATAAAGCACTTTTTTCTTTAAATGACTGCTTCTTAGACTGAGCTGAAACCTGAAAGAATGGCAGAACTTCAAATGAAGTTCATCAACTTTGATTTCCAATTCTATACACTAACAGAAAGGAAAACAAGTTCATTATAGTTAAAAATAGTCTAGCTCTAATTATCATATGTCAATGTCAGTTAAAAATTTTGAAATAAGTTTCCTGACCATTAGTGCAGGTCACTGAAGTGACTAAACTAGAGATAACTCCCTCACTCCCAACTAAGGTGAAATTCAAATTCAGGTCCTCATGCTTACAACTAGTCGAAAATACTTTAACAGCTGAGTTAGCCAGCACCTTCATTTTCATTGTGCATTAGTAATAACATATTCCTACCAATACGGCAAGTCATATAAGCAAAAATCAAATAGAGATGAACAAAACGATAAGGGGGTAAACAACAAATACACAAGTTCATCATTCAATGAACAGTGAGAATGGCATGCAACACCAAAAGAAGCGCATTGACAAAACCCTCCGAAGCTAGATTAGTTACGAAAAGGACTTCCCAACATTTAGTCACAAACGAAACAATAAAAATAAAATAAAATAAAAATAACCGAACGGCAGCCAACACGCATTCACGAACAAAGCCCATCAGCTCATCATAAAATATGCAACCGGAATGCCAGTGAAATAGTATTAGATCCCTTATAAATTTTTCAAAGCAAACACACAAAAAGAAAAAGGTCAGAACCCTTTCTTTACAGCGGAAGTCACTGCCCTTGTCATAAACAGGGTTTGAAAAAGAAACAAATAATTCTGAAAACGATAAACAAAGATTAGCCATAACTTCAAAGATCTAAAATTGATGAACCCAATATAAGCTGAAAACAAAACAGACCAAGATGAAATCAGCGACAAATTCTCACAAGAATTAAAGAGTAATACCGTTTCTGAGCCCAATACTAGATGCTTCGGTGTCAATATTGTAAAGAATGCCTTCATATCTGATCTCACTCTTGGAGGTCAAGCTAATCAAACTGCCAACATAAGAATCAGCGGCAGAACTAGATCGAGAAGCGCTTTCGGATGCCATAATTAAAGAAGCCAACAAATCAATCAAATCATAAACCAAGAATGATTGTCGCACGCGTTAGGGTTGAGGTTTGGGCATTGCCTTTTAGTTTAGGTTTTACGCTTCAATCGGTTTATCCCCTCTCGAGAGAAATAATAAGAACTTACGAAGATTACGGCTTTTTGGTAAACAAATTTATTTCGATCTGAAAATGAAAACAAATGATAAGGGCCCACGTCAGCATCTTTTGGACTCGCACGTCCTTATCATAGAAATGAGTCCAACACCAACAGCAATGACTTAATTTACCCCCGTTTGGTCAGTTTCACGAGCGCAAGGGAATGGAGCGAAGATTGGAAGGGAATTTAAGGGAACATTTTGTTTGGTAGAGATAAAAATAGAAATAAAAGATGATAATTTAAAATAAAATAAAATTAATATATAAAATTTGAAATATCAAAAATAACCTTAACATAAAAAAAAAAAACTTATCCCTCCTTCTTCATCTCTCACCATCATGGACACAACACAACTTATAAAAAGTTTCAGATCAAAGAAACAATTGGGAAACAGAGGAATGAACGATGGTAGTGGTCTAGTGGTAACGGGGCTTGGTTCCCGACGATTTTCCCTCTCTCATCGTTGTCAATCCCGGGGCTTCTTCAAGCTTCACTCTGATGACAACAACGTTGGCCAACGTGGTGAGAGTGAGATGATAGGTGAAGCTCGCCGGCGACAGTGAAGGTGGAAGTTTTCGCCATCGAGGAAGAGAGTTGAAGGTAAAAATTAGTGAGAAAGGAGGAAGAAAATAAAGAACCTAATAAAAATTTTGCAGGAAGGAAGATAATATCTCATCTATATGTGAGGGATTGCATCTTCCCTTAAATATGAAAACATTTAGGGCCCGTTTGGTTTAAAGAATTTGGAGGGAGGGAGAGGAAGATTTGAAAGATGAGGAAAGACGGCTTGAGTTGTTTGGTAGGAAGAAAATGAAGGGGTGATAGTTGGTAAAGAATTAAGAAATGTCTATTTTACCCTCAAAAAAAATTAATTCAAAATAAAAAAGAAAAATGTTTTTTTTTCTAAAATATTTTTTTTTAAAAATGTTTTTGTTAAGTTCAAACTCTTGGAAAAAAAATTTCACCAAATTCGAACTTTCCCGCTAAGTTTGAATTTCAGGGGTAAATCCGTCCAAAAAAGTGAATAGTGACGTGGGATTGGTGGGATCTCAAGTTCCCACATATGAGGGAATAGTGGTGGGCTCGGTGTGAGCCCGGGAACTTAGGTTCCGGGAACTTGGCGCACCAAACACGTTTTAGCAGGAACTTTATTAAGTTCTCATTCCCTCTCTCAAATTCTGTGAACCAAACGGGCCCTTATAGACGCTGGAACTTGCCTTCTCGGAAGATGGTGCAACCAATCGTCTTATGCCGCAAGAGATTTGGAATCTTCTCTTTCCTTATGGGGCGAGATCTAATTTAAATCTAAATCTAAAAAATCTAAATATATAAATAAATTATATTAAATTAATAACCAATAAATTTATATAGAACAAAACCATTTATAAATTATGAAAAATTAAGGATTTAGGTAAGAAAAAATACCCACGAAATATCTTTGAGTAGTAACTCATTTATCCAGCAATTTTGCACATCAATTCTTAAATGATAAATATAATGCAAAAATCTCCACTCTTAAATGGAGAGCATACCAACATTAAGTAAGGAATGTGGGCCTCACCTACTATGTCACTTGTAAATGGATTAGGGAAAAAAATACCTATACTGCATTATGGGGGCAATTTCGTCCATTAACTTCAAAAAAAAATGTAAACATGCCCCAATCAATAACAAAGACCCACATTGGCAAGTGTTGACCGTGAATATCAGAATACCAAAATTTTAGGGAAAATTACACACAGGTCCTAAGGAAGAGAATTTATTACAATAAAGTCCTTTGAAATCATGAAATTACAAAGAAGTCCCAAGGGACTTCTGTGTAATTATTTGTGAATGTACAATTACCAATCTGACATTTTCCAATTCCACTCTCTCTGTTCTCCCTTTGTTTTTCTCTCTTTCAGAAATGATTCAACCCAAAGAAAGACTTAATCCGACCTACTCAACCCACAATTATACTCTCTCCATCGGCTATCTAATAAATATATATATGTGTGTGTGTGTGTGTGTGTGTGTGTGTGTGTGTGTGTGTGTGTGTGTGTGTGTGTGTGTGTGTGTGTGTGTATTAAAAAATTTCAAATCGACCCAGCCCAACGACTTGCGACTTTTGCGATTTATCAGAAGATTATCATACCTTTACAAAGCCGAGAGTGGTCAGATCTGCGATTTTGCCACAGCCCAACGACTTGCGACTTCAGTGAGGCGATTTGCTACTTGAGACTTAAGATGAGGTTGAGAAGGCGAATGCTTTTGAATGGTTCAAATACTTCAATCTTTAGGTCGGCCATAATTACAAGGAAAGGAAGCAGCAATAAGCACTTTGTAAATTGTAATGAACAAGTAATATAGCATTTTTTTTCATTTTGAAATGATATTCACTTCTTAAGCTAGCCTTATATAGCTGTCAAAATTCTCATAAGATGTTGTGAATATATGTTTTTTCTGTTGTAAATATAGCATTTGTTGTTGTAAATAACCTCTGAACGTGAGAAATGAAAAAAAAAATCTAGGTTTTCAAATGTTGTTGTTAATGTATGTTTTTTCTGTTGTAAATATAGCATTTGTTGTTGTAAATAGCCTCTGAACGTGAGAAATGAAAAAAAAAAATCCAAGTTTTCTAATGTTGTTGTTAATTTATATCTTTTCTGTTGTAAATATAGCATTTGTTGTTTTTACAACAACAAATGCTATATTTACAACAGAAAAAGCATATATTCACAACATCTTTTGAGAATTTTGACAGCTATATACTATTAAAAAAACTCCAAGTTTACAGCCGTGAGTCACACGAAGGTGGTGACTTGTCGAAGATTCATGGAGTGATATCAGAGCATTCCGTGGAGAAGCTTTCGGATCCGCCAGAAAAGTCAGATCCCGAACCTTTGGCGGGAGATTTCGAGTTTCGGCTTGAAGATCCGATCACTATGCTCCCTACGATGAGCTCTTCTCCGATGGGAAGCTCGTACCGCTTCAACTCTCTGTGGTTAAGCCTTCTTCCACGAACGAGTCGACTTTACCCGAGGCAAGGTCGCCGGAGGCAGCCAAGGCTGGGCGTGTTGCTGATATCTCCAGTACGGACCCTTACTTGTTCTCGCCGAAGGCTCCGAGGTGTTTGAGTCGTTGGAAGGAGCTCCTGGGTCTAAAGAAGTTGTATCTAAATTCTCGCTGGAATAAATATTGGAAGAGAGAGGAGAGAAAAAGGAGAAGGAAGAAGGAGAACGGAGAGAGAGAGTGGAATTGGAAGATATGAGAGGAAATGTCAGATTGGTAATTTAACATTCACAAATAATTACACAGAAGTCACTAGGGACTTCTGTGTAATTTCATGATTTCAAGGAATTTTATTGTGATAAATTCTCTTCCTTGGGACTTGTGCGTAATTTTCCCAAAATTTTATTTGACATAAAGTGTTACATGTGTACAAATTTATACTAGTTAGCAGAAGCATTAGGCACAACATTTTATTTTAACTCATTTCATTGTCACATAAATGCACTTTGATTTGATTCAAAATTCATCTAGAAGCTACATTAACATTTAACACTTGAGTTTCCACTTTATCGTCCTTTCCTTTTACATTGGCCCATCTTATGATTCAATCAGGGTTATGTTGAGTTTATTTTTATTAATAAATATATATTAATTGTGTATAATTAAATAATTAAAATATAAAAATGACAATAATTTGATTTAAATATATATTAAATTCAAATAATCAAAATTAAATCTATCAGTATTTATAGTTTATCAAACTCAACAAATTATTCATATATAAAGTTGCTGATCATTATCAAATCCAAAAAGTTAGTATGAATTCAATAATGAATTAATGTAATTTAGTACAATAGAAACTAAAAAATAGTAAAATTGGTATGTAAACTCGTGAGTTTGACTAAGTTTATTGCTAGTACGAATTTAAAAGTGACTCAGCATGATTTTTATTTATAAGGTAGAAACGTAAAAACAAAGTAAAATTATAGAGTTAATTCGTGAGTTTCACATAATAAGTTCAACCTCTTAGAAGAAAGAGTCAGGGGAAAAAGCAATCATAGCGATGGAAGAGATAAAGGGAAGGTTTTAAAACGAATTTGGATAATAAAGAGAAAATATGAAATAAAAATTAACTTCCATATGAATCCTAAAAGTGTGTTGATGTATTTGTAATGTGACATAACGGAATATTAAGCCTAAGGTTTGGGTTCTAAATCGAAATGTGTTTACATACCTATGATCTGTTAAAAAATAAAATGTTGTGCCTAAGATTTCTGCCAGCTATAACAAATTTAAACACAAATATTTTCACATTTTCACCTCAAATCAAAATAAAATTTCAATTGGACTGATGATTTTTGCACTTTTTTTTTTTGGAAAATCACTTTAGGAGCCCTTTTAACAGAAAAAAACGAAAAAATGCCCCCCAAGATTCTGAAATCCCAGAAAAGACCTAGGGCCTTTTCTGAGATTTTCAGAATCTTATTTGAGTTATTAATGGGGTTGATATAGTTGTTAACGGGGTATTGATATAGTTGTTAATGAAGCTGTTTAGTTGTTAGAAAATTGTTGTTAATGAGGCTAATTTAGTTGTTAATAATCTATCTGTTAACAAATATATCAGCTCCGTTAATAACTCACGCAAGATTCTGGGATTGTCAGATTCTGAGAGCTTTTTTTGGGATTTTTTTTCTCCAAAAAAGACCCTGAAAATGATTTTCCCTTTTTTTTTTATAGTCGATGGACAAAATTACACCATAGTGCAGTATTCTATAGGTATTATGCCAATAATCCATTTTATTAAGCTTGTTTGGGATCATAAAAGTGTTTATTTATGTATATCGAAATAAATCTCATCTCACACATTTATCTCGTATACCATAGATAACGATTGAAAAGTTATTTTTAAAGAGTCCAATCGTTATTCCAAATAAGGGACCATCATCTTTTACTTAATGGACGTCAGACTTCAATTAGGAATTGAGGATCTTTTTAGAGCTAAGGATGATATTGCACTATATTTGGGTTTAAGATATAAGCAACTTCTCGAAAAAAAAAATTATGGATATTTTCACTCCTTAACCAAAAAATTAATTAGGAATAATACTAATTGAAAGGACTGTGTTTTGCTTACACACAATGGTGGAATATTTAAACACAATGATTTAAATTTGTGTTGATATGAATGTAAAAAATGTCTTTTATAAAATTGCTTTCATTTGGGGCATGATCAGTTTAGTTTAATAAAAAATTTCAAAAATACATAAAACCCTACTAACAGAATAACCTAACATCATCTTCTTATAAATACTTCTTCAATTTTAGCACAAGTGGGCTTGGGAAAATGTCCTGGACCATCCATTACAAATCAAATTTGGGAAAAACAAACATTTGCCAATTCTAAAACAGATTCCCAAACATATATAATAACATTAAATTAAATTGGAAATTGAATTTAAAATTGAGTGATTGATTAGTTATCTGATGATAATGATGATCCTTTTCCTTGTCAAGTCTGATTCTTTTTACAGTGTTTGAAATCGGTTAATGCTAGTTTATGTGATCGGCATGGTACTACAGCAGGCCTAATTTTTCAGCCCAAATATTTTTGCAATTTTCCCATTTGGGCCTGGTCCAAAGTGGTTGGGCTGCAGGATAGGACTAATAGGCCTCTTGGACCTCTAGATTTTTTTGGACCTGATTGGACCTCCTAGATGATGATAATTTGACTGGAAACGAAATATAATGTCCAAGTTTTTTTTTTTGGGATAAGTTCATTAATAGACCACAAAACAAAATTTATTTCACTCAAAGACTAAAAGATTCTAAAATTTTACTGTATGACCAAGTACAAAAAAGAAAATAAATTTTGTAGGCAAAAAGACAATAATGCTACTTGCTTCATTTTTTATATAAAAAAAGATTTGATTGTCGCTGAAGCTTTGGTGACCAATCATCGACTGCCACCAAGTAAAGCGGCCATTGCCAGCTGGCCATCGAAGCTCCGGCGCCAACCAAAGCTCCAACCACCAAAAATTAATATGTTGTTAATAAAAAGAGTACACTTATTCATAAAGAGCTACACACTTGTTCATGATTCTCAATCGAAGCTCCGGCCCGTTGGCGCCAGAGCTTCATTGGCAGGACAATGACCGGTCGCCGAAGCTCCGACGAGGATCAAAACTTATTTTCAAAAAAAATAAATCAAGGGGCATTATGTCTTTTTACCTACAAAACTTATGCTCATTTTGGTCCTTACTCCTACAGTGAAATTTCAGAATGGTTTGATCCTTGACTAAAATAAATTTGGTCTTATGGTCCTTTAATGAAATTTTCCCTTTTTTGGGTTGCAAGATAAAATTGGAACAAAACAAATTAACATATCTCTTTTTGGTGGAAAAATGAGATACTCTTTCTGATCCTTAATATAAGAAATATTTACCTAATTTGATTATATTAAGAAGGTTAGTTAATATGTTGTATATTTTTAAAGCACTCCAGTCATCTTCCTTAATTCTACTATTTATTCTTCTCCTTGCTTATTGTTAGGGGAGCATTAATTGTGGTAAATAAGAAAAAGTTTGACAAATATGAAAACTATATTTTATATTTAGAACTAAGATCAACTCTCAAGTATCTAGTTTAAGCATAATCTTCTGTCTTTCTAGTTACAATGATTATTGATTTAGTCTGGAATGATTAAGTTTTAGGGTGCCTTGTTAGTTTGTCTTAAACTTTTTTTTTTTTTTTTCCATTTTCAAAATTATTGAGAAAATAGAGATAAGAATTCCAGGCTTTTGAACATATGAAATTGTCAACAAAAAAAAAAATCAAAACATCGAGCTTGACAATCTTTGGAATGTCTAAAGGGGATTTTCATTAAGTGCTCATCACAATATTCATCATTATAGTGAAATCTGAACTCTAAACCTAATTTCAACCGTCTAAATATAAATTTTCTTAAATTATAATTTATGTTATAAGAAGCAACCGTTACAAAATTATCTTTATTTTAAATTTTATTTCTATTAAAACAAAACATTATTTAAATTATAAGAAATTAAATCCAATTAAATTTTGACAATCCAAAATCAATCCAAACCGTCTAAATTGGTGATGAGTACAATATACTCATCAAAATTATGAGAACAGGATGTAAATTAAGGAGGAATGTTCATTCAAACACAAAATTTCCTGGCATTTTATTATTTTGGGCTTAAGCCTTTTTGGTGTCTTGTTTTAAATTGAATTTTGGGTTAATGCACAAAAGGTGATTTACCCGGGAGCGCCCAACATCAAATGTTTTTTTTGGGTGTAAAAATACATATGTGGTTCTGATTTAGGAGCAAAAGTCACACCAGATGTTAGTTGACTAGACGTTGACCGTTAAAGTGAAAGTGTTAACTAACAGAGCTGACGTGGAGGCTACAATACCCGGATTTTTATCTGGAAATTTTATAAATAAATAAATATTTCCGAAAGTTAAATATGTGGTCTCAAATAATGAGCATAAATTATCTTACTATTTAAAGTAAATTTTGTTGAAATTAGAGGTAATAAAGGTGCCAAAGGGCCGAAAAGGTATCTTTGAGTCATAAAAAATAGCTGTAATTATTATGATAAATCTTAGAAGGCAGTGGAATAATTATTAAAAATTAGGGACAATATTGTCCTTAATTATGGGAATTTAATACATTATTTCCTTGGAAAAATAAGAGAGAGAATTTAATATTATTTTAGAAACTCTTTTAGGCCTTATGATTTTTAAAATAATGCATGAGTTATAGAATACCAATGTCGAGAAATTTTTGTGAGATAATGATTTATTCTAATTAAGAAAATTATCAGCAATTAGTAAATGACTAATTAAGTAATTAATAGGATATTATTGGATGTTTAAGATATAAGATAAAATTAATTGAAAAAAATTTATTTAAGGCTGAATTTTCGAAATAAATAAATAAATAAAAATAAAAATAATAAAATAATATTAAAATATTAAATGCTTAGAAAAATAAATAAAATAAAATAAAAGAAAAAAATATATATCTAGATATTTTGATTAAAATAATAATATAATTGGTAAAAAGAAACAAGCGGGAGAAGTGAGAACAACTAGAAATAAAATCCTACCCCTAAAGATAGAGACTAAGTCAGTATCAACTGCACTTTTTATAAACCAGTGAAAATTCTTCTCGAAGTGACCTATCTCCGAAGTCAGTTCTGGAACCAACAGGGTATTTAAGACAGGGTAGGAGAGAGAAAATGCAGATAGAGGATTTAGAGTCAATACGAAACAAGTAGTTGCCGTGAATTAGGAATCTAGTGACTTAGGTCGATCATATTACAAACCGGTGGATTTTTGCCTAGACGCCGACGCTTCCGAATTCAATTCCGTAATGGAGAGGACGTCTATCCTAAAATCTTGCGAGATAACGGAATACCCTTAATGGGATCATAAATTTCATTAAACTAGATATTCCTAATGAGAAAGAAAGAAACTTCGAAACTCTGCCGTCAGCATTTCGCGATTCGTCAAGATTACGCGATTCGGACACCGGACTGAAACTTTATCGGTACCGGCTCAATGTCACCATCAAGATGACATCATTTTTTTGACTTTTTGGGCCAAGGAGGTCGGCACACTAGGTGGATGGCCAAGATGGATTATGGCCAAAACCCTAGATCCTACGGTCCATATTCGTCAGATTGAAGTTCGAATTATTTACCGTTCTGCCATCCGTCTCTTCTATAAATATCACCCTCCTCTTCTTCATTTTTCACACCAAAAATCTGCCCCTTAGAGAGAAGTTAGAGAGAGGAAGAGCTCCGAGGAAGTTTAGCCGGGCCCTGGGTAAGTTCTTCGGTCCCTGGTCTTAAGCTTCGGTGTTTTATTCAAAGAGCTATAGTAGAAATCTTTGTTTTTATCTTTAATCTTCCAATATATTATAGATATCATATTTTTGGGTGGATATGATATATATTTCGAAATATGTGATGGGAAAAGAATTATGGCAAAATTTTAGAAGATTAGAGTCAAAACAGCGAAGCTCTGGCGAAATTCCGCCGATAGGTCCAACTAGGGGCAAAATGGTAATTTTACCTAAAATGCCTGTTATACTGCTAAAAATTGTTGAATATTGTCCTTATAGGATATCTTTGATAATCGGACCGTTTTGCACTCATTTGTTGTGCCGCCGTCCCGCCGTTTTTACCGCCGTCGGACCACTTTTCGTCAAAACGCATTTTGTTTTTGCGCCGAAACGTTCCTTGTACCATAACGAAGGTACGGACGCGTACTGTAACCCTAACTCCTGTACTGCTCATATACATATATGTGATAGATACGTTCATAGACTGAGGCTCTGTTTAGGGTCGTCAATCATACATACAGTTTACACGGGTTATAGAATTGATAACACCGTATGAGTTTTCCTAGCGCTGAGGACACGTGTTGTGATAGTGGCACAGGGTCTGTGCAGACATGTTGTGGGGCTTTACATATTGCTTTGTGCTTATGTTCGTCGTTTCTTTGTTCGCTCATACATCCGCTTCCGTGCTTATGTGTTGATATGCTCTTTGTATTGTTATGAATATCGTTGTCCATATCTTTGTTTTATTTGAGTATAAGGTTAACCGTTACCCGAGATCCATATGGGAAATGGATCTGTTTGTAGCTTGTGGTCGGGAGGACCGAGGGTTGGTGATCGGGGCAAGCAGCCGGCGTAGGATTCCGGATGGAGATTTATTTACTGTTTTCTGTATTTACTTACGAACCTTGGATGACTGTATCATTACTATTACACTATGGTCAACGTTTTGTTAATGGTTCAGTTACTCAGTTACTCTTATGCTCTAAAGCTCTACTCTGCTCTACTCTTATTAGAAAAAAAAAATTCCGCTTTTAAAATGGGATGTTACAGAGGCTGAAGTGAAGGATGTAGTAGCCTAGTGGAAAAAAAATTGCTGATTAGGATAGCTGACAGTGCACATTGAACAAAATTGAGGAAAAAGCAAACCCTAAAAACAGATGAGTGAGCTGAGGGTAAATCGAAATCCAAGCAAATCGAGAGTGAGCTGAGGGTAACTTTTTTGAGGAGGCAAACTTTTTTGAAACGAACGAAGCTTTTGAACATTCCTTGTTCACTGCAACTTTAATCCCTAATAATGCTTCTTTCTTCCTTTTTGTCATCGACACACTGATCTTTAATCTGCCAAAAAAACTCTTCTTTCTCATCATTTTCCAATTGATTTTTTTTTTCAAGTACTGATCAGAGGAACACAGACCACTTTACAAGATTAAAGTAACATGACTTAACAAATGTGAATATGCAAGGTTAAGATCGATGAAACAAAGCTAGGCTGCATGATTAAGGTTGGGATCCCTTCCATTGAGGTGAGTTAGTGTGAGAGGAGCAGGTTACCACAGTGGTCTCGATGACTCAGTCGAGGGTCAAAATTAGTGTTTTTTGTGGGAATTTAGCTCAAGCCGGTGGTGGGTCAAGGCAGAGCTTGCCCCTCGGGGGGGGGGGACATAATATGGAGTACTTTCAGTACAAAGAGCCCTTTCCTTACACAGATCAGAAAGCGTTTGTACTCACCCCATTTCTCTTCTACCTTATCGTCGCTGTCTTCTTCGCTTACCATATCAGAAAGCGTCGATCGAATCCTCTGGTCACTCACTCCCAAATTGATTAGAACCGTCGCGCGATTCTTAGCTGTGATGGTCACGTCACTCACTCACGTGTTCGGTGCAACCCTAGGTCAGCTCCCTCATCCCTAATCGATCATCGTTCAACCCACGCTAGAAACCTAGCTCTTCCTTCCTCAGCTCAACGATTTTAGATTACGTCTCAATCGATTTACCCTCAGCTCACTCTCGATTTGCTAGCTATCAAAGATTAAGAACCCACAGGACGTCGCTTCTTTCGTGGCTGGATTTGCTGGCTGAGAATGGGATATTTCAAATTGTTGGATTTAAGTTTATTTACCCTACTCCTTCCTGATTTAACATGTATTTTTGATTAGTTTATTTCGACATTTTAGTTTATTTAACGTGGCTTTCTGATTGTTTCCTGTCAGCAATTATTTAGCTTCCACTTGGCTACTACATCCTCCACTTCAACGTTCACGTCAGCTCTGTTAGTCAACATTTCCACTTTAACGGTCAACGTCTCATCAACTAACATCTGGTGTGACTTTTACTTTTAAATTGTAACCACATGTGTATTTTTGCACCTACAAAAACATTTAGTGTTGGGCGTTCCTCAGGATAAATTACATGTGCATTTTTGCACCTTTACCCTTGAATTTCATGTGTTGCGTTTGGGCTTAGGGGTTTGTGTCTTATTTATCCTGTATCCTTATGAGACCGTGGACTTGTGGGTATGTTTAATATTTTATTGAAATATATCTTTCCAGCAAAAAGAAAAAGAAATTCTCAACATTATGCTTAAAAAATCTTAAGTGTTTAGTATCGTTGAGTTATAAAACCCCGATAATTTAACTATAGTAGGTTAAAATTGAGTCTCAGCATGTAGTTCTAGAAATTAAAATAAATGTATAAGTATAACAAAATAAGCGATACTCCATATATCAAAAAAAAAAAAAAAAAAAGCGATACTCCCTCCGGAAATCAAAGACAAAGTTGATTTTTTTTTTTGAGAAATTAAAGAAGTAAATTAAATTATTTTAAAATATTTATATTTGTCATTTTTTTCCAAACTATTTTACTTAACTTATAAATTAATGTACAGTATAATCTAATGATATAAAACATATGATATGATTAAGTAATTTATTTGCTTCTTTAATCTATTTAAAAAAGTGAATTATGTCTTCAATTTAGAACAAGAGGTATTACATTTATATATATATATATTTTAAAATAATATGCAGATTCATGGATCATTATGTGATTATTAAAAAAAAAACGACAAAGGGACTTAAAAACTAATTAAATTGTGATGTTATTTTTTAAGAAAATTAATCATTTAGTCTTTATCGACTCATTAAGTTTGTAACTAGACTCCTTATATTTTTAGGAATTCACATTCTATACTCATCCTTACATGCTTATCCCTCTAATTTTAGGAGGGGGAATTTTATTATGTATTTTATTTATTTAGATTAAATTATATGTTACATCCCGAAATATTTTTTGTATCCAAAGATGTCAAATTAATTAATTTTTAGTCTTACATTAAGAATTTTTTTTTCTGTAAAACAAATATTCTTAAATATTTTTCTAATAGCACTTAATATCTGAAATATTTTTTTAACATTCAGTATTTTAAAATAATTAATTTTTAGTGTATAGAGTATTTCTTTCTTTCTTTTTTATAAAAAAAACATCATTTATTTGGGGATGAGCATGTAAGGCTCATGTGAGGAGAAGATAGAAAGTGGATTCTATTTTAACTTGAATTCAATAAACTGAATTCCTCCCCTTTAGACCCGCTAGTGCTCAAACTCCACCGGCAAACGTCCTTCTCCGGAGACCTCCCCCACATCGGCGACACTTCTAAACCAGAACCACAGTTTGAACTAGAACCTTGATCTCTGTCCATCATCCTCGTTCATTAGTCTTCACCCGATTCAGTAGTTTGTCTTCTCTAGTCATTCGCACTCTCAAGCTTCATGGATCTCTCTCGTTCGTTCTATTACTGCAATCTTCTCTAGGTCTAAATGATTGCTTGTTATCCTCTGTCAGATACTCTGCTTCATCCAATCATCTATTTGCTCAAGATGCATCGGGATCTTCAGCCCCTCCTTTCTTCTAAGTTTCATATTCTCACTTCTTCTTTGATTTCTTTTGCAACATTTACTGATCTTTTGGGTTTCTGCCACTTCAGGTGATTTTATTTCAATTACTCCATTTTCTAATTTTTTTATTGTGTTGCCCTGTATATATTTTGAATTAATTTTTCATTTGTTCTATTGATTGATGTGAGCTTGCTGTTGTTGAAATTGGAACCTAGTATCAAAAAATCTGTTATCTTGTCTGTTTCTTTCTTTGAAGCAGGTGCGAGTTCTTCTCCCATCATCAGTGGAGGAGCGTCGCAAGTGTGTGGAAGGCTGCAGAGGAGGCTTTCCTGTGGAGTATTTGAACCCCAACATGTCTGATATGAAAGGGACTTAGTTGATTTGGAAAAGTATATTTTCGTGAAATTATAAAGATTAAATAATTAATTTTTTTATTATGAAAATTATTAACATAATTATTTTAATTTGGTCAAATAGATATGGTCTGTCCCACACACTACAGTATACAACTTTTTGTCTTTATTATATGTTTAGTTGATCAAAAAATTTGTATGCTAAATATAAATATTCATCCTGGGAATTGTTAATGATTTTGTTTTTCAATTTTACATCTATTGAATCAATTTAGACATATTAAATATCTTAATTTTCATTTCCTAGTATGTTAGATTTGGTCAAACTAAACTTATAATAAAGACAAGAGTGATATACACTTTGTTTGATTTTTAAATAGAATGTCCATTTGAAATATTTGATTGATTCTAAATATAAGGTTATATCTTGTTTTGTTTCTTAATTTTTTTTTCATAATATTTCCACCTCATTCATGTTTCAACTTCACCCTTATTCAAATCTTTCTCTCATCTATCGTCTTTCTTGATGTGCAATGTGAACCACCAACAAACAGTGGATAAAATTGACAAATAGTTATTAGTAGCTCTCTAGATAGATGACTTATATTGTGTATTCTCCTTATTCTTAATGTAATACTTCCTCCGGTCTTAATTATAGGAACATATTTTGGAGTTGATTTTGGTTAATTATAAGATTAAGTTTTAACTTTTGTCAATTTTTTTTTTTTAAAATACCTTTATAGATATTTTCTCAATATTTTTTCCTAAAAATACTCACTTTTGTAGTAAAATTTGCACTACAAAATTTTTCAATAATAATTAAAGACAATAATAATTTAATAATACACTTATATATTCTATAAAATAAATAATATTTGCATTAATACTTTCCTATGCCATCGCCCATCACACGTGATTCTTAACATTATAAATTCAAAATATTTGTGATATTTAAACCATCAAATTATAATTTTGGAAGCAACTTGCAATAGTAATTTTGAAAACATCATTGATATATATGTATAATTTATTAAAAAAAAGTTATGTTATTTATACTTTATTATTAGAATCAGAAAAACAAATCAAAATCTTTTAAAATTTTCATAATCTAAATATATATAAAACCTGCTATATATCAGACAAAACAAGAAACGTCTTCGATCGATCATAACACTTTTTTTTATATATATATATATAATATTTGTGTAGTTGAAAACGATTAATTATCCACTGTCAAATTATATATTCGCCTTACACGGATTGAATGAATGTCTCTTTCTAGGCAACACTTTATCAACACTTACGAAAAAAACTAATTTTGCCTTGATATCATTTTTAATTTAAGTAGGGGTATTTTTAAAAAATAATTATAATTAATTAATTTAACTTCTCTCTTCAATCTCTCAAAATTCTGGTAAATAGTTCCTATAATTAGGACCGGAGGGAGTACCTAATTGTAGAGTTTATCTTGGTGCTAAATGTAAAATATGTTTTTCATATTTGTGAATCTTTTTTCCAATATTTTGCCATATCAATAATCCCTCAACCAAGATCAAGTAAAAGAGAGATTAATAGAATTTAGGAAGATGATTAGGGTATTTTTGAAACAATAAATCATATTAACTACATTAACTAACTTCATTAATCTAATCAAATTAGGTAAATAAATTTTATATTTCAAACCAAAGGGAATATTAATTAGAATTTCTTCTAAAAAGCACCTTATATTTTAGACAAAAGGAGTACATCAAATTTTAATTATTAAATAACAAGATCTTTTTTTGTTGTTGGTAAAAGTAGAACAAAGAATCTAGCTACATACTCCCTCCGATCCTAATTATAGGAACACTTTTGTAGTGTAAATTGTATGTTCTTATAATTAAGACCGGAGGTAGTATTAATTATGAATAACTAATTTACCTGTTCTTTTAACCTCGGTGATTTTTTTTTTCCACCATAATTCATGCTCCCAATATATACTTTATAGAAGGTTCAAACTCAGCCTAAAGATACAAAGGATGTGTGTAGCGTGATTTGGACTAGAAGATCTCAACAATGTTGAAGAATTAATTAGTCAAAATAAGCTTATATTTGTATATAGCAAGGTGGATTTGTCGATCGAATGTACTCCTTTGGTCTACAATATATGACCCTTTTAGAAGGAGGACATGGTTTAAAATATAAGTTACCTCTAATTTAATTAATACTTTTTTTTTTCTGTTTTACTCTTGTGATTAGTACTCATTTTTCAACTTTACTCATTTATTATATCTCTTCTCTCTAAAATAACATTCTTAAAATAATTAAACACATTTCTTAAGAAGGATAAAAATGAAAAAGAATTATAATTTATAATATATTAAATGATTTAACTATAATTTTTTACTTTCTATAATATAGTTGAAGTATGATGTATTGTAGATTGAAGAGAATAGTTAATGATAAGAATAAAAAGCAGGGAGAGAAAAAGACGTAAGAAGCTATGTGAGTTTAGGCCTCCAATGCATGGCAAGTAGGTGGGTGTGAACCGTTTCAAGATATTTATGATTCGATGTCCCTCTATAAATTTATTTTCAGTGTGGTCCTCCTCCTATGCCTATAAGCCTACCATATCTCTCAAGTCCTTTCTCTCTCTCTCTCTCTCTCTTCTTTCCTTCTATGATTAAAGTTTATTTGTACATCTTGATGGGTGCATACTGCATGAGCTTGGGTACTTGTGACCTATTATTGATTTGGTATCCTCTTCATTACTAACCCTTAATCATCAACGATGACTGATATCATTCTTTTTATTTAACCCTTAATCATGAATGAGAAAATGAGAGAAAAGTTAAAATAAAAGATGACAAAAGTGAGCTGAAAGAGATTTTTTAAGCATTATGTTTTTGTTTTGTTTTTTATGCCTTTTATTTATTTATTTTTTTAATCTTCAAACTTGTAATTTTTCTTTTACAACAATTTAGATTAAATTCAACGTAATCTAATGATATGGTCACTAAGTCAAATAATAACAAGTAGATTTTGAAAACTCATTACAAACTCTTTTGCCAAAAAATAATTATAAACTCTAGATGAACATTAATTCATCTAATTTCAGTATAACATACATATTAAATACGCAAAAATTGAATTTGAATTAGATAATCAAAGAAATATTATATCAATATAACAAAGAAATGAGTCGCAATATTTATAACTAGTAAATAATGCTATTTTTAATAAATATTATATCAATATATTATATGACATATGATGTAGATTTTATAAGTAAGACTCACATTGAATTATGCAAGAAAAAAAAATATCAAGTTACAAATTGATATATTGATTACCATCTCTATGAAAATATATATAGTTTAAAGATTTATTAACCCTATTAATAATCAAGAATATAAGGATTTCTTGTTGATGAATAGTATATGTACATATACTACTACATAAATCATGATACATTATGGTTATTAACGATTATACTTCACAATTTTGAATTGTCATATATGCGGGCGCTATATTTGCTTTGACAGATAAATTACGATTCCAAATTGTTATTTATCTAGACCTATTATAACAGTTATAAAATAACAACCATTATGTATTGAGACCATAATAATATATGGGAATGCTTGTATAATAAATAATGATTCCGTTTTAACAACCTTTACATATTGATAGTAATGCTAACAGATTTATTTAAACAAATGTTATATATATTTGACATAAATAATGGTTGTTAGATAACAAATGTGATTTATCGAAACTATTTTTTTTTTAAATGGTGGGGGTTTATTCTATTGACATCCCCTGCATATACATTGGCCGAACGAATCACAATATATATTTATATTTTCATTCATATAAAAAACAATACAACAAATCAAAATATATTTACAGTCATTTATATCATGGTTTAGAAACCCGGACCGAACTGGCCGGTTCAGATCGGAAACCGACGAACTGACCAAGAAACCGGTCCGAGTTGGGCTAAAACCAAGTTGACTCGGTGACCCTGGGTCAACTTGGAAAACTCAGCCTGAACTGGCCGAGTTAAGGAGTCACCGAGTCAATCAAAAGAAAAAAAACAATGCAGAGATGGAGAAGAACACTGAGATATGAAAACAGAGATGGAGAAGAACACTGAGATCTGAAAAAAGAGTTGGTTTTCAGTTAGGAAACAGAGATCGACGAAAGCTATGGATAATGGAGTTCTTGTCAGTGAGGGTGCAAGCATCGACGGTGAATCATCTTCATCTTCACCTTCTCCATTGTCATCCAACTAGTCTCCAACCCACTCCAACAGAGATGGCGGTGCTTGTCGGTGTTCGAACTCATCTCCAACCCACCCCAACAAAAGGTGTTCGTCAACGACAGTGCCTGAATTTGCTGAAGAAGATGACCTATGAACCCTATGGAGAAAATCAAGAAAAAAAAATCTATGTGATTTGATAAACAAAGTCCTCTCTTCGTCGCTTTCGCTCTGTGAAGTACTTTTTTTTGGACAAAGCTCTGTGAAGTACTGAAGTGTAAATAAAGTAATAAAGAGAAAAATATGATTAGATTTTGTCAAGCCCAAAGTCCAAACCGTGTGATCTCTTCTTTTTAAGAAAATCAATATAAAATTACACATTCTCTTATATGACACATCCTCCCATGTTTCTATAAATTTTTTTTATCTATTTTAATTAAATTATATTTTTGATTAATACCGGTATGACCCACTGACCCTTAACCCAGTACTCCCACCGGTTCAATGACCGGTCCGGCTTTCAGAACCTTGATTTACATACATGTATACACTATTAAAACTAAAACTTTAAAATAAACAAATCACCCGTATCTAAAAATTTATAATCATTTTGTGTATTTACTCTTCAACTGATATTGTACAAATGCCACTAACTCTTCAACCACTTCTTCCATTTGTAAGTTGCTAAACATCATTTAGGAGGTATTAAAATGCTGTGCACAAAAGGAAACAATAGATGGAAGTCAAATATTGTAATATATAGCTAACCAAATGTATATATGAACGAATTGATCATATTATATACCTTATTTATCATATTTTTAGGACCGTGAATGATTTTATTCTTCATGTACTACATCACTCAGTAACTACAACCATTACTCATGTCCGGTTGCTTTGGGCACTATAAATAAACAAGAAGAAAAATTTGTCTATAAATATATATATAAACTATATGTTGCTTCAATTTAATATTAATGTCATTGGTGAATAATTTATATACCTTCAGACTCAGCCATTGAAAGGCATATTTGTTGCTGCCATCAGTGAGGATGTTTTTGGGACACTCGAGACCATTTTGAGTGCGGTAATTGCACACTGCTTTGAAAAGATAGAATAAAAAGTTACACACACACATATACATATATAGATACACACATATATACATAGACAAACACACACACACACACACACACACACACACGTGTGTGTGTGTGTGTGTAAACATGCAAGATGACTGAGTTATCAGAGGTGATGAATGAATAACTTACCGGTTGAATGTCTCTTGTATGTATGGTTTCTTGTCTGAAACCCCACCCATAGAGTTATAATACCAAATCTTTTTGCGAATTAGATTTAACACTATGACATCCAGTACTCCCTAAGTACAATAATATTTCACACCATCAAGACAATTACAAAAATAAATAAAAACTAGTTTAAAGAGAGTTAATGATGTTCCCACCCTTGAATGAAGGCACAAAGAAGTAAGTGTCTCTTTAGTTTAGCGCCCTCCTAATGAATTCATCCCCCAAAACCTCGCGTGATTTCACGTGATTTAGCACCCTGGTACATGACATAGTCAAGGCGGATGAACTTGATCTTGTCTTGGAGGATGTAAGTATGGTACCGGTGCCTAAAATACTAAAACCAACATATCAAAATGTAGTCAAAGTTCTATATAGTCTCATAAAGAAGTTGACAGAGCTTATACTTGTCATTTCCTTGTTTAGCACCTTAGAAACAAGCTCTTCGCTTACAACATCTTGTTGGTTTGCTAGGTCAAAGACCTTTACCTCAAAATTTATAATTGGAAACAGGTCTGTAGCGAAGACCTTGTGGGCGAATTCCTAGAGGGACTTCCAGATAGTTTGACCAACAAGCTTATTATGTAAGAAAGACTTCTTCTCGGATTGAACATTGGTGGTGGGATGCTTCCTCTTCTTGAACTGAGATAGGGGCTTGGACTGAGCGGGGGCTTGGGCTTAGTGGGCAGCTTCTTTTGAGCGGTGGACTTCTTGGTTGGCTTGAATACTCTAAGTAGACAATGAGGCTACGCAACGAAGCCGCCCACAACCCCTCTCATTGTATCTGTGTCTTTAGTAGGCAAGGGGAGCAGATAGTTGGGGCAATATTGGTCTTGATTTGTACCTTCATATTCTCAAGAGGGATATGATCACAATGAAGCATGTTATCCTCTGGACGGTTGAATATGTGGCCTGTTGCAATTATATGGTGTCTAGGGCTATCGGTAAAACACTCAACATTTGCCAAGCCTTCAAGCATATCAAGGCTTGGAAATGTGTAGCTGTCTCTATTACTTGGGTTGCCATTTCCCCTACTGCTTGGAACAACGCTCCTTCAATAGCTCTTATGTGAGAAACAATGTTTGTTTCTGCATTTCATCACATTGTTTCTAGAGCTTTTCATGTTTTTCATCCATGTTATTTCTTCAAGGTTGCCGTTGATCTTAATATTTTGTTTTGGTCAATCCAAAGACGACACCCCTAAGAAGACCAGGATAGTCAGGCCCCAATATCTTAGCTAATACGTCCTCATCCGCAGTAAGGTAGCCTTGTGTTGTAACTTCTTGGGACATCGCTTGATGTGCATTTAACAATAATTTTAATATTGATAGTTAATTGAAGACATTACTTCTATAAATCGAGGACTAATATTATTATTTACCATTTTATTGATGACCTCCTTCACTTGAGGATTGTCATAAGTGTCATCTTTATTTTTCCTTACCACCGACCAAAGTTCATGACGGGGAGGTCTACTACTCTCCCCACCTTAGCAACCAATTTTTCAGCAATCCAATCATACCGTATTCACCCTCCCAGGGATACTTATTATTCTTTACCCTCTCCCTATTCACCAACTTAATTCCTATGAAAACACACAACACTCAAGCGGTCCCTCCTTACAATATCTCACACTCGTTCTAACGCCTTTTTGGGGTCTTGTTTATGGTTTTCGTAGTGGCAACATCATTACTAGGGGTAATACCAGTACTAGGGGCATTATTAGTACAAGAGGGAGTAAAACTTACCATTTTAACTAGAAAACAAAACTCATTATGTCAACCGCATGAAACAGAGCAATGAGTTTTCTAGGAAAACATGATGCACGACTAAAGTCAAAACCTAGCTATGCAAGGCGAAGTGAAAAATAGGAGAATGGAGAATGCAAAATGCAAAATGGAGAATGCAAAATACAGAAGAGAAATTGTACTTTAAAATGGAGAATGGAGAACAAAGAACGTGAAGAATGCGACTTAGCTAGGGCTCCGAAACGAAAAAGTGAATTAGGGCAATCAAATTAACTCAAGCGACATCGGATTGAAGTTCAAAGAAAGTAGTGGAGGATGTGATTCACCTGAAAGAGATTGTCGATGGCCAAAAAAGTCAACCAGAGCTGTGGTGTTCTGAGGATGGTGGGTAACGTTCGACTAAAGACAAGCGTGTTAAGTGTAATAACTTAGGGATGTGAAGAGGCACGAGATAGCGGGTGTCTTAAAAGATATGACGAAAATTACTCACGATTATAAGTGTAAAGCCATTATAAAGGTGTCCTTTACTTACATTTTTTAATTTACAACCGTAATGAATCTATAAATGAAAGTTCACAGTTTTACATTTCACAATCGTTAGATTTTGTGAACGGTGACGGTTTTTTTCCTAACAACCGTTGTTTGCTAATAATTGTGAACATTTCTCCTAAATTAGTAATGGTTTTTCACTAATAACCGTGAAATGTCAATTTTTAAAAAATATTTTTGGGCTACATTGTCCTAACGATTAATGTTTTTAATATTAAAAAAAAAACAAAGCAGTAGTGGTTTTTAGTCATCACCACTACTTTTGTCCTCTCCTTCTTGCCTCGGCACAAAATCGATGTATGAGGAAGGAGATGAAGGGTCTGACTGAGAGTGATCGTATACAATTTGATTGTGATTAAGGATGAGGTCCAACTTCTTATTTAGACTGTGTGCTTGTCTACCGAGACGCCTTGTGGAATGGTCAAGGCTGGCTAACGTCTGCAGTAGAGCTTCTATTTGTGGAGGAGGCAGAAGAGGAGGTGGTGGTGGAGGAGGAGGAGAGGGAGGAGCTTATGAAGGTAGTGGCGGTGATGGAGAAGGAGGAGGAGGATGAGCTTTGTGGAGGTGGTGTAGAAGGTGGGCGATAGTGGAGGAGGAGGGGCTTGTGGAGGAGGAGGGTGAGCATGTGGTGGAGGAGGACGAAGGCGAATGGAAAGAGCTCTTTGGTGTTTGACCATGATGAGGGAGAGAAGGACGAGATTATGAAAATGCGACTTTTAGAAAAGTACTAAAAACAGAAGGAATATGTCAGTATAAATAGAGTTGAATATTTTGCTTTAAAGTATTTAACTTATGAGAAATGGTATTTGGTGTTAGACCGAACGAGATTTTAAAAAATGTGCCTTTTAGATTTGTTCTTTATATGACGGTTGTTTTTTATTTTTTATGAAATATCGTTTTTGTTTATCATAATTTATGGTCAATAGATATAACCGTTGTGTTTGTGTTTTCGCTGATATAAGGTTGGAAGACGAATTATTTGTAAGTGTTAAATGACGGTTATGTATTAGAAACCATCATTTTTGTTACTACATAAATGACAGTTATTAATTACAATAGTTATTTTTGTGTTTTCGTGAATTCCGCCTCGCAATAAATGAGTGTGCATGAATAACCATTACTTTTAAAGCGTTATATATCCTTGCGTGACCTCTGCCTCGACATAAATGATGTTTATTCTATGTAACTATTATTTATTAAACGTTATATATCCCTAAATTTGTAATAGTGATACTTATATAATTGACCTTTAAGGCTACATTTGAATTCATCTTTTGAAAGTCAAAAGGACTTTTAGAAAAACATTTTTACAACTAATGTTTGGTTACTCTTCAGTAGAACCGTGAAGGGTCAGGGCCGGCCTCCAGGGCCCGATGTAAGAAAAACATATATTTTTTAAAGTCCGGCCCGAGAGTACCAGGGCCAGGGCTAACCCTCTAGGGCCCAAAAATTATTATTCCAAATTTTAACTATTTTTCCTCCACTTCTTTTTAAAAAAATATAATTAGTAAATTACAATATGAATCATTCAATAAATAAGCACAGTCACTAATTCATAATCAAAAGCAAACTATGTTCACAAATAACTCACATAAAACATAAAAAGGATATCACTAAGCGACATTAGTACGATGACTATTATTGTCATCATCTTCATCACTATCATCAATTTTAACGACATTTGATTGTTCTTCACTTTGAGTAGTAGCCTCTGGCTCATGAGTAAGAATATTATGAATTTCTTCTCCCGCATCATGAACACATCCATAATCTTTATTTGTAACAAATAATAAACCAAATCATAAAATTAGAGTATAGTTATTATGTATTTGTAGTTAAATGTATAAATAACTCTATAACAAATACAAAATATATATAAATTAATACATTTAAAAAGGAAAAAAAGAAAAAGCTACAGTGAAAAGGGCCTATAGGGCTGGCCCAAGGCCCTCCAGGGCCGGCCCGTTTAAACCCGAGGCCCGTCAGGGCCGGTCCTCCAAGGTTAATTTCAAATATCTTGTCCATTTTTTAAGCCCGACCCTTGAAGGCCAGGGCTTAAATGGGCCAGCTCGATTTCCCAACTCTACTCTTCAGGCTCAATATATATATGTGTGTACATACATACATATATGTATATGTATATATGTGCGAGCGCGTAAAACTAGTTTTGTAGATGCAAATCAAAATAGCTATTGAGAAACTTCATATCAATTTAATAAATGTCCATCTTACAAACCTTAAAATAAAAAACACGCGCTCGCACACTAAGTTATAAAGTCATTAAAGTGTATCATATCCTACCTAATCTAGATAGAACTTAATTCCAAGTTTTTATTCATATTTTGTATGAGTTTAAATGTAAATTTGTTTTAAAAGTTTTCACAGGAGCATAAGGTATTCATTTTCTTTTTATGTTTAATATTACCTAAAAAGTGTTAAAAAATGAAGTAATGTTGCTCTTTGACATTAAAAATATTGATAGTCAATGTTAACTTTTTTAATGATTAGGGCTAATTTACTCATTTTTGACACTTTTAAGTGGTATTGATCCTTATAAAACTTTCCAATATCTCTTGAATGAAAACTTACTAAGTAATTTTGCATCCTATCCTTCTTTTTTAAGAAATAACATTTCTTTTTAGTTTTTGTGCATTGAAGGATTACATAGAACAATGTGTACATTGTTGTGATGTGAGGTGCAATAAATACAAGATTTGGTACAAAAATATGAAAGAGAGAAAAGAGCCAAAAGGCATTAGGAGGTATACGAAGAAGAGAATGGTCCAGGGCCTATAGGAGTCAGCAGCAGCAGCCAAGAACAACCAAAGCAATTTGGTCAGCTTTAGCTTTCAAAGCACAGTGCCCTCTCTCATGTCCTTTTTGTTGCTGAAATTTCAGAAAACTGTTAAAACCCCATCCCCACAAAAGTTTGCTACCCAACAAAATCAGATCATTTGTCTTTCATGCACCAGCATCATTTCTTTTTGCATGGATATAATGGTCCCTCCTTTCTTCTTCACCAATCCTCTTCATCTTCTTCCCATTTTCTTCGTACCTAAAAAAAAGTCTCCTTTAATTTTCAACCCCTTTAAGCTTTTTTTTTTTTCCTGCAACCATTATTCCCTTCAACTACCAAACCCCTTTGGTTTGCCCCCAAAACTAAATTTCCCACAATTATTATATCTCATCCAGATAGGTAATCAGCAGTAGGTGTTTGCAAATTTCAGAGTGAGCCAGGGCCGTATATATATATGGAAGGGTAACCCTAGCTTTCGCTTTCATTTTTATAGGCCTCTCAGTTTTACTGCTTCACTGTTCTTATTAGAGTCATTACTATTATTAAGTCCTCTTGGGCTTCGAGAACTGTGCTTTGATCTTGTTTTTTGTCCTCTCTCTCTATTTCTCTGCTATATACCCCTTAGCTTTTTCGTATACACAAGGAGAAGAAAAGGAAAGAGGTTAGGTTTTCTTCTTTCTCTGCTTTTGGGTTGCATCCTTTCTTTTCTTTTCTTTTTCCTATTTAGTTTTGAGCAAAAATTTAGGATCTTGTTCATTTCTTTCTTGATTCCTATTTTTAGTCCTACAAAAAACAAAAGTAGTAGTCTGTAGGGTCCTATGTTGGTATTTTTCATGATACCCACTTCTATTTTGAGTGATTTGAGTCCCCCTGTTTCATCCATTTTAATTCTGTCTGCAGCCAGAAAGTGAAATGGCAATGTGGATATGAAAGCTTCAAACTTGAGATGCTCCTAAATTCAAGCCAGGGAATTTATTCGTGTGTTCTTCTTCTTCTTCTCATTCTCCTTCTTCATCTTTAGTTTCTCTTATGCTTGAACTTTATATTCTTAACCTTGAAATATATGCAACAACACCATGAAAAGCCATGGGATTTGGGTTATCTTTATTTGCTTTCTTCTTGGTGCAACTTGTTTTGGACAAGAAGAGCTTGAAGTGGCTCCACTGGAGAAGAGAGAGCTTGAAGCTCTATACTCTACCATACAAGGCTTTGCTGGGAATTCGTGGAATGGCTCAGATCTCTATCCGGATCCTTGTGGGTGGACTCCAATTCAGGTACCTTTTTCGACCCAACCGTACCTAAAAACCGTACAACCTTACTGGAACCACAAAAAAGAAAAAAGAAAAAGTTGTGAATGTCCACCAAGCAAATGCCTTTTCTTCTCACTCTGCTAGGTGATCAGGCTTCAACATTTCAAATCTCTGTCTGGTTCAAGCTTCATATTATCGTATTCATATACCCATCGTCTATTCATGAATTTCAGGGGACAAAATTAATAAAAAGGAATCTTTGATGATATAGTTCAATACTTTTAGCTCATTATTTTGAGGTTTTCTGTATAAACACATTAAAGAGCATTTATTGATGAGACATTTTAAAGCCATTCCTTCTCCATTAGCAGGCAAGCTTCTGTGTTCGAAGTTCTAACCCTTACTTTTATGTTTGAACTTGAGCATTTTACATTCTAGCTAAACAAAGTAAGCTTAAAGAAAAAAGTCACTTGGCTTAGGTGTTAGCTCTACACACTCAAGTCTAAAAACTATAAATCAGTCTGCAAATTTTCTAGAACACCAGTTATAAATTCTATATGTTTAACATAACTTCCTGACTGAATTCTACTGCAGGGTATCTCTTGTGATCTATTTAATGGTTTTGGTATGTTACTTCCTTGAACATAGGACCCATACATGAAAATTCTATATCTTGTTCCCAGAAGTCAGAATTTAGGCCTCACTTGTTTGAGTTCAAGCACCTACAATCTCTGTCCTTCTTCAACTGCTTTGTATCAAGAGACCAGAATCCAGTTACTATCCCAACTGGGAACTGGGAGAAACTTTCTGGAAGCCTAGAATCACTTGAGTTTCGGTCGAATCCAGGTCTCATTGGAAAAATCCCCACAAGTTTTGGTCTTCTCAACAACCTCAAATCTCTGGTATTACTAGGAAATGGTTTAACAGGGGAAATACCACCATATATAGGTAATCTTATGAAACTTAAGAGACTTGTTCTTGCAGAGAACTCTTGTAGTGGGCAGATTCCAGATATTTTCAGCAAGTTAAGCGAATTACTGATATTGGATTTAAGTAGAAATTCACTTTCTGGGTCTTTGCCTTTATCTCTTGGAAGCTTAACTTCGTTATTGAAGCTTGATGTAAGCAACAATTATCTAGAGGGAAATCTGCTGAATGGGTTTGCTAATCTCAAGAATCTGACCCTAATGGACCTAAGAAACAACAGATTCCAAGGTGGGTTGGTGTTGTCTATTCAAGATATGTATTCCTTAGAAGAATTGGCCTTATCCAACAATCCAATTGGTGGAAGCGTCAGTGTTCTAAAGTGGGAAAATCTTCAGAACTTGGTAATTCTTGAACTCTCTAACATGGGATTGACGGGGGAAATACCAGAGTCCGTAACAGAGTTAAGGAGATTGAGGTTTTTGGGTCTACGTGACAACCACCTTACAGGCAACCTTAATCCTAAGTTAGAAAGTCTTCCTTGTCTCAATGCACTGTACCTAAGTGGAAACAATCTGACCGGAGACCTTAAATTCTCCGAGCAGTTTTATGGCAAAATGGGTAGCCGTTTTGGGGCCTGGGATAACCCTAACCTTTGTTACCCTGTTGGAGAAATATCAACAAGTCAAGTTCCATTTGGGGTAAGACCTTGCCATCAAGAGGTTTAGTTGCTTGAAAATGATTCAAGAACATAATCTGCTAAAATGAGGATAAGAACCAGAGACTTGACTTCCCAATTCGTTGCCTCTTTTGGGATTTTTCAAGCTATGCCACTAATTGATTTTCTGGTGTGTTTTTCTGGTACAGTTATGGATAATGATGGGTCTATTCCAAAACTCTTCATCATATGGAATGTTAATTACTTTCTAAATGCTACAGTAACCCTCATTTCATTCTTGGGGTTAAGATGATTGTTGGTCTTTATAGTTTGATTAAACTTTGACTTAAGTCTATGTAGTTTCAAATCGTTGGTTTTAGTCTTACATAAAGATTTGGTTTGAGTTTACTAATTGGTTCTTATACTTTTAACAAGCTTTGTTATTAATCACTATACTTAAAACACTAAGTTTTTATAAAACTATAAGGATCAAATTTAACCATTTGAAACTATAATGAGTAAAACCAAGATTGGATTAAACTATAAAGTCCAACAATACTATTAACCCTTTTATTTTTTGTAGTTTTTAAACAGAATTTATGATCCTTTTAAAGTTGTTAATTAGATTTGCTGACTTACTAGCAGTGACCACTTGGCCATTGCATTAAAATTGGTAATAAATAAGAAGCAGAATGGGAAGATATCCAACATGCGAGTCATGGATTCTATTGGGCCACCAAGGAACTCTTTGAGCACAGAAATCTTTGATGTTCATCAATGTGATTGTCAGTTAAATAATTCGTAATTCACATTTCTAATTTCTGACATTATAAATACACTAAGCACTATATCGAAAAGTAAATTACATTACTCATAAAAAGTACGACTCACTAATTACATATTTGTCACATTGGCATGAAATCTCACTCGGCAGATATAATGCAATTTCAAAAATGTGTAATTAAACAAGTTTATTTTAAGTGATTTTGTGTTAAAGATGAGTTTTGACTCCGGCCTTTAAAAAGTGCAACTCACCAATTGCATGTTTGTCAAGTTGGATCCATTGTGAATTAGAGTGAGTGTGTATCAATTGTGTAATACTCTTTCACTCATTAATGTAGGACCTAATTGGAAAGCTGATTATGGTTTTAAATAAAAAATTATTTAACATTTTTATCATTTTTTTTCTCAAATTATCACTATTGATAACCCTTAACAATAATCAAGTAAGATAGAGGAGGAGGGAATTAAAGATGATTAGATGTTTTAGAAAAAAACATATCATATAATTAACTTAATTAACTTCTTAAATTTATTAATTATATTTTACATTAATGATCGGTGGAGTTTAAAAAAAAAAATTCACAACATTTTTCTCCAGATTTTTTGTGTAACGCACATGATTTGCCTATCCCTCCTTATTAACAAAATGAAAAACAAGTCTATAATTAAAACCGAAATAAACAACTTCTATATCGGAGGGAGTAATATAGAGTAAAATCACATGAACCCCTAAATATGATATATTTATCAACTTAATCCCTTATAAAATTATCTTTTCAAACTTTCCCTAAAAAATAAAAAGAAATTAATTTGATCCCTTCTTGAATTATCTTCCTAATATATAGTCTTTGTATGATGAGTTATTTTTATTGACGACCATCTTATTTGGTGCGATGTTGATGGGTGTATTATAAAGCCGTGGGTTTCTGTCCTTCAAACATTTTGCATATAATTGATTCTTTGAATTCAACTCGTGTTCTTGTACATATGTATGAAATAATCTTTTATATATATATATATATATATATTTTTTATATATATAAAAATAATTTGTACTAGTCTTTATTATTGTCTTTCCTCCAAACAAAAAAGTTACAGCTAAGTTTTTGGATGAGGGTTGGAAAAGGGGATCGGATAATCAAATTTTCAAAATAGAGTTTTTTCCTTTTTAAAAAATTATCCAAACACACTCAATTATCCAAACACCCTCAAATATATTACTAGTTTACATAAGACTCCATGGTTTTGTCAAGTATTGCATGATGAGGATATTCAATCTCCTCGCAAACTTTGTACATTATTTCTTTATGGTTCTATGGCTTATACTCCCTTCTTCTTAATAGAAGATTTGCTTAACTAATAATTGGATAGATTAAAAAAGCTAGATATATTACTTCATTATAACAAATATGACTTTATCTTCTTGGAATATCTATGTATAACACTAAAATATATATCTTTTTATAAGTTAAGTAAATTAATTTTGGAGAAAATGATAAATATTAGAGATAGAATTGATAGAGGTCTTATATTTAGGATCAATGTAACATCCCATTTGAAAACGGCGGATTTTTTTTTTTTTTTAAAACGTTTCCAAATATTTCAAGCAGAGTAATCAGAGTAGAGCATTGGAGCGAAAGAGTAATCAGTTCATAGACAAAACATCAACCATTGTGTAATATTGTATAGATTACAATAGTCCTAAGGTTTAGAAATGAAATAGCGGAATGACGAATAACGTAAGACGATAAGATAGAAATAGTCTTCACCGCACGTCTATTCCGGCACTTGCCTCGATCCCGAACCGTGGTCCTCCCGACTGAAAGCTACAAACGAGATTCAATTCACCATATTGAATCTCGGGTAATCGGTTAACCTCATACCCAAACAATACAATATACGAGACAACGAGATATTTCTAGAGCTAATACCACAAGTATATCATAAGCATACAAACGATGCATGATCATTATGCCGACAAACATAAGCACAAAGCAATATGTAAAGCCCCATAAGGTAAACAATAATGCCTGCACTATTCACAAAGTGCCACGATAATTACTCGTGTCCTCGCTAGGAAAACAAAACGGTGTTACCAAAACTATAACCCGTATAACCGTTCGTATAACGGTCTACGAACATATCATTGACATATAAGTATTTAAGATGTACAAGATTAGTGTTACAAAGACGCGTCCGTACCTTCGTTGACGACGTTAGGTACTTCCGCGGAAAAACGTACTTTTTACGGAAAAACGTGAAATGTTCACCGGGCACGTCGGGCAACAGAATTGCGCGAAGCAAATCGAGTTTCGATGCCCTATTAGAGTAATATCACTTTCATTAGTGATTTGACATCATAACCGGCATTTTAGGTAAAAATTACCATTTTGCCCTTCTACCCCTAATTTGGCGGAATTTCGCATTAACTTCGTTACTTTGACCGTATTCCATTTCAAAATTATCCCCACTATGTTTTTACCTCGTCAGGCATCTTTCAATGCAATGAGGCATAAAAACAAGCATAGGAACAAATTCTCAAACTTCCTAGATCAAAACAACAGTTCTACTATAACTACCGAAAGAACTACTAAAACTAAAAACTAAGGATTAAGAACTTACTCGGAGCTAAGACACAATTTTTTCCAGAGCTTCTCTCTCTAGAACCTCTCTCTAGGATCTGAATTTTGGTGTGAAGAATGAGAGCAAGAGAGCTTGCTATTTATAGAGAAAAATAGGGACAAGGTGGGAATTTCCAAAAAGTCTTCGAGAAATGATTCGTCGTTGGATCTAGGGTTTTGTAAGATGGAATCTTGGCCATCCATGGTCTTGGTCGACATCTAGGGCCCAAAAGTCAAAGAATGAGTTGTCATCCAATGATGACTCTTGCTTTATGGCCTCCGGTCCGATAAAGCTACCCGACGGTGTCCCGTTTGCGATTTTTTGAAACTCAAAAATCGGGCATGTAACTTTGAAGATCTTTTCATCCTCTTTCATATTATCTATTTTGATCCTCTTTTTGATCATATCCAGGTATTCTCCGGTGCGTCGGAAGATATTCGGACAAACGCGTCCGATTACGGAAATCGCTTCCGATAGAACCAACTTCCGGACAATAATTCGCCGAATCGTAAAACGTCCAGTTGTTGTCTAACTTAATCCCGTGTTTGAAAATACGCAATTGTTTCTATAGGTTCTCACTTTGCCTATCGACTCTACTCTATCCGATCAACTTTTCGTCTTATTTGAAATTAGGGTTTTCGGTTGCGGAATCAACGTCCTGGTAAATTCTTTCTTCGTGTAGAATTTCACTTGTACTTAATTTGATCAGTCGAAAAGACTTTTACCTCTGGTTTACCTGTAGAATTTATTTCTAACTTTTCCCTGGCCCTTTATATAAGCCGACTCACCGCATTATATTATTATTTTATTCTAATTACCATTTTAATTATTTAAACAATTCTTTTTAATTAAAATACTAAGAATTTCGGCCCCTCTTTTAAAAATTCATATTTATTTATTTTTCTATAATTTTTTCCATTTTTTAAAAATATAATATTTTTTTACCAAAATTCCCGTTTTACCCCCGCCTTCGTTAGGGCTTAATCGGCCTAATTTCTTCGTTTAGTGATCTTTTCGGGATCAGGTTTCTTCATATATTTATCTTTACTAATTTACAATATATTTTTATCTTTCAAACTTCTATACCGATATTGTCATTTTATATCCTATGTAAAATATTAAAAATGTTTACCCCATCAAAAGTTACTTTATGGTCCGAAATGCTTTTTAAACTTTTCTTCATGTTATTTCCTCTGAAATAATTTATTAAATTCTCATAATTAGGGATAACACTTCCATATTTTTCTCATAATTTTTCATGATCTTTCGTATTTATCATAATATTTTTAGACTGTTTTTATCACCATTATATCATTTTTAGTCATTCGTTCATCGATTTTCCGTAAATTTTTCAACAATTTACTCTATAATTATAACAATTTTCTATAATAGTTTTATCTCATGAATTTACTTCATTAAAATATTCATTAATTTTCCTTTATCTCGTAAATTCCAGATTTGCTAAAATCCGGTATTACATTTCTCTCCCCTTAAACAAAATTTCGCCCTCGAAATTTAATCTATACTCACTAGACTACGGGCCATAAACTCGGGTACTTCTCCTTCATGTCACTCTCGGTTTCCCAAGTTGCCTCGTTTGATGACAAACCCTTCCGCACCACCTTCACTATCGGTATAGTTTTAGTCCTAAGCCGTTTCTCCTGGCGTTCGAGAATTTGCTCCGGCTCGACTACAAAGGTGTTATCATGCCGTACTTCAACATCATCGTACTTTATGACATGATCTCGATCTGGTAGGTATTTCTTCAGTTGTGACACATGAAAAACATCGTGGAGATTACTCAGGTTCGGGGGTAACGCTAGTTGATACGCAACTGGTCCTCGCTCGGCTAACACTTCAATTGGTCCAACGTAACGTGGACTAAGCTTCTTTCTCTTCGTGTTCTCGCCGACACCGGTTCGGAGATAATTTCGTAAACACACGGTCTCCGACTTCAAACTTCAACGGTCTTCTCCTCTTATCTCGCATAGCTCTTCTCTCACCGTGTGTGCGTAAGGAGTCTCTCCTTGATCAGAGCGATCTTCTCGGAGGTCTCTTTTAGCATATCCGGTCCAAGCAACTGCTTTTCAGACGCATCTGTCCAACATAAAGGCGATTGGCACTTTCGCCCATACAAAGCCTCGAACGGGGCCATTTGTATGCTTGAATGATAACTATTGTTATACGCGAATTCTGCTAGTGAGAGGTGTTCGTCCCAATTTCCTTTGAAATCCAGGGCACATGCTCGCATATCCTCCGATCCACCGTATCGTCCTCTCCGATTGACCGTCGGTTTGAGGGTGATAAGCCGAACCGAACTTCGCCTTGGTACCCATTCCTTCATGTAGTGCTTGCCAAAGCGGGATTGGAATCGAGTATCCCGATCGAGATAATACTCTTAGGGACTCCGTGCAGTCTCACGATCTCTTTGATATAGATTGCAGCCAATCGTTCTGGAGAGTAATGGATACTAATGGGTATGAAATGTGCCGAACTGGTTAATCGGTCGACGATCACCCAAATGGTATCGTGATGCCTGATCTTAGGTAGACCTACCACAAGATCCATGGTCACATTCTCCCATTTCCACTCCGGCATAGTTCTAGTCCTTGCGAGAAGACCGTGGGGTCGCCGGTGCTCGATCTTTACTTTACGGCAAGTTAGACACCCGAGCTACGTGCGAGTTACGTCTCTTTTCATTCCAGGCCACCAAACTTCGGCCTTCAAGTTCTGGTACATCTTGACCATTCCTGGATGCAGAGTGTACTTACTCTTATGAGCCTCATCCAGTATCTTCCGCTTCAGTTCATCAACTGGCGGTATGTAAATGCGCCCCTTGTGTCTGACCAATCCACTAGATGAAAGGTCGTGGTCTTGGGTTTCACCTTGAGAGATCTTCTCCCGCATGGAGATTGCCCAATCATCTTGTCTCTGAGCTTTATCAACTTCATCTCTCAGGTCGTACTCCCTTGACTCACAAAAAGATTTGCAAGGTAGGCGTCACTTGGTGCGTTGAAATCCATGCAGATTCGGTTTGAAAGATTCAGTCTCTCGAAATCTTCAAGTAATTTCGCTCTTGTATCATCATGTATGACACTTGCACCTTCTTCCCGCTAGAGCATCCGCAACGACGTTTGCTTTCCCTGGGTGATACTTGATCTCCAGGTTGTAGTCTTTCAGCAATTCCATCCAACGACGTTGCCTCATATTCAGTTCCCTTTGATCAAAGAGATACTTCAGGCTCTTGTGGTCGCAGTATAGTTCTACGGTCGTACCGTACAGATAATGCCTCCATATCTTCAAAGCGAACACGATGGCGCAAGCTCCAAATCGTGTGTAGGATAGTTCGACTCGTGCGGCTTCAGCTGACGAGAGGCATAAGCCACCACTCTGCCCAATTGCATTAGGACACAACCCAATCCTTGCCCACTGGCATCACTGTAGACAACATATGTCTCATCAGGATCTGGGATTATCAATACTGGTGTTGTAGTCAACCTCTCCCTCGTCTCTCGAAAGCTCTCCTCACGCCATCTCCCCATATGAAGGGTTGATTCTTCCTCGTAAGCTTTGTCAATGGTAGGGCAAGACGCGAGAAATCCCGTATAAATCTGCGGTAATATCCCGCTAGACCTAGGAAACTACGTATCTCCACACGTTTCCGGCCTCTTCCATCCCCGTAACCGGCTTCTTCTACCTTGCTCGGGTCAACAAGAACTCCGCCGCTAGATATCACATGGCCCAGAAATCTCACTTCCGACAACCAAAATTCGCATTTGCTCAACTTTGCGTAGAGCCGCTCTCTCTTAGTATGCTCAACACTAGGTGTAGATGTTCTTCATGCTCTTTTCTCGCTTTTGGAATAGACGAGTATATCGTCAATGAACACCACCACAAACTGGTCTAGGTGTTGTCGGAAGATACGGTTCATGTAATCCATGAATACCGCAGGTGCATTTGTTAATCCGAAGGGCATCACAAGGAATTCATAATGCCCATATCTGGTTCTGAAAGCCGTTTTGGAAATATCATCGTCTTTGACTCGTAATCGATGATATCCGAACGCAAATCAATCTTTGAAAAGACAGTGGAACCAGATAAGCGATCCAAAAGATCATCAATCCGGGGAAGTGGATATTTGTTTTTGAGTCACTTTATTTAGTTCACGATAATCGATGCGAGTCGAAAACTTCCATCTTTCTTTTCACAAACAAGACCGGGCTCCCCCAGGCGATACACGGGTCGAATGAACCCCTTCTTCAGAAGTTCTTCCACTGTTTCTTCAACTCTTGCATTTCATTTGGAGCCATACGATACGGAGCCTTTGATATTGATCCGTGCGTGCATCAATTCAATATTGAACTCCACCTCTCGGATAGGAGGTAACTCGGTGAGATCCTCCGTAAATACATCGGGAAAATCATTCACCACACGGGGATATCCCGGAGTGAAAGTTCGGCTTCGCTTTAACCGAAAAGAATACCATGTAGGCATGGCATCCCTGTTTCACGCATCGATCAACTTCTGTAGCGGAGAGAAAGCTCAGGCTCACATCAACCTTGTCTCCGAGAAATGATATCTTCTTCTTGCCACAATCGATCATTGCACCGTTGGCTGTTAGCCAATTTAGACCGAAAATGACGTCGATGCCGTGAAGAGGTAGACGGATGAGATCTATCTTTGAAACTCGCCCATCCACGTTAGCGGTACAGTTCATACACGCGTCAGAAGCTAAAGATTTTACACCCAGCGGTGTAGACACTACCAGATCAAAAGGTAAACTACAGGCATGCATTCCTAAACGACTTGCACAATCATATGATATAAACGAATGACTGGCACCCGAATCATACAATGCTTGCAATTTATTCCCATTAAGATAGATGGTACCTTGGACCATTTCTCGGAGACCTGTCCGGCCTCGGTGTTTTTCAACGCAAAGATCCGCGGCGCTCCGAGGTCTCGCCTCCCGCAGCCTTCACGGGGCAATCCGGCTAATGTGTCCGGACCGGCACCGAAAAGACTTGTTTCCCATCACGCTTGGCTCCCCGGATGGTACTTCTTGCATTTTGGACACGTCTCGGGATCCCTACTGTTTGGGGTAATTCATTTGTCCAGTTTGGTAGGGTTTCTTGTTTCCGCCTCGGTTATCGCTCCAAGGCGCCTTCCTCTTCGTGAGGAGCCTCCGCGGTTAAACCCACTGCGGGCTGCATTGTTTCCTTCTTGGCCTCGAAATTTGCACAGTTCTTTCAAATTGCGCTCAGTCAATCTGCAGGATTCCACAGCTTGGGCCATTCTCGGAAACTGCTGCGATACTAGCCTCGCCCTGATGTCATATTTCATCCGGTCACTAGTCGATTAGTCTTCCGGCTCTCATTTTTGTGGCTGTTCGGATATGATGAATAACGAGACAGGTTGGTGAAACGCGCGAAGTAATCGTCGAACGATTCTTCATTTCCCGTTTGGATGTGAAGAAATTCTTCTTCCTTAATCAATTGCGTCGAGGAGAAAAATGCATTCGTTGAACTGTTCCAGAATGCCTCCCAAGTAACGGGGCCTTGAAGGGTTGTGGAAACACTCTTCCACCACCGTGGGCATCGCCCTCTAGCTTGTAGATTGCCGGCCGAGCCTTCCGGTTTCCGGGCACTCAATGACTTCGAATATCTTCTCCGGACTCGAAGCCAATCCTCGCCAATTCACTTTTTCCCGAAACCGGGTGGTTTAAGCTTGCGTAACCGGTTGACCCAGACTTTCCGTGGTTCTTTCTCTTCTTCCATGTCGTGGAGGTGATCGGGATCGATCGATTCATTTCCTTCATCGTTATGTTCATCGTTGTCCTCATCTTCATTATCATCTTCTCCATAGTCATTGTCATTGTCACTTTCCTCATCACGTTCTTCCTCGTGTTGTCGTGCTTCCACTGTCTTTGGGCTTCTTCATCCCGTTGATGTTGCCTTGCCAAGAGTGCATCTATGAGAGCTCTCTGCTCTTCGAGAGTTCTTCTCAGTTCTTGCACTTCATTTTGGTCTGGCTGATTTGGTATATTTTGTTCGGGTATTTCGTCTGGTTGAGGTTGTCTGCCTCCGTGTCTACCACGACCTCGGCCTCGGCCTCGGCCCCTTGGTACACCGGTACCTCTCATAATGGCCATGTCTTATTCTTTTTCCTTTATTTATTTAACAAATATGTAAATATTAGAAATGACACAATGATTTTTACATAGAAATATATATATTCACATATATACAATTAATAACATTTTACATATTAGTCGGTCTAGTCCTAGTACAAGTCATATATTACAACAAGTTACAACCCCTCTTTATTCAAACATATTTTACAATCTCCCGGGGTGCTTGGAGATACAAACTAAAATTTGGACTATACGCTCCGGAACTTTACTCTATCCGTCGCCCGCTTCCTCTTGGTGATCGAGAATTCGCTCCGGTTTGACCACAAAGATCTTGTCATGTCGTACCTTGATATATAGTGTTTCGTGGCACCCATATACCGCTTGATCAACACTAGATATCAAAATGTCTCCATGGCGCCCATACACCATGGTAACACAAGATACCTTAAATGTTTCCATGGCGCCCATACACCATGACAACACAAGATACCTCCTACTTAATGACACGTTCGCGGTCCGGTTGTAGTAACCAAGAGATATGCATCGGAAACTAAAATTTTCGCGGCAAGTAAGATAACTATTTATCAAACCATAGGGGAAAACGTTAGATTTAGGAATCTATCACGAGACTTTATCACACTAATACTACAAACGAACGGACACTCGTACTATTTCCCCTCGTTCAGGATTTTGTTGATTTGGTCTACTTAGAAACGGGTACGGAATTTCGTATCGGGAGTTCCTCTACATGAGTCAAATACTGCATGTATCTATCCTTGTTGGTCTCGGAGTTTCATCCGGCGTGGCCTAGCTTCACATATAAGCTCGCGCTAGAGAATAGTCGTCCAAGACAAACCGACGATTATCGAATTATAAGCGATATCAAATATGAATATGGACGATGGATTTGCGATTCAGGTTAGAATGATGCACCGACGTAGGGTGGTACACCGGTTCGTGGCTATATCGTACTCATTTTCAAAACATGCTCTTTAAAAAGGCGTAGAGCCTAACTCCGTTAGTCGAACGTAAAGACCAAGTAAGTGTCATCATGGGAGCCTCACCGTGCTAGGGTGAGTGATTGGCCGATCCACATAGACTAGCCTTACTTTGGCACCCCGCATCGTTCATACTAAACATAGTCGATCAATGCCAGGACTCATTTTCCGATACCATAAATGTAACATCCCATTTGAAAACGGCGGAATATATTTTTTTTTTTAAAACGTTTCCAAATATTTCAAGCAGAGTAATCAGAGTAGAGCATTGGAGCGAAAGAGTAATCAGTTCATAGACAAAACATCAACCATTGTGTAATATTGTATAGATTACAATAGTCCTAAGGTTTAGAAATGAAATAGCGGAATGAATAATGAATAATAGAAGGCGATAAGATAGAAATAGTCTTCAACCGCACGTCTATTCCGTGCACTTGCCTCGATCCCCGAACCGTGGTCCTCCTGACCCTGAAGCTGGTCTGAGATTCAATTCACCATATTGAATCTCAGGTAACGGTTAACCTCATACCCAAACAATACAATATACAGACAACAGATATTTCTAGAGCTAATACCACAGTATATCATAAGCATACAAACGATGCATGATCATTATGCCGACAAACATAAGCACAAAGCAATATGTAAAGCCCCATAAGGTAAACAATAACAGCTTATTTTCGCACTATTCACCGGTGCCACGATAATTACTCGTGTCCTCGCCGCTAGGAAAACAAAACGGTGTTACCAAAACTATAACCCGTATAACCGTTCGTATAACGGTCTACGAACATATCATTGACATATAAGTATTTAAGATGTACAAGATTAGTGTTACAGTACGCGTCCGTACCTTCGTTGACGACGTTAGGTACTTCTGGCGGAAAAACGTACTTTTACGGAAAAACGTGAAATGTTCGACAGCGGCACGTCGGGCAGCGCGTAACGAACGCAGCAAATCGAGTTTCGATGCCCTATCGAGTAATATCACTTTCATTAGTGATTTGACATCATAACTCGGCATTTTAGGTAAAAATTACCATTTTGCCCTTCTACCCCTAATTTGGCGGAATTTCGCTTTAACTTCGTTACTTTGACCGTATTCCATTTCAAAATTATCCCCACTATGTTTTTACCTCGTCGAGGCATCTTTCAATGCAATGAGGCATAAAAACAAGCATGGGAACAAATTCTGAAACTTCCTAGATCAAAACAACAGTTCTACTATAACTACCGAAAGAACTACGGAAACTAAAAACTAAGGACAGAAGAACTTACTCGGAGCTAAGACACAATTTTTTCCAGAGCTTCTCTCTCTAGAACCTCTCTCTAGGATCTGAATTTTGGTGTGAAGAATGAGAGCAAGATAGCTTCCTAATTATAGAGAAAAATACGGACAAGGTGGGAATTTCCAAAAAGTCTTCAGAAATGATTCGGGCCGTTGGATCTAGGGTTTTGTAAGATGGAATCTTGGCCATCCATGGTCTTGGTCGACATCTAGGGCCCAAAAAGTCAAAGAATGAGTTGTCATCCAATGATGACTCTTGCTTTATGGCCTCCGATCCGATAAAGCTACCCGACGTCGGTGCCGTTTCGCGCGATTTATTTGAAACTCAAAAACGGGCATGTAACTTTGAAGATCTTTTCATCCTCTTTCATATTATCTATTTTGATCCTCTTTTTGATCATATCCAGGTATTCTCCGGTGCGTCGGAAGATATTCGGACAAACGCGTCCGGTTCGGAAATCGCTTCCGATAGAACCAACTTCGGACAATAATTCGCCGAATCGTAAACGTCCAGTTGTTGTCTAACTTAATCTGTGTTTGAAAATACGCAATTGTTTCTATAGGTTCTCACTTTGCCTATCTCGACTCTACTCTATCCGATCAACTTTTCGTCTTATTTGAAATTAGGGTTTTCGGTTGCGGAATCAACGTCTGGTAAATTCTTTCTTCGTGTAGAATTTCACTTGTACTTAATTTGATCAGTCCGAAAAGACTTTTACCTCTCCGGTTTACTGTAGAATTTATTTCTAACTTTTCCCTGGCCCGCATTTATGTTCGACTCACCGCATTATATTATTATTTTATTCTAATTACCATTTTAATTATTTAAACAATTCTTTTTAATTAAAATACTAAGAATTTTCCCCCTCTTTTAAAAATTCATATTTATTTATTTTTCTATAATTTTTTCCATTTTTTAAAAATATAATATTTTTTACCAAAAATTCGTTTACCCCCGCCTTCGTTAGGGCTTAATCGGGCCCTAATTTCTTCGTTTAGTGATCTTTTCGGGATCAGGTTTCTTCATATATTTATCTTTACTAATTTACAGTATATTTTTATCTTTCAAACTTCTATCTTGATATTGTCATTTTATATCCTATGTAAAATATTAAAAATGTTTACCCCATCAGTTACTTTATGGTTCCGAAATGCTTTTTAAACTTTTCTTCATGTTATTTCCTCTGAAATAATTTATTAAATTCTCATAATTAGGGATAACACTTCCATATTTTTCTCATAATTTTTCATGATCTTTCGTATTTATCATAATATTTTTAGACCTTTTATCACTATTATATCATTTTTAGTCATTCTGTTCATCGATTTTCCTGTAAATTTTTCAACAATTTACTCTATAATTATAACAATTTTCTATAATAGTTTTATCTCATGAATTTACTTCATTAAAATATTCATTAATTTTCCGTTATCTCGGAAATTCCAGATTTGCTAAAATCCGGTATTACAATCAAAACCAACTATAACTAGCTCCTATAATCGGGAAAAAAGGAAGAATAAAATTTGCAGATTTATATATTAAAATACGTACAAGGATTAAGTAGCAAATTTGCCTTGAAAGTTTTCATTGAGGAGAAATGTTGCACTGAAAGTTCTTCTTGTTTCAATGTTGCCTGAAAGTTTTAAAATGTAGCAATGTTGACTATTTCTATCAAAAAGTTAATGATTAACGTTAATTTTTTGATGGTCAATGTTAGTTTTTTAATGAAATAAAGAACAATTTCGTTACGCCAAACTTTCGAAAGAACGACAAAAAAAACTTTCGCGATATCATTGATAAGCCAATATTTTTCAGGCAGATTTACTATTTGAACCAAAATAAAAAGATGAGAAGGTGATGGATGACAAAAGCTTAGGGGCTGCGTACACGTGTTGGGAATTTTGAACAAGTATTTGACAGGTGAATTTGATGAAGGAATATGCATGCATGAAGAAGGTGGTGAATAATACATAGTTTATAAAGGTCAAAATCTATCTCTGCTTTCCAATGGGCGTGATTAAAAAAATGGATTGGGTCAGGTACTTACATCTGAACCTGTTACTACCTATCACTGTTCATCACAGCCATATATATGTCCTTGTTCATATATACAACTTTCAATCACAATCACACACAGTCCTGATCTCTCCAACTGAGAGATATATCAAATATAAATGTAGGATTATTGAACTGCTCACTTTGGGTAAAAATAAGCGTCAATCGTTATCAACTTTATCTTATTCACCTATCATCTTCAATCTAAAGCTACTCTTATCTACTCACTATTAAGTGTACGTGTGTGTTTATGTTATTAATTATGTATAACCTTGTGCTCAACTTCTTCATTCTCATTCATCACTCATGAGTCATGTCACAATTTTTTGTTGTTGGGTACAACTCATGTCACAAAATAAAGATAGAGGGAAGAAAAAACGTGGTCGGGTCAAGCCTCCAAACTCTGATGGTTTCAAATGTGCCACACAATAAAGAATGACAGATAGTAAAAAAAAAAATTTAATTGCCGGAGTGAGGAATAAAAATGAGTGGCACTACAACAAAATCGCTCATATGACAATTATTGATCATACATGAGGATTTTAAACCATTATATATAAAGGCGCTATATGGGATATATATAATATTATTGGTTAATAATGTAATGTATTAGCTTTATTTTTTATTATATTTATTTATTTAGTTTTGCTATTGATATTCATTATATAAGACATAATATAATAATTGATAACAAGAAGATCATAATATTAAATAAAAATTTATATTTACGGTATTTAAAATTTAATACATTAGAGACAAACAACATATAATTTAAAATAAATTAATTACTTAAACACTTTCACAATAGAACATTATCTAATAATTTTTTAAATTAAAAAACAAAATCTATTAATAAAAATTCCACAACATTCTCGAATGCTTTTGTTGTAGTCTTGCAGATTGTCAATACTCCAAAGTTCTAGTCACGTATCCTTTAACTACGAAAGGATAATATAAATATGAAAATAAAAATATATATAGTAAAAATAAGCAAATATAAAAATTTGAACAAATCTCGGAATGAAAATATGAAAAATCAAAATATAGTAAAAATTGGAAAATATAAAAACTAGAGCAAATCTTGGAACTTGGTTCAACAAATATGATTTTAACATACTTGCTAATGTTTAGGAATGTGAGAGGCTCAAAATCAAAGAATTAAACAATGTTCAAGTAGATTGTGATTTAACAAGCGCCTAAAAATTAGGAGAAAAAATTGTATTAATTTTAGTCTATATAATTTAGTGTAATCAGAATTATTTTCACCGTAATAAAACAATAATATAAATTTAGCATTCTACCTGATCGTTTTTTTGTGCTCTATACTTTTCTCCCGTGTTTTTTCTCTGTTTTTATTTTCAAAACTACTGTCATGATTAGAAATTAGATATCGTTTTTTGTTTGTGATTCTTCTTCTTAGATAATCCAGCGTTCTAGAGCCTCAACTAGTGAGCTTTCATTATATATATATATATATATATATATATATATATATATATATAATGAAACTAAAGTGTTAATTAAAAAAAAATGAAAGCTTACACGAGGAAGAATCAAGAGAGGAAGGAGCTGCAGAGTGAGGACTCAGGGTAGTGATGGAGGACGAAACCCACAACGATAAAGCAAAACCCATAAAAAAAGAGTATGAGACCCATGAGAGAAGCTCAAAAAATATTTGAGAAAGAGTTGTGTAATACCCTAAAAATCATCCTTATGATAAATATCACATTTTAGTAAATAATACCTATTGAAGATAGGTGAATGTGGGACCTCACATAATAAGTTTTAAATACCTTATTTTCTAAGGGAATTACTGTAAGAATTTGAAAAGAGAAAGAGTTAAAATCCGGGAAAAATGAATATTATAAAGCGAGAAAATGGCCTAAAAATATTATGATAAATCTAATATAACAATGAGATATTGACAAAAACTTAGGAAGTATGTTATCTTTAATTTTAGGAATTTTTTGAATCAGAATTTTTGGACCCATGAATAGTATTTACTATTCAAAAATACGTATTAACTATTCACAAATACGTATTTACTATTCATGTGGGACCCACGTCAAATTATTTCCCTCTGCCAACAGACATTCACGTGAGGTTTGAAAAAATGTCAGCGGGACCCACTCAATAGTAATTTACTATTTGGATAATAATATAATATTCTTTCTCCCACTTCATTCAAGAACGCTATATGGAATAGTTGTGAAGATGTGGAAATCCTGGAGAAAATATAAGAACGTATCTGGAACCCACATAATTTAACCTCGAAAGTAAGACCGGTGAAGGTTATTTTTACTAACACCGAGGAATAAGTTTAGTCCAACTAGGGAAGTCTAATTAGACCATAAATCTCGGTATTTTACTACCATCCAAAAGTATACTCAAAATTTAAAAGTGTTAGCGATTGGTCTAGAACTGGAAATGAATTTCGTTAAAGTAGAACTTTATCGATGTGACAGTCACATAAAGCAAGGTGTGGGACCACGGACAATATTTTCAAAACCTTCAGCTGCCTTCACGTGAAGTTTGAAAATTTGGCTCGGGAAAATTACGTAAAAGGACCCAAAGGAGAAAATTACACTTAAGGACCCATTTTCCTCCCTATAAATAGAGGCTTCACTTCTTCTCATTTCTCACACCAAAACCATATTCTAGAGAGAGGTTAGAGAGAAGGAGGAGTCCGGAGAAAATCTAGCGGAGCTCGAGTAAGTTCTTCGGTCCCTAATCTTTAGCTTTCGTAGTTCTTTTTAGATATCATGTTTAGGGGTGGTACTATTTTCATGTACCAAAGTAAATATTATTTATCGAGTCAAGATTTTCGAGTATGCTCGTGGCTGTGACAATCGATCTCGTCACATCGAAAAGAATTAATCTTGGGCGGTAAATATTATTTATGACGTAGTAAAAATATTTTTACCGTTACTATTCACATGAATAGTAATTTACTATTTTGGTAAAGATATATATATATATATATATGGTATTTATTTCAAGAATATCTTTGGGAAAAGAGATATGTCAAAATTCCGGAGAGATAGGGTCATAGTAAGCGAAGCTCGGCGAATTTCCGCCGATTGGGGGTCGGGGCAAAATGGTAATTTGTACCTAAAATGCCTGTTATAATGCTAAATACTGATAAAAACGATATAATTCGTATAGGATATACGTATTCGAACTATTGTCGTCTTTTGTTATACCGCCGTTGTCTTGCGCCGTTTGCACCGTCAAAAATACCGTTTTCGTAAACGCACCGAATACCGTCAACAAAGGATATCCGAGGATTCCGGAGGCAGATTTGATGGACGGGCGTATTACTATACTTGAATAGTACCGTATACGTGAATAGTACCATACATGAACAAGTAATTACTATTCACATGGAAGGAAGGTACGTTCGCGTCTTCGTAATACTAACTCGATGCTTATTGTATGCTTATTTATATGATTCTTTGTGTTCTGTTGAGACTCGTCTCATTTGAAATTGATGAAATCATGAATATACGGGTTATGGTATTGTTAACGCCGTTGAGAGTTTTCCTAGCGCCGAGGACACGACGTACATCGCCTTTGGTGAATAGTGCGGCATCGGGATAACAAACATCTTTGCGAGGGGTGTGTATTGTTATTGCCTTACATACATGATTATGTGTTTCCTACATCCGTTATGGGCTTTTGTAGTGATTATTGTGAAAATGTCATGAATACCGTCATACATATATTGTTTACATAAGCGTGAGGTTAACCGTTACACGAGGTCCGTTGGGCTTTGGACCTCGGTCCGAATGAATAGACGGGAAAGGGTCATGAACCGGAGGAGGCACTAGTGGATGGAGCCATAGAAAGACGTCGATAGACGGAGTTTGTGAGAAGGCACCGGTCATAGCAAATGCGGGAAGAAGTTCAACGGAACCTACCTTATGGCAAGAATCTAATAAAGTTACTTCATATCATTTGGTGCTTAAACTAGAAGGGTCGTCTACGTGGTTCGATCAATCGGTCACCCTAGCACGGTGAGACTCCCCACTAGACCTACCCGGCTGGCCAAATGGGATGATTTAAGCGAGTTAGGTTCTACGCCCCAAGTCTACTCAAGGCTTGGTTAAAGAGGGTGTAGTTACATGTAAGAATTGTAATTATAAAGTTTTGTATTACTGTATCACATGAAAAATTCCTTCGGGAGATTTTGTAATATATATCAGTATACGTCAGGCATCATCATATGTCTGAGTATTTCATATCAGTTACTCAGTGTTATACATGTTGTTCAAATTTTTAGTACATGCTCTCCGTTTCCGCAAAACGCTAAAGCTGTAGCACCTCAAAACTCTGATAAATTTTTATAAAACCACGTGTCACCGACACGATTTATGCTACGAAATTTGGGGGTGTTACATTTTGGTATCAGAGCTAGCTTCACAGCTAGTCTCGAGAGCATTGTATGAACAACAAAGACAAGAGTACTGATATAATACTGATATTGTGATACAATAAAACAAATACCCTAAGGTAAAGGTTAGAGTTTTTGAAAAAAAAAAAAAAAACTCTAAGACTGCTGATATGGAAAATCAGAGTCTGATTGGAATTCCCGAAACTAAAGTGATAGTTCAATTTAGAAGACAAAACTACCTAGGTCTTCCTATCGACAGTAACCTATTGTTTAGGTTTGTCTGTAAAACACAGTGACTTCTCGGTTAAGAGTCTTCCGGTATGGGTAATAACTTATTACTTAAATTTCCTTAGAGGAACAATAATCTACTAAGTTATCTTAAGGGAGAGATCTCTGCCTAGTTGAGGCTAAACACTGTACATACAAACGGAGAGTGGCTCCGAGAATGAAAGTCTTTTACCAAAATCCTTAACAGTGGTAATCTGTTACATAGAAATGTGGGTAGAAAAGGGAAGGTTCCCGGTATTTTTCTAGGGAGGCAATTAAGCCGAACTAGTACCCCTTGTATGAGAGTTATCAGTGTATAGTGGTACGTATACCAACATTAGTACCCAGAACTAATAAAATAACCTGTGAGAGTTGTCAGCACAAAGTGGAAATTGTGTCGTTAGAGTGCATCAGATCTAAACTGACGCTGTAAAGTTAAGCATACTTAGAATAAAAGTAACCTCAGGAGAGTAATCCTGGTAAGGTAGAGTGATGAGTTTAGAGGTCTAAATACTGTAAGGTATGAAATAGAGTAATCCTTTAATATACCATAGGAACAGATAAAGTGATGATGACACCTAAATCTAAGCAAAACAGAGAAAATGCTTAAGTCAAAGTATGACTGAACATTATGAGCAGAGAGAAATCACCTTATGTAGACTATTCTAGGGAGAGGCACATAGCCTGAATATTCGTAAATTTGGTTAGACATGGATACAATCTTAAGTCCAAAATGCCCACTCCCGAATATAACTTTGAGTCGGTCTATTTTTCCTAAATGAACATGTTGCGTCTGTAGATGACTTAAAACCTGAGTATCATTCCGTATCAAGATGCTTCAACGAACAAATATACCACCCTAAGAACCATGTACCATTCTGAGTCAATATATCAACCTAAGTCGATGTACCATTTTGAGTCGAAGAATCACTCTAATCAATCCCCTGTACACATTTATGACATAGACCCTCGAAGGTATATCATCCTGAGATGATATACAATTTTGAACTGATACCTCAAATTGATGTGTTGTACCTCACTCCAGAACGTATAGTCAATATATCTTCCTACTCCTAAAACATTATATCGTCTTAAGAACCCGGAGGAAATGTGAGTGAGATTGTCTTGAGTTTCAATACCCGGAAGTAAACCTTTAAACAAAGTCATAAAATAGCCGGAAACAAACCTCTATAAACTACAAGCTATGGCTTCAAGGTAAGACTGATAACCTGAGTTAAAAACATTGTCTAAAAGATTCTATAAAAAGTAAGTAACCGATAGAGAGAATCAAGTTAGGAAAATCACCTGGAGCTAAACTAAAAGTCCATGAAACGAAATGTTCCGTATTGAATAAACGGAATTAAAGATAATAGATTTTAAATCCTTAAAAGATAAAGAACCCAATAAAACTTAAATTCTCATAATTCAGAGACAACAAAACTGATGATAGTACTACTTATGGAATGTTTGATCGGGAAGGCTACTTACGGGGAGGTTTGATCGGAAAGGGCTGCCTGCGGAGGATTCTGACCGGTATAGCTGCCCAATCGGAGGGGTTGTGAGCGGCGTTGAGTGAAGTACTGTAGGGCGAAGCCACCGTGACGTCAAACCGTAAAGTAAAAGCCACCATCACAACAAACCATAAAGTAGAGCTACAAAGTGTATCAAGCTCAAGGTAAGTACAACATAACGAGTTCCGTATTTAATAAGTTTCTTAGAGAAAAACCAACAATAAACGCTCCAGTACTATGTAGTATGTATTGTGAAATAGAATCCAAGTAAAACATTCAACGAATGGTGAACAAGGCTCATTGAGATACTTTTAGAAGATCTCAATGGGATACAAATAAAAAGGGCGACGTAGAGTTCGCTATTGAAACAAAGTAGGAAATTAAAAGCAAAGGTTCCGTATCGATGGTTCCGCATAACCGAGTTTCTAAAGAGAGAAAAGCACACATCGAAACGAATACACAAACCCAGAGATTTCAAATCCTACCATAAATGACTTACGACGATGGTCGACAACACTAGTTCCAAAATAACCTAACTCCAATCAAGTAGATTGGGTAGAGTATGAGGTCAAACGAGCACGATAGATATGAATCAGATAGATTCAACGGTTGCGATTGAAGCTATACGAGAATTGACTAGGTTCTAGTCAGTAAGTTATATTTCTCAAATATATAGTGAACAGTAAGACCTTTGGGACCGGTATGTCCTCAGGTCAGTAGATAATATAGTTGGAATCCCTAAAAGTCTTGTAAGACAAAGTTGTTTATGGGTTGGCAGTAGGCCACAGTTGTTAGACAAATAAATATCGGAAAGTGTCCCAAGAAGTCTGTGAAACTAAGGGAAATAAATAATGTCCCAAATTGTCAGAACATTAAGGTAGAATAAAAGCATTCTACCGATAGCTTGAGTAAGCCGAGGAGGACGGAGAGGTCCGAATGAATATCAATAAACCTTCTAAGATTAGTTATCGATTCCCTAATAAAAAGGAGAGTTGAACTTTATAACTTGTCAATACACCTCGCTATAATTTGTCAAACTTATGAATTTACAACTTGGGGTGATAAACGCAATATTTTCACGAGGGTTAAACCATAGTGTAATGTTGTTATTGTAAAACAGTACCATGATAAAAGCTTAGAAGTTGAGTGAAGTTAACAACTATTTTATACTAAAATCAGTACAAATCTTTTGGAAGGACGGAAATCAGTTGTGAAACAACTTGTTGAGTCGACCGGATATTCGTACATAATTACCGTCCTATGTTAAAAGCTCTGTTAAAAAGTTTTTGAAGGAATCTATCTACGAGAAAATGAAAATTTACACTAGTAAGAATATGAATACTCATAGTACCAAGTAGCTAAAGTAATCATATAAATTGTTAAAGTTTTATGAATAGGATATTTCCTCACAGATAATTTCTAATAGTAAATAAATTTTGAAGTCTGTTGTGAGTAAATGAGTTTTCACAAAATTGTTTTCGTAAAAAAAAAAAAAAAAACATGTTAAAGTATGAGAACACTACTACTATGGGTAGTATGGAAGTACTACTACTAGATAAAATGATAATATACAACAAGTAAGTAATTTCTAGAAATTTTCACGAAGTTATTTTGACAACAATTAAATTTTTAATCGTGATAGCACTAATACTTTTCAAAATAGTGCAAATGGTGTAAATCTTTGGAATCACGAATTTTTTTTTTTTTTTCAAAGCATAAAGATTTTAAAATTTGACAAATAGTTTTTGAATAAATGATGACATGTTTGTCAAACCTATTGTGTTAAATATAGAAGCAGTGTAATTGAAATTTTGATAAAGGGACAGGAACTATAGAAAGGTCTAGAGCACTGAAACTAGTCAAGTCAGATAAACGTTATCAAGTGATAGTACTTAAGTAAGTAAGGGTAGTCTGAGAAACTCGTATGAAAAGACTCAGATAAAATAAACGAGCAGAGGCTCGAGGCGATAACAACTAGTAAACACAGGGCGGTGTCCCTGAACCATGAGATCAAATATGTTTAGCAATATGTGCGATACTGATAAGTATAATGTATTCTAAACATTGTCTAGAGTTTTAAAGTCGGGAAGAACATTCCCTGTGCCAGGTAAAACTTAAGATGATTTACTAAGTAAAAAGCTAGAGTCTCCGGTGCGGTAATATAATAATCAAGGCGGAAGGCCAAATATGTGTTAAGCCGAGAGAAATTTTGAAAGAGTCGGCGGTGAGGCCTGTATAACCGAGCACGGAGAAAAAGGATCGATGAATCCTGTGTTTTGATAATATACCTAAAGTACGGTATGGAAACAGTTCTAGGCTAGAAAGAGCCAGAGATAGTTATATAGATGTTTAGTTTCTGGATCTAGCGGGATAGTACATGATTCATATCGAATTTTCTCGTAACTTGCTTTATCATTGGCAAACGCTCGTGAATAAAATTTAAATTCGTTATATGGAACAAAGACGTGAGACGGGCTTACATAGACTAAGAAAGAAGTTGGTCACAGCACCAAGAGTTGGTTATCCGGATCCAAGTAGATGAGTACTGTCGTGGTACCATTAGGTATGAATCGGGATATGTCTTGCCGCAGAGACAGCATGATGACTTACATCTCTCGTCCGTTAAATGCCTCTCAAGTTAAATTAATTTAAAGATAGAGTGACAAATACTCGAAATACCTTTTGAGTTAGAAGAAAACTCAGTAGTGGATGGCATCGCTAGATGAAGTTCCTATAAAATTGTAAGGTAGAGAGTGATTATCATCCGTAGAAATTAAACATCGTATAGATGCTCTCTACAGAAGTCGGTTTTTTGCGGCTCGTATAAAAAAAAATTAATAAAGTCAAAGGCTACTTGCATACGCGAGGACTTTGTTCTGTTAAAGCAAAATTTCCTGAAAAACCATAAATACCCCCGACAAAGCTAATTTCTCGAATCTACACAGTATCTTCTGCATTTCTCGTTGGAGAAATATCATCTTGACGGTGATCATATTATAGAATGCAAGGTATTGAAATACAAGATGACAATATCTATATGTAGTAAAACCAAAACAAATTCTCGTGTTCAAAAGAAGTAACTCGGGATAAAAGTATCCTAGTTAGTATAGAGAGGGTTTGTCTTTGAACGAAGTAATTGGGGAAAAATCACTAGTATTAAATTATAGAACTCTAGTTGGTATAAAGTAAATTTCGAGGACGAAATTCTAATTAACAGGGGGAGAAATGTAATACCCTAAAAATCATCCTTATGATAAATATCACATTTTAGTAAATAATACCTATTGAAGATAGGTGAATGTGGGACCTCACATAATAAGTTTTAAATACCTTATTTTCTAAGGGAATTACTGTAAGAATTTGAAAAGAGAAAGAGTTAAAATCCGGGGAAAAATGAATATTATAAGGCGAGAAAATGGCCTAAAAATATTATGATAAATCTAATATAAAATGAGATATTGACAAAAACTTAGGAAGTATGTTATCTTTAATTTTAGGAATTTTTTGAATCAGAATTTTTGGACCCATGAATAGTATTTACTATTCAAAAATACGTATTAACTATTCACAAATACGTATTTACTATTCATGTGGGACCCACGTCAAATTATTTCCTCTCGCCAAAGACATTCACGTGAAGTTTGAAAAAATGTCGGTGGGACCCACTCAATAGTAATTTACTATTTGGATAATAATATAATATTCTTTCTCCCACTTCATTCAAGAACGCTATATGGAATAGTTGTGAAGATGTGGAAATCCTGGAGAAAATATAAGAACGTATCTGGAACCCACATAATTTAACCTCGAAAGTAAGACCAGTGAAGGTTATTTTTACTAACACTGAGGAATAAGTTTAGTCCAACTAGGGAAGTCTAATTAGACCATAAATCTCGGTATTTTACTACCATCCAAAAAGTATACTCAAAATTTAAAAGTGTTAGCGATTGGTCTAGAAGCTTGGAAATGAATTTCGTTAAAGTAGAACTTTATCGGTACAGTCACATAAAGCAAGGTGTGGGACCCACGGACAATATTTTCAAAACCTTCAGCTGCCTTCACGTGAAGTTTGAAAATTTGGCTCGGGGAAAATTACGTAAAAGGACCCAAAGGAGAAAATTACACTTAAGGACCCATTTTCCTCCCTATAAATAGAGGCTTCACTTCTTCTCATTTCTCACACCAAAACCATATTCTAGAGAGAGGTTAGAGAGAAGGAGGAGTCCGGAGAAAATCTAGCGGAGCTACGAGTAAGTTCTTCTGGTCCTAATCTTTAGCTTTCGTAGTTCTTTCGTAGATATCATGTTTAGGGGTGGTACTATTTTCATGTACCAAGTAAATATTATTTATCGAGTCAAGATTTTCGAGTATGCTCGTAGTGACTTAGTCGATCTGTCACATCAGAAAAGAATTAATCTTGGGCAGTAAATATTATTTACTGACGTAGTAAAAATATTTTTACCGTTACTATTCACATGAATAGTAATTTACTATTTACACAGTAAAGATATATATATATATATATATGGTATTTATTTCAAGAATATCTTGGGAAAAGAGATATGTCAAAATTCCGGAGAGATAGGGTCATAGTAAGCGAAGCTCCAAAAAGCGAATTTCCGCCGATTGGGGGGGTCGGGGGCAAAATGGTAATTTGTACCTAAAATGCCTGTTATAATGCTAAATACCGATAAAAACGATATAATTCGTATAGGATATCCGTATTCGAACCGTCGTACCGTACCGTTATACCGAGTTGTCATTGTTGTTTGCCGATGCAATCCAAAATACCGTTTTTAGTAAAACGTCCGAAGTACCGTCAACAAAGGATATCCGAGGATTCCGGAGGCAGATTTGATGGACGGGCGTATTACTATACTTGAATAGTACCGTATACGTGAATAGTACCATACACATGAACAAGTAATTACTATTCACATGGAAGGAAGGTACGTTCGCGTCTTTGTAATACTAACTCGATGCTTATTGTATGCTTATTTATATGATTGTTTGTGTTCGTCGAGACTCGTCTCATTTGAAATTGATGAAATCATGAATATACGGGTTATGGTATTGTTAACGCCGTTGAGAGTTTTCCTAGCGAGGACACGATCGTACATCGTGGCTTTGGTGAATAGTGCGGTGGGATAACAAACATATTGCGAGGGGCTGTGTATTGTTATTGCCTTACATACATGATTATGTGTTTCCTACATCTGTTATGGGCTTTTGTAGTGATTATTGTGAAAATGTCATGAATACCTGTCATACATATATTGTTTACATAAGCATGAGGTTAACGTTACACGAGGTCCATTGGGCTTTGGACCTCAGTCTGAATGAATAGACAGGAAAGGGTCATGAACCAGAGGAGGCACTAGTGGATGGAGCCATAGAAAGACGTCGATAGACGGAGCTGTGAGAAGGCACCGGTCATAGCAAATGCGGGAAGAAGTTCAACGAACCTACCTTATGGCAAGAATCTAATAAAGTTACTTCATATCATTTGGTGCTTAAACTAGAAGGGTCGTCACGTGGTTCGATCAATCGTCACCCTAGCACGGTGAGACTCCCACTAGACCTACCCGGCTGGCCAAATGGGATGATTTAACCGAGTTAGGTTCTACGCCCCAAGTCTACTCAAGGCTTGGTTAAAGAGGGTGTAGTTACATGTAAGAATTGTAATTATAAAGTTTTGTATTCTTTGTATCACATGAAAAATTCCTTCGGGAGATTTTGTAATATATATCGATATACGTCAGCATCATCATATGTCCGAGTATTTCATATCGATTACTCGGTGTTATACATGTTGTTCAAATTTTTAGTACATGCTCTCCGTTTCCGCAAAACGCTAAAGCTGTAGCACCTCAAAACTCTGATAAATTTTTATAAAACCACGTGTCACCGACACGATTTATGCTACGAAATTTGGGGGTGTTACAAGTTGGAAGAGTTGCATCAAATAATTATTTTAGAATCCCGCTTCATTATATTTAGTATTTGTTAGAATCCCGCCTTTTTATATTAAAGAACACTTAATGGTTTTAGTGAAGAACCATAATAAATTGTCAAGTATTTTTTTTCCTTTGTGAAGAATTGTAACATATTGTCAAATAATTTTTATAGTCTCGCCTTCTTATATTTGACATATTCCATAATCATGTCATCCTATATATAATGGTTATCATTTTTAATCGTTAAGTATTCTTGAAGAATACATAATGCTTTTTTTGTGAAGAACTATCAAGTATTGTTAAATAATTTTTTCAAAATCTTGCATTTTTATATACGACAGTTATCATTTTGAATCATTAAGTATTCTTAAAAAATACAAGTATTTAGGAATCATACTTTAAGGTTAATTATTATAACTGTTATGCATTTGTTTTTTATATATATAAAGTTATGAAGATAAATCGTTTGAAAGTGTTACATCACAATTGCTTAGAATTGTTATTTTTTAGTAAATACATGACGGTTAATAATTATAACCGTTATGATTTTAATTGTTTTCATGAATTCTGCCTCTTAATACATGACAATATGTATATTTAACTGTTAAATTTTAGTGTTATATATTGTTGCGTGAACTTCACCTCAATATACATGACTATTATTTACTGTAGCTGTCATTTATTAAGCGTTATAAATGTAAGATTATGTAGTAGTGTAGGAACCCTATTTATAGGATTAGATTTGATGATATGTTAGAAAGATGCAATCACTTATACTGATGAATTATTTCTTATTTTCCCCCAATCAAACAATCCTCGTAATTATTAATTTGATAAACGCCAATAAATGAAATCCTCATTTGATTATATATTTTAGTTGGGAGGGAAATCCAGATTAAAATAGTCAGGTCCGGATCAAGGAGGAACCCGAAGTCCAACACCTCAATTCTAAAAGGGCTTAAAATTAGTGTGGGAATTGTTGACATGCGTGTTTATTTTACCACTTAATTATGATCATCTGGTTCCATTCATATGTTGTCTCAGAAGAGTGGGTCTACTACATATGAAAGATCCCATCACCATCTATAGCTCACATCAATGAAGAATCTCCCGCTTATAAGTGGCACATTACAACTGAATATCATTATAGGATTTTTAAATAACTTTCATCTATGAAGGATATATAAATAAATCACCATTTGTCTCAACACACGCACACACTAAATTTATTACCAAGTAACAATTTTATCTAGTTAATTTTAATAGCTAGGCACGCAATGACATAATAAGTTAAAATACGTATCTATAACTAACCAATAATAATTGAATTAAATAGTAAGAAAATTATTTAAACCTCTTAAGCGTAAAAGGGAAAAAAAATGGCTCTTTGGGCATATTATTCTCCTCAGTTGGGGCTGAATCTATGATGTACTTGAAAAAGTTACATCGCAACAAAAAAAAAAACTTTTCTGAATGAAAATTGTATTCATTAGCTCATAAGCATCATCAAATCAGAACACAAAAGCACTATCATCTCTCGTCAAACTCCACCACTAGGCAATCAGGAAGAGGTTGATCAAGGATGTAAAAAAGTTGCCTCCATTTAATTATGTGAGGACTTAACAAGAAAATTAGTAAAAACTAACTGTTCCATATGGGAATGGTTGGTCAAGACTCGGCAATACCTGTGAAAAGAAAAGGACTTGGAGTAAAAAATTGAAAGTGGTTAATTGATTTAGACATTAATTATTTTGCGATTTTCTTATAAAAGTTATTGCTTTGTTTGAACGGGTCAAATTCTTGCATGTGAATGAGAGAGAGAGAGTGCGTGCATGTGCAGTTTCACTTTGGAATGTTTGCCCAAATTACTGTTCCTCCTTCCCACAACATCCATCAAACACACTTCTCCTCTTTAGAAGCAATCAAACTTCAATTCATTAATTGAACCGTTTGTTTTTTGTTTTTTGTTTGTTTTTTGTATTTTTAACAACTGACAAATGTATATTTTTTTAATATCAAACATTTATGTTTTTGTATAATTTGATCACATAATAAATTTGGTTTTTCCAACATGGTTATAATTAATTAAATGTTAATAGAATGATTTTTTTCCCCAACAAACAGCTTCCACGATACACGATTACACGGCTTTTATATAAACCTTAGCTTGTGTTTACCTTCTCTCCCTGTCGGTCTCACCACATGCCTGCATTTTTTTTTGTTAGATCAAGGTCTCTCCCTGGAGACTTATAGGATAAATGGTTCTCACTTTTCTAAATAAGTACGCTTCATGAGATTTAAACTTGTATTATATTCTTTATGTGGTGAAACTCCTTACCACCCCAGCCAATAACTTATTGGTCACGTGCATGCCTTATTAATTAGCCACAATATTATATCTTTATCTTGTTTTATATATTTTGTTTACCCACTTTGGTTTGAACTTAATCTCATGCTTCATCTCAATTTTTGACATTTTTCACATGACACTAATTTATTTTTACATTTGGCCCCCCAAAAAAAAAATTGTCCCAAATATTTAATACAAATTAGATTTTATTTTTTATTTTTTACATTTGGCCCCCCAAATATTATTTTGAAAAAATTAATTAGTTAATGAGTATAATTTGGCCTCCCAAATATTTCTTCCAAGCTCCATCACTCTGTGTGTGTTTAAAGGTTCTGAAACTCAGACCAGTCACTAAATCAGTCGGGATATTGGGTCAAAGGTTAGACCGGAGCTAAACCAAGCCATACCTATGAAAAATAACAGATTCTAGGGTTATTAGTATAAAATTCTAAAAAAAAAAAAAAGTGAATTAGGTTGATCCCCGGATCGGTTCACCATTTCCGGTCCGGGTCTGAGGACACTAATATATATATAATGTAGTATAGTTTATTTTCATCTTAAATTGCGTACCAACTCACAAATGACTAGGCAACTGATGCCACACGTATTCCTTTGGTTTAAGAGCTGTCCCATCTTTTCATTTCTTACGCTATCTGATCTATCGATGATGATCCTACCCTTTATTAATTAATTCCCTTTCAATTAGTAGTTAGTTACTTGTGTTTATAATCCTCTCTGAGTTCATGCCAGCTATCCTGTGTAAATATAAATAGCTGAAAATAAATTGGACACAATTAACTTATATCCCAACTCAGTCCCTTGACTTATGCCTAGTCCTTTCAAAACTGTAAAGAGATTTTCCCACTACAAAATCGCCAAAGAAAATTCCTGTAAGTCTTACAACAAGCTTACCTACGACTCGATCACTCAAGACTGATAGCATACAAGGTTTTCTATAGCTCACCCACAACTATTACAAGTCACTTCGGTTGCTCTCAATTAACTAAATAGCAAATACAATAAGAAGAATTACAATAAGGTCTCGATAAATTTATCAAGATCAAGTTCTAATGATGACTAGTGAGAACCATATTGTCATTTCTAATTACACTGAGATTGTCATTACATACTCCTAAGTTGTCATTGAACTTTTATGCAATTAAATCTCTTCATTATAATTCCTCATACAAAAGTTCACTCGTTCACATAACACAGTTTATTTTGCATTGTATGTTGAACTGGAATCTCTACATTGAGGCATGGTCTCTTCAAATTGTCTCCAACATCTTCTCTCATTTTGTATTCCATTGCATTAATTATGCATTGATAGATTTTTCTTTTCAAGCATGCAATGACCATTTTCCTAAATTATCGTAGTTCGATTGATCAATCACTTCATCTCTAATCTCGGGTTCTTTTAATATATTTTGATCGATTAGTCAAAATCAACTATCAAATCTGATTGAAATAATTTAAGATATTTTCTGATCATCAAAATCATGCATTAAATAGTCAACCAAGGTTAAAAGTTCGATTCTAACACAGTGAAATTTATTTTTACTTAAAAATATCATTTTATGTGAATCTTCTCTCCATCATAGTTATTTCTCAACTTTCTTTCCTCAAGGTTAAAACTTGGATACCATTTTATCATTATATTTACCTCCTGAGTTAAATTTTTAAGTAATAACCAATTTTTCTTCTTTTCCAACTTATACCGAAGTGACATCTTTTTATTATTTTATATTCACATAATAAATAGCTCATTCAAATTTAAATATTCAAGAGTGAGATGCATGTCAATATATAAAATTCTAGGTGTTAATAAATTAAATAGAATAAAAGAAAAATGAAAACATGTGCACCAATATAATGAAGATACCTAATCAATGGTCTCTATAAATATCAATGTCAATATATGGTTAAAAAATAGGATTATTATTGTACAAGAAGGACAAGTGGACCCCGCAAAGAATTGCTTGCTTATTTACTTATATGAGCGTTGCACGCAAAAGTATACACCCTTGAATAATTGGTCATCTATCTCAAACACATACCTTTATCCCCAATAATGTTCTTATTTATAAAGCACTACGGCAATTCACCAAAAAGATATTACCTTTTCAAATTCTTTTAAAGTCCCTACAATCATAAAGAAAGAGCAATTCAATTCTACGAAAATTAAAACTGCACTCATTATTGGTAAATATAAGTAAACTTTCAAAATGATAACATGTACGTAACTTAGATGATAAAGAATTGTGTTAACTTGATCAATAGTCTTAAGTTCAAATCTTAAAGTATGTAGTTGTGTTGAATACTCATTAGGAGAGTTTTGTCACCCTTGTAGTCCTTCTCGGCTCGACTTGAATTAATTGTAGTGATTTTTTTTTTAAAAAAAAAAATAAAATAATATATTACGTGTGTGATTTGGACACTATTTGATTAATTGCATTGAGACTATGCAGAGTGGCTTCTATATATCTTGTTCAAGTTTGTTTGCTTTCACTTTCACAGTAAAATTGCCAATAATTAGTGTCTCTTTTCAAAAGGGCACTTCCATGTTGCCTAAATTTGGAACGAAATGAATCAATGTGTGGGACGATTTGGCAACTATATACTACATTATCAACTTTTAATTTGAACCACATATAAATATAATAAAGGGAAAATTCCATTAAAATACCTTTTGAATTTACAAAACCCTAGAAGTTTTTTGAATTTGTAAAAAGACTGAGAGGTATAAAGGATCTATGAGGGATATGCAAATTCGGGTGAAATTACCCTTTTGCCTTTACTTTTAAATAATAATAAAAATTACCCTCCCCCGGGGCATTATCACGGCCGGCCACCGCCACCGGCCTCCACATCCGGCCACCACCGGCGGCCGACGGCGGCTGCCGGCGAGGGAAGGGTATTTTTTATTATTTAAAAGTAAGGGTAAAAGGGTAATTTTACCCGAATTTGCATATCCCTCATAGGTCCATTGTACCTCTCAGTCTTTTTATAAATTCGAAAGACTTCTGGGGGATTTTCAAATTCAAAAGGTATTTTAATGAAATTTTCCTATAATAAATGGGGTCCAGCAGCTTTCTTTTTTTCCCTACAAATTGTACCCAAATTTGTTCAATTTATAACACAATTGAACACTTTAAAAAATGAATCAGCTAGTGGTCCATGGCTTGTTTAATTAACACACACTTTTGTCATCAGAACCAAAAGAATGCATATAATTGTTCTCAAACACAACTTTTATTTCTCAAATTATCTCTACTTGTACTGGGAAGATACATTTCTAATTATTACCATCTTTGTTGAATTATTAGTTCATGCTCTTTCCAGCCCCCAAATATAGAGTGCCTTCTAAAAGAAATTATTGGTCTATAATATAAGTTCCTTGGCATAAATCATTAACAATGACTTTTTCTAAATATTACCTAAGTACAATTTATTAGTTTTATCAACAACAAAAAATATCAGGAAAAGACTTGAGATATTATGTAGTGTTTTTCTATCCTCTTAAATTTGGGTAGAGTTAGAAAAATGTTTCTTTTTCAGTTAGTTAATGAGTAAATCACCTCATTGATTTTAGTGACATAGTTAGATATGACTTGTTAATTTCATCACACAACCAATGAGGCCAGATTGGTCAGTTATTGAGAATGGAAAATTTCAAAAAAACAATATAATTAAAAATGGGAAAAGACAAATTGATACTGCGAATTTATTAAATCTCATAATGTTAGAACGTGAAGTAGGAATATGAGATTTCCAATTCTGACCAAATGACCAAAATGCACTGAATTGAGGGCACACGTTTCAGAGGTCAATAATAATATATGTATCTATATTAACAACATCATATTTTATAATAATGATTTTACTTTCATGTTTGACAACTTCATATCCTAAAAACGAGGGATAATTTTGAGGGTACAAGTTTTAGAGGTCAATAACAACATATGTATGTATATTAACAACATCATATTTTACATTAACAACTTTATTTTTATGTTTCACAACTTCATATCCTAAAAGCTAGAGATAATATAATTTTGAGGGCACAAGTTTCAAGAGTTAATAACAACATCTGTATCTATATTAACAACATCGATTTTACATTAACAACTTCAATTTCATGTTTCACAACTTTAATTCAAGGAAATTTAATCAGAATTGGAAATCTCAGATTGCTATTTCAGTTCTAACATGAGATTTTATAAATTTGCAGCACCAATTTATTTTTTTGACCATTTTTAATTGTATTTAGAAACCTAGAAAAAGGATTATAAAAAAACCGTTGAATACCTGTGATTCCACCCGAATAAAAATAAATAAGGGTTAATTTAATCTTTAGTCACTAAATTTACTCTCATTTTGGTTTTAGTATCTCAAGTTTCAAATCATAGGGTTTGGTTTTTCAAGTTTCATTTAGTTTAAAATATTGGTCTCTATAACTTAATAAGAATGTTGACCATTTTGCCATTAGAGAGACCAAAACCATTAGTTAGAAATTTAAAAGAACAAAATCAAATGAGACAAACTTGGGGACCAAAATGTATCAAACCAAAAAATAAAAGGAGCGAGAGCAACTAATTAATACAGTACGGTTAAATGTATTGTTTTTTTTCCAAGCACGCTAACGTGTGATTGAATTTTCAGCTTTCTGAATTGCACACGCATAGAGGTTTATTAATTAATTTTCTGGGAAAATCGTTCTCATTGACTTAGAAATTATGAACTTTTGTTTAAGAATGAAGAATCAATATCTTACACACTAAGAAGTAAGAAAATATGATGGGCAAAAAAATTAAAATAAATGGTGTGTCAAGGTCCAAGAATACAGCCGGTGCCAAATATTTTGTACTTTATATGATTTTTCATTCAAAATAGTTGACATTTATAATTTATTTTCTCTTTTAGTTGATGGCGTGCCTGTCACTGCTTCTCTTTTTCTTCGTCACCCTTTAAAATTGGGGTTTTTACCAAAATAATACTTTTTTAAAAAATAATTATCGGATTGAAGCAAATTAAAAAGTATTTTCTAAACTAATGCTCACGCCATTGATGGAGCGTTAGTGGAGGGTTAGCGGGAGTTAGCGATCGTCGGGCGCAAGAAGAGTTCACGTGAGGGGAGAGGCTAGTGGTGTGCTAAATTACATAAAAGGACCCAAAAATATTTTACGTCCCTCCCAAATGTTTATAGGTCGTGAAATATTTTCATGCCACACGCCACCAATAATAATGAAATTTTCATGCCCACTAAGTGGGTTTGATCCATATAAAATATATATATATATATATATATATATATATATATATATATATAATTAATATTAATATAATAATAAATAAAAAAAAATTAAAATAATAAAATAAATGATGTGAATAATTTAAAAGCTCTACTTTATTTAATTTGAAGTCAAAAAAGAAAGCATTGAGTTGAAATAGCTCATTAAGAACGCCTTTTAAAAGATTACAAGTATAATTTGGTTATAACAACCGATCACAATACGGGGGATCTATATATTTGTTATGCACATACAATTTGGTTATAACAAAATTATTGATTTTGAAATCTGCATAAAAAAATGTACCGTGTAAAAGTGTTTCTAATAAGATGTACCGCGTAAAAATGTTTTTAATAAGTTATACCGATCCCAAAATCAATACTATTGTTATAACCAAATTGTAGGTGTATAACAAATATATAGATCCCCCGGTATTGGGATTGGTTGTTATAACCAAATCATCTGCGTAATCTTTTAAAAGCGTTTTTAATGAGCTATTTCGGCTCCATGCTTTTTTTCTTTTGACTTCAAATTAAATAAAGTAGAGTTTTTAAATTATTCCACTTTTTTTATCATTTATTATTATTATATTAATATTTTTTTTTTTATTTAATATTATATTTATTTAATATATATATTTTTTATATATGGATCTCGACCCACTTAGTGGGTCCGATTTCATTATTATTGGTGGCGTGAATAATGTGTGGCTTGTGTGGCGTGAAAATATTTCACGCCACATGGGAGGCGTGAAATTTTTTCACGCCAGCATTACCGTGACTCTGTCCCGCGCCTCTGATCACGTGAACTCTCCTTATGCCACAGCTAGTCCCGCTAACCCTCCGTGCGCCATCAATGGTGTGAGCATTAGTTTGGAAAATGTAACATCCCATTTGAAATCCGGTAATTATTTTTTTTTTTTAAACGTTTCCAAATATTTCAAAGTAATCGTAGTAGAGCATTGGAGCGAAAGAGTAATCAGTTCATAGCCAAAACATCAACCATTGTGTAATATTGTATAGATTACAATAGTCCTAAGGTTTAGAAATGAAATAGCGGGAATGAATGAAGGAATAACGAATATGACGATAAGATAGAAATAGTCTTCACCGCACGTCTATTCCGGCACTTGCCTCGATCCCCGAACCGTGGTCCTCCCGACCACAAGCTACAAGTGAGATTCAATTCACCATATTGAATCTCGTAACTAACCTCATACCCAAACAATACAATATACAGACAATGATATTTCTAGAGCTAATACCAAGATATCATAAGCATACAAACGATGCATGATCATTATGCCGACAAACATAAGCACAAAGCAATATGTAAAGCCCCATAAGGTAAACAATAACAAAGCCGCACTATTCACGGTGCCACGATAATTACTCGTGTCCTCGCCGCTAGGAAAACAAAACGGTGTTACCAAAACTATAACCCGATAAGCAGATAACGGTCTACGAACATATCATTGACATATAAGTATTTAAGATGTACAAGATTAGTGTTACAAGACGCGTCCGTACCTTCGTTGACGACGTTAGGTACTTCCGCGGAAAAACGTACTTTTACGGAAAAACGTGAAATGTTCACCAACGCAGCACGTCGCGCAAGTGCGGCGCAAATCGAGTTTCGATGCCCTATCAGAGTAATATCACTTTCATTAGTGATTTGACATCATACTCGGCATTTTAGGTAAAAATTACCATTTTGCCCTTCTACCCCTAATTTGGCGGAATTTCGCGTAACTTCGTTACTTTGACCGTATTCCATTTCAAAATTATCCCCACTATGTTTTTACCTCGTCGGGCATCTTTCAATGCAATGAGGCATAAAAACAAGCATAGGAACAAATTCAAAACTTCCTAGATCAAAACAACGGTTCTACTATAACTACCGAAAGAACTACGGAAACTAAAAAACTAAGGACGGTTTAAGAACTTACCGGAGCTAAGGCACAATTTTTCCAGAGCTTCTCTCTCTAGAACCTCTCTAGGATCTGAATTTTGGTGTGAAGAATGAGAGCAAGAGAGCTTGCTATTTATAGAGAAAAATAGGGACAATGTGGGAATTTCCAAAAAGTCTTCGAAATGATTTCGGCCGTTGGATCTAGGGTTTTGTAAGATGGAATCTTGGCCATCCATGGTCTTGGTCGACATCTAGGGCCCAAAAAGTCAAAGAATGAGTTGTCATCCAATGATGACTTTGCTTTATGGCCTCCATCCGATAAAGCTACCGTCGACGGTTGTCGCTTTCGCGATTTGAAACTCAAAAATCTCGGCATGTAACTTTGAAGATCTTTTCATCCTCTTTCATATTATCTATTTTGATCCTCTTTTTGATCATATCCAGGTATTCTCCGGTGCGTCGGAAGATATTTGGACAAACGCGTCGATTCTGGAAATCGCTTCGATAGAACCAATTTCTTGGACAATAAGTCGCCGAATCGTAAAACGTCCGGTTGTTGTCTAACTTAATCCTGTGTTTGAAAATACGCAATTGTTTCTATAGGTTCTCACTTTGCCTATCCGACTCTCTACTCTATCTCGATCAACTTTTCGTCTTATTTGAAATTAGGGTTTTCGGTTGCGGAATCAACGTCTGTAAATTCTTTCTTCGTAGAATTTCACTTGTTTAATTTGATCAGTCTGAAAAAAAAGAATTTATTACTTTTTTGGCATTATATTATTAAAATTACCATTTTAATTATTTAAAAATTCTTTTTAATTAAAAATTAAGGCCCTCTTTTTTTCAGATTTATTTATTTTTTTAATTTTTTCATTTTTTAAAAATATAATAACCAAAAATATTAAAATAATTATAAACATATATTTATCTTTAAATACAGTATATTGTTATCTTTCAAACTTATTGGTTGCCTAAATGACGAAACTGTTAGTAACTTTTTCAACAATTTAATAATTATAACAATTTTATATAATAGTTTTATCATGAATTTACAATTCGAGAAATGTGTCCACAGTAATTATTTTTTTAAAAAGTATTAGTAAAAATCCCTTCAAAATTCAAGTTCAGATTTTTCTTAATTTTTTTAATTCATATAAATAATATTAAAATAATTATAAACATTAAATTTTTGAAAAATGACGAAACTGTTAGAATATTAACATTAATACAATTAGATGTTAGTGAGATGTTTGGAGTCCTCTTTCTGTGTCCAATACTTTCCCTTTCTTTCTCTTCTTTTAATTTATCCCTTTTTGTGCTCATCTCTTTCTAAAATTATCACTGTCAGGCATTTAGAGATAATTAAATTTCCAAAATAATTGCTTCATAAAATTGAACTTATTTTAGTAATATAAATAAATAATGAAGTTAAAAAGTAGAGTTGGTTGATATTTTTCCGAATACATAAAAAAAATAAAAAAAATTATTGATGGTTTAATTAAAATAGGAATTATTGTACGGTTTAATTAATTTAATAGTTGCTCGTTCCGTATTTTTTTTAAAATAAGCAAAACTCATATAAATAAAATCAAACCCATCTCATTCTCTCTGACCAAATAAAAACATTGATGTGTAAAATCTTTCCTTATCCCTAAAATCAAACCCATCTCATTCTCTCTGACCAAATAAAAACATTGAAAAAAAATTGATAAATAAATAAATAGATAAAAAAAGAAAAAGAAGAAGACCAACCCATCCTTTCTTGAACCTCCAATTCTTTCATATATATATGTGCAAGGCAGCTAATTAATTAAGCACAGCTAGGCTCTCTCTTCAATGGCCACTTCTTCTTCTTCGTCTTCTTCCTCTAAATCTCTGCAACTTCACTGCAAACCATCAGGCAACATGTTGGTGCTTGTCCTCTTCATGATCTTGATTCTTCTCAGTGGCTCTTGTGGTGCAATAAGAACAGGGAAAACCAGTTATGGTGAAAGCAGGGATCAACAGATTCTGAAGAGAAAGAATGAATACAGAGCCAGAGGAGACTTGGTGTTCAATTTCTTCCCCAGAGGAATTCCCATACCACCTTCAGGTCCCTCCAAGACACACAACTCAGTTGTGGATTCTACACCTCACCACTGAAACACACACTCTTTTTTGTTTGATCCTTAAATTAATTTGTATGATTCAATTCAGTTTTCTTCTTCTCATTCCTTTAACTTTCTTTGATTTTGTTTTTTTTTGTTTTTTTTGTTGATGGGAGGGTTTGTAGTATATCGGATATGAAGCAGAAGCAGATTCAGATCCTTGAAGGGACTGAACAACTTTTTTGGGTTTCTTTCTCTTCTCTCTCTTTTTTTTCTGTGGGGTTTGGGATTACTACTGTTAGAATACAATGTACAGAAGAATGGTTGACATATATAGTAATATATAATTGTTTTTGGGTATATATGATTTGTATATGTGAGGTTTTTGATACTATTCTCTGTTCGTCATTCAATAATTGATGTTTAGGTTTTTGTGATGATCAATCCCAATCCTAAAAATGGATGTTTTTGTGTTGTCCCAGTAAACTCTGCTTTTTCATGTTCACATACACAGATTACAAGAATCAGAAACAGGGGATAGCCAGAACAAGCTTGAATATTTGCATTTCATGGCGGCGAACTTTTCGGCTTGCATATTGTTCACTTGTAATAATATAATAATGATGATAATCGGCCGAAGAGGATTTGGGAAAAAGGTACTACAGTATTTGGATAATTAGAAGAGGTCGAAAAGGCTGCATTTATACATAGGGTTGGTGAAAAAAATCACCATAATAAGCGTTTATCAATATCAAAAGTGTGTCCACCATCATATTTTTTTTTTTGGGAGGTGCAAAAAATAATCATAAATATTTAAAATGAGAGTAAAAATATTAGTACCGTTAAATATAATCTAACATCGTTAACATAGATATGTAAAAAGAGCGTGAACTCCACTACAAAAAGTACAAAAAGTATCGGTGTTACGTTAAAATTAAAGTTTTTGACATTTTGTTCCCATTTTAAATGTTGATAAGTACTTTTATGCTTCCAAAAATTATATGGTGTCAGACACATTTTTGGTAAAAGTTCCTAAGTATTTTAGCACAGTAACCCTGTACATAATACCTCAATTTTTACTGGTTGGCTTGAAAGTTATATGATGGCATATTGGCATTTAGTAAAAAAATAATTAATCTCAATATATATATTTTTTATTTGATCAATGGGACCCTCAAGATTTAGAAGGCAAACGATTATCACTTTTCTTAACAAGTACGCTTCCCAAGATTTGGAATTTGTATTCTCCTCCTCATGGGGTGAAAAGCCCTTTAGCACCTCAATTAACAACTTGTAGGCATAGGACGAGTTAGAGAGAAGGGGGCAAGTGCCCACCCTTGAATTTTTTTTTTATGTGATATGAAAATGCCTTATATTTGAAAAAGATGTATTTAATAACATTAATAATAAGGCAATTATGATGAAATTCCAAAAAATAAAGCTTAGAATGATACATTGTAATTATTTTATTGTAATATACTTTTGTTATTAAAATATATGCATTTGAACTTATTGAGTGCCCACATTTCATTATAATTTATGTATTACTTTCTAACCGCACTTAGCCTTGCTTTTCTAAATGACAAGTTTGTAAAATAACCGCCTTTCTTATTATATCATCGTATTTACTTGATTTCATGAATTATTTTTTTGATATTCTTTTATTTTCTTGTTTATATTCTTTTTTTAAAAAAACTTTTCTTAAAAAAAATTTGGGGGCAGCCCGAATCCTCCCACTAATTATGTAGACACAAACAAAAAATCATAGCTCCGCCACTGATACCTACCCTTCATTAATTTCCTAGATCCGCCACTACTTGTAGGTATTAATATCTATATATTAAGTAAGTGGTTTTGTAATATAGTGATATAATAACTCTCCAGTAAATGAGAAATCGCAATTGACTCCACTTATAACCTCAGGTAGTTAATGTACGTCTCTTTAATTTCTTTTCAAAAAAAATCTTCATATACTTGTAATAATCAGTCTCACATGTAACTTGTTCCTCTCATTGGTCTTTTAGGGGATGTTTGGTATGAGGGAAGGAGTGGGAAAATGAAGGGAGGGAATTTTTTTTGAATGAGATGGATTTAAGAAAAATAGAAAAGTGGGGTTAAGATTTTTTAATTATTTTTATTTGATCAAGGGTTTCCCCTTGAGGCTTAAAGGGTCATGGGTTCTCATCTCTCCCAATAAGTAAGCTTCTTGGGATTCAAACTTGCGTTCTCCTCTTTATAGGGGTGAGGCTCTTTACCATTTCAACCAATAACTTATTGGTTATGTTTTCTTATTCTTTTATCTTACATCTTTTTATTAAAAATTTAAAGTTTTAGGGGCAATTTTACTTCGGAAGTTTTCATCAATGGGCAATTTTGCCTGGAAGTTTTTCTATAGGCAATTATGCCTTAGAAGTGTAAAAAAGGGGAGAAACTTTGCCGTGGCCGTTAACTTTAATAAATTTTGACCGTTAGCTAACCAAATATGATAAGCCGACAGTGCACACGTCATCCATGCCATTTTCGTTAAGATGCAAATTTGCTCTAGAAGCCCGGTGTCATCTACTTCATTGTTTTCAAAGTTAGATTTAAAACTTCTTCGGCAAATTTATGCTTTAATAAAAAGTGATAGGATATTGTTACTACCAATTAGTATTACTACCAACGTTACTATCAGTTTGTTTCATCGTTAGATCAGAATCTCATCCACCTCTATAATTTCTTTCTCCTATTGAGATTTTGATATAATGGTGAAACATACTAGTAGTAACGTTGATAGTAACACTAATTGGTAGTAATAATATTCTATTCTTAACAAAAATGACGTGAATGACATCTGAACTGTTAGCTCAGCATAATTGATCAATAAAAGGTCAAAATTAACTTAGTTAACGGAGATGACAAAATTGCTCCATTTTTTACACTTTCGAAAAAATTACCCTTCAATTCAAATTTTATAACTCCACTTCTCCATTTTTTTTAAATTTAACTCAAAAAAATTTCTCCCCTCCCCTTCCCTCCAAATCACTTAAACCAAACAGTTAGTCATAGTTCAATCATTTAATTTATTGGTCCATACATTTTTAGAAAATCATCTCATCCTTCACGGATTCAATTGTTACCGTTTTAGAAAATGTAAGAAAGAATATGTTAAATGGCTAAAATTCGAAAGGCTTGTTTGCTCAAATTTTAACCAAGTCAGATATATAGGATCGAATAATTAAGTTTTCCTTCTATTTATTATATTGAAGGTTTGAATTATGAATAAAAATTTAAAAAAACACAAAGATAATTTTGATCAATCAATGAATTTGGGTCATAGTTTTCTCATGGATTTTTATCAAAAAAATTAATCAATTTTAGTCGAAATCGATCCCTATTTACCACACAGCATTGCCATGGTAATCACTCGTTTTCTCTATCCTTGACCACAGTTGAGCAGAACTTAATGGACTGATTTTCTTAATAAAAAAATAGTTACAATGAACAATATGTTTTCTCATAAAAAATTATGTTAAAAAGATCACCAATTATTCAAATCAAATAATGCTCAAAACTGATTCAATACTACCTCCAATCTATAATATAAGATTCAGTTTTGTGGTATAATTTGCACTACAATATATATTAGGGGAGAGAACAAAAGGCTGGCAAGCCGCGGAAAGAACCGGCGACCGTGATTCACACCGGCGAGAAGCAGCAAACGATCAAAAGAGAGGGTAAAGGCATCGATTCCCACACCAGGAACCAAAAGAGAAAACCTATGAATTGTGGTTATTATCGTCAAATTGAAGAAGTATATATATAATTGTCTAAATAATTTAAATGACACTATGAATTGCAGCAACAGTACAAGTGCTCCCTAAAAGTAGTAGAATACGTTAAAAAAACATCATATTACATTAAAAGTATGAGTGAATATATATATATATATATATATATATATATATATATATATATATATATATATATATATGGGTGTGTCGATATATATGTGTGTATATATGTAAGTATATGTATGAATGTGTATGAAACATCCTCCATTTTAATTAACAAAATTAGTGATTAGGGGTTGATCAACAACTAAGTAATACTTCATCATTTACCAAAATATACAAATTAAATCAGAGTATGCAGAATGAGCCCTAACGTGGCAATATACAACCATACCATATAAACCAAAATGTCAAAAGCACTACTTTTGGCGGAAGTAACTTAAGCTTCTAGAGTCTTCCCTGATGGACTTGCACGTGAGTTATCACATGAAACATGTGGATAACCATCAATCCAACTCATCATGAATATCAATATGTGCTAGTGAGGTGCCATGTGGAACAATTTATAAAACAAAGTATTAAAAATATAGCTCACCAATTTCCATATCAAAAATTTCATAAATTTTGTATAATAAATTAGGTATTACAATTTTTCATTAACACAATTCCCAAGATGCCTCCCACCAATCCAACCGAACCGCCTTATTTCCTCCGACTAGACCCATGGGCTAAGTCACATCCATGTTACTGGTTACTCAAAAGCTCACTGGTTACGTGATGAGGACCGGCCAAAATCCTCAGAGCACATGTCCCAGACCATAGGTCTTTTCCCCTCATTGAACTAGTGGGGTGTCGTAAGCCCTCATTGAACTAGTGGGCAGTCCCTTATTAAACAATTGGGGCAATAGAAAGCCAACCATTGTGCACCAATGGAGGCCTCACCACGTGGTGGAATAAATTACTCCATTTCTTCCCAATTCAACCCTTACCATAATTATCACAATAAATAAATAGCTCAACAGGGATTTTTCAAGATTTTACCGTTCATATCATGTAATTAAAATCATTCTCATATATATAAAAATAAATAAATAAAAATAAGGTTCCGCAAGACAGTTTCTATTAAGATATTCATAATTATTTCACAAAATACTCACAAACAACATACTAATACACATAACAAGTGAAAAGTTGTTACCTCTCGCCGAAGCTAATTATTATTACACCGCTCCTAATCCAAGAGTTCAAACACATGCCAAAAATCAATCTACCACAACCAATTTACTAACCATTAATAACTCTTCTAAAACTTTGTACAACAAAATTATAACTTATAATTTCATAAAATTATAATATACAAATTTTAATAACAACTTTATTTGGAACGCTTGAAGTGGACACATTATGACGGGACTGAAAAATCAATGAAATCATTCTAACTATTAATACTCTTTCTATTTATTACTAATTAATAATACCCTTTTCTATTTATTATTAATTATTAATTCTATTTATTATTTATTCCCCTTTTTTAATAATAATAATAATATTATTATTATTATTATTTATTATTTATTTATTTTATTACTATTTATTATTATTTCACTACAATTATTTTAAACTGTCAGAGGCTATCTTAATACTTTAAATGAGGAGTTTATAAAACTAACCACCTTATAAAAATATGCTTTAATGCATTACATATATTTATATTAATAAGATTTTGGGTTTTATAAATACTAGCAGCACTCAGTATCTACAATTTCATGTTGAATGATATATACACACACGACTCAAGTATATATATACATAACAATAAGGCTTAATTTCCATGTACAGTGACCTTCACTTATATATATATATATATATATATATATATATATATATATATGAGACCTCTTTTCCTATTACCTCCTTGCATAGCGTGGTGTGTGTGTGTGTATTTATTTATACATATAAAGGCAAGTTTCTTTCACTCCTTTTTATATATAGCTTTATACACACACATACTTGATAGTAAAACGTTCCTTTTATTTTAACAGTAATTTTCTTCTCTTCCTTCCTAAGGCTACAACGTGTGTGTGTTTATTTTAGCTTTTGGGGTGTGCATATAGATATGTATGGATATATATATACATTCTAAGACCATTTTTTTTTCTTCTTCCCCATTATTTCATGTATGGGGACATAGATATATATATAGTTTTTTTCCTTCCTGTTATAAACCAGCAAAGTGACAACTATATATATACTCTATGTGCAGCAAAGTAAAAACTTATATATATATATATATATATATATAAGATAGTAACTTTTTCTCTTTACTTTCCCAAGTACAACCACGTACTCATAGATATATATATATACTAGGCACCTAAATTTATGCAGTAACATAACAGCCTTTCATTTCAGTTTTCAAACCATGTATATATATACACAAGATTTCTCTTTTCTTCCAACGCACACACACGCATATATATATATATATATATTCATACGCGACAGTAGCTAACCTTGGTCGCCGGACTTGAACGCTGATCCTCGCAGGTCACGATGGCTCTGTTTTGCTGGTATAAAACAGAGAAAACAAATAGAATTTCTCTCTCTTTCTCCCACTTATTTTCTCTCGGCTCTCTCTCTTAGCTTGAAGCAAGATGAATAATGAAAGCATGAAGCTATGGTTTAATAGAGAACTAAGGGTCCGATCCGATGAGTATAAACTGATGGGTATAGGCGTGGAGCTCAAGAGGTATGGCGTTGCTTCTGCATTCCGCGATCGACGCTGTGTGAATCTCAACTTTTCTGCGTTTTCTTTAATCTGACGTTATCTCACAGTCTCGGTTTAACGTGTTGCATCTTCTGTTATATATGTATTATTATTATTATTCTGGTAACTGATGCTGAGAATGAGATATAGCAGCTGAAAAGATATATCTAGGTGCCTACTGTTGTGTTTTGGAGCTGAGGTTAAATGGGCTGGGAATTATAATTTGTTGTACGCATGGGCTGATGGAGATTTAATGATCATGGGCCAAATGTATAGGTTATATTGAAATCAATAATAGGAGCACGTGGGTTGAGATAACATGGGCTCTCTTTATTGTTCAAATTGGTGTTGCATGGTTTAAAAGAGATACCAATTATTTTTCCCTTGGGTCCCACAAGTATGCTTCCACTATTTCTTATATTTCCTTTTCTTCCTAATATTAAGCTTTAAACTTCAACAATTCCCTTCTCTAAAATTCTGATTAAATATATTCTTGTCTATCAAATTGTGCTTTGGTTTTGCCTAAATCATTTGCAGGCTTGGGGTAGTAAAATTATCATTTTACTCCTGCTTAATTTCGACACTACCTTGTCAAATAAATTCCCAAAATAAATCCTTAATCTCATATAAGGATTTTTCTTTCTCAATTAACTTCTCTAGGCCATAAATGATCTTTTACAAATATCCCTTAAACCTACTCTTTTCCTGAAATAAATTTAAGGAAAAATATATCTTAATTTCCAATAATTAACTTCATAATTGTTTTTGGCCAAGTTTCATAATTTAATTTCCATATAATAGGCCTTAAGCCGCGAATTCTCCCTTTAAAATACTTTCCTTAAATTTTATTTTATTTTTCCCAAAACTTCTAGGAAAAATAGGCCCTTATTTCAATAATTATTCTCATAATTATTTTAAGCCAAAATTTCATAATTAATTTCCATATAATACTTCAATTTCAAATCCCAAAATTTGGGATGTTACAGTGTATGTTTATGTATTTGTATAATTTTATATAAATTCGGTTTAGTCCCTTAATTTTTCATAAAAACATATTTTCAGTCTTTTAACAATTTAACCTTAACACATTTAATATCAAATGACGATTTTCCGTGTTAATCATTATCCGTTTTAAAATTTAAATTTAATATATTAATATTTGAGAATATTACGTTAACATATAACAATTTTAATATTAATATCTTTGGTTAACAGTGATAGGATTAGATCATTTTTAAAACAATTTATAAAACTCAGGGATCAAAATAAAATTTCATGTAAAGCTAAATAACTAAAATCAAGGACTTGCTTTTATATATAGTATATCCACACATATTTATATATCAAGTTGTTATAAATATATGTATTATGTGGATGTCCATTGCATAGTAACCCCTGAAAGTCTATAAATAGAGGTCTTGTGTAAACATTCGGTTTTACTTGAAATGAGGATTCTTCCATCTCTAGAATTTCTCTCGACTTCTCTCTACTTTTCTATACATTTTCTTCGGTTTATAACACGTTATCGCACGAGGCTCTAATCAACCGAGCCTCCTTCTTGTGTTAACCATCATCACCGTCGTCGTTCACCTTCATGGCGGGAGAAGATTTCAAATTGCTCAAAAAGAGGCGTTTAATTCGAGAAATTGATTTTTGATCGGTGATTATGCGATCTCTTCACTTAGGTATGTTTTCTATTAAGTTTAGATTGTTGATTTAAGATATATGATGCTGTGAGGGGAAAAGAAAAAAAAAAAAAAGGAAGAAAAATCGAACCGCAGACGCAGAGGTGAGGATGAAGAAGGAAAATTTCGTGGGTCCCATGTTTTATTTATTATTAATATTACTATTTGCAAAAAAAAAAAAAAAAAAAATCATCATAGACGGCGGAGTTTGAAAAAATTGTTAGTGGGCCCCACGTGTTTTTAATATTTTATTATTTTATAAATAGTATTTAAATAGTAAATTTCAAAAAAAAAAAAAAAAACGGTCACAGTAATTACTATTTGCTCATTTTATATTATTTTAATTTTATTATGAATTGTAAAATACTATTCACGAAAATAAAAATTTGATATTTATTATTATTATTATTATTATTTAAATTTAAGTTTTAATATTTTACTTTTATTGTTGTTAATATATTTATGTTTAATCATTTATTGTTTTAATATAATATTTTATTTTATTTAATGCCGCTAACATATTTATATTCAGCATTTTATTTTTATTATTGCTAACATATTTATATTTAATTATTTATTTTTATGTTAGCATTTATTTATGTTTATTTGTTTATATTTTATAATTATTATTAATTTCGACACCTACTTGGGGTTAAACCTCCTAACCGGGAGTCTTGATTTAATATTCAGCATTTACCTTTATGTTATTTATTTATATATTTATATTTTAATTTCGACACCTACTTGGGGTTAAACCTCCTAACCGGAAGTCTTGATTTAATATTTAGCATTTATCTTTATGCTATTTAATTTAAGCATTTACTTTTATGTTAACTAACATAACATTTACTTTTATGTTATCTAACATAACATTTACTTTTATGTTTGCTAACATAACATTTACTTTTATGTTATCTAATATAACATTTACTTTTATGTTTGCTAACATAACATTTACATTTATGTTATTGTTTCTAACATAACATTTATTGTTTATGTTTAATTTATTATTTGTCATTTTATTATTATTATTTTCATTATTATTATTATTAGTATATTTCTTATTATATGATCGACGTCATATATAATGGCCTTTAAAACCATATATATAAGTTTATCCCGAAGATAAAAAGTTTAAAGCCATATTGTGATATGAGCTAAAAGTTGGCAAGAAGAGAAGAGGCATAATTTAGACAAGCCAAGAGAAGGCATAAATTGTCAAGAAGCCAAGAAGAGGCATAATTTGGTCCGAAGCCAAATGATAATTTGGCCGATCTTTGTGAGACATATCGCCTGAAGCAAAGAGATAAATTTGCCTGGAGTTATGAGACATGGCCGATCCATAATTTTTGTATGGTATCATTTGTATGAAAGTCTCAAAATTATATATTTGGCATTAAAAGATTCTTTTGTTCTTTAGAATAAATTAATAGGAATGTATGACCACCAGAAGATGGTTGTTCTTCTAAAAGTTTATTATATATGAGAATATTCAATTTGCTCCTGAAGTAGCAATATTGTGAAAAAATCAAGAAATATTTTGATTTAATTTCTTGCCTGTGATCAAACAAAACATTGAGTTTTTGTTTTAAGGATCATGAATTTCCTCCAACAGAATGAACTACATTCCCAGAAGTGAATGTAGTAATGAATTAATTGTGGTTATGGATATGTGTGTAAATTTGTTTACATATGGACATGGTTGTAATTATGGTGGTTCAAATTCTCACCGGAAGTGAGGAAAGATTATTGATAAGAACCATAATAAGAGATATTATTGGGTATAATAAACATGATAGTAATTCATGTTATTGTTGTGGTGGCAAGGGTCATTAGTTTTGTATTTATTATATGCCATAATATATTTGTTAAAGGTCAAATATTTGATATAAATTATCTGATAAGATAATTATTATATGTAAATCAGCCTCAAAATCAATTTCAAAAGTATGAGGCGTTGATTTTCGGAAAATAGGACCAATTTGGAATTTTAAATATTTAGGTATTATTTTATAATTTTACGTGGTAGTAAAATAACATTCATAGAATTTGGGGTCAAGTTATGTAATTTTTCCCAAGCAAATTTTTCAATGCTTCCACGTGAAGGCAGGAGAAATTTTTGGCCTACCCACATTTTTATATTATTTTATTATTTTATGAATAGTATTTACTATTCACGAAAAAAAAATCAAAAAAAAAATCTGATATTTTTGAATGGCATGTAGCCATAATATTATGTTTTTATGGCAAGAAGTAGTCATAATATTATGATTTTATGACAAGGAAATTTATCATTTTTAATGCCATAAACTTATTATTTGATGTTTAAGAAATTTATCAATTTCTATAATTGTTCTTTTATAAAAGAACAATATTGGTTTAAAGAAATGGCATGGCAAGAAAATTTTATAAAATTATTATATAAAGACCTGAAAGTATATGTATCAAATATTGAATGATACAAAGAGTTTTAAGTTATTGTCTTAAAGACAAATATTTTGCATAGAAATTATGCCACATGAGTAATAATTTTAAAGGCTAATAGTCTTGGAGACTAATTAACATAGTTTACCCACTTCATTTGAAAGACCAATGTTCGACTATATTTGGTAGTATAAATTTGTTTTAAGGCTCCCGAAGAGCTAATGTATTGTTTCTTGAAGGAACAAAATTATGCATTAAATATGCATTTTATTCCCCTTCGATATGAAAGAAACTTGTTGAGTTTCAAAGATATCTACTTTGAATACTCCTAAAATTCCTATTTATCATAAATACTTTGTTTTGATAAATAATACATATTAATTACAAAGGTGAATATTTGTCTCAAGAAATTATAATCTATTGATTATATTTTCATCCAAATTCCACTTTGGAATTAATTAACGAATGGTTAATTATGAGACATTATTTTGGAGCTATTTAATATGATATAAATAGCACATAAAAAGGTAATTAATTTATAACCAAAAGGAGGAATGTAATATCCCAAATCTTTGGATTTGGAAATAAGAAATATTTTATGGGAATTTATTATGAAAATTTGGCCTAAATAGTTTTAAAGCTATTTTCTGGATTTTGAGGCCATATTTTCCCAATAATTCAAGGAAAAATAGTTAGAGGATACTTTTGGTCTAGAAATTTTAGAACCAATATTTTATGACCTAGAGTTAATTATGGAAGAAAATTCTTATATGGAATTAAGGATTTTATTTTCCAATACTTATTTAATATTTGTAAATAAATATTAAATGGTAGTTGGATATTGGTAGATATGTATAAGGTGGTATGAATGTTTGGTGTAAGAGTGTTTGGTGTGAGTGTTTGGTGTAAGAGTGTTTGGTTTGAGTGTTTGGTTTGGGTGTTTGGTTTGAGTGTTTGGTTAAGGAAGAAATGTAGTTGGAATAGCCTTGAATTTCTTCTATAAATAGAAGACTCTTTTCTTCATATTCTTCACACCAAAATCAGCTCAAAGCATCTGATTTTAAGATTAGAGAGTGAGTAGAGTGAAGTTCTTGGAGCAAGGAAGAAGTAGTAGCAAGGTTCTTCGAGGGTAAGTTCTCTAGTTCTTGAGTTCTAGTTTTAAATTCATAGATAGAAGTTGCTTTGATCTTAAATATGCTAGAGTAATTTTATTTTCATGTTTTTATGGTTAGAAATGGTTTTATTTCGAAAAAATGATGGAAAAGATTATATAGCAGAATTTTTGGAAGCTAATCATAAAGTAGCGAAGCTCGCGAAATTTTATCGGTTAGCAATTTTTGAAGTCAGGGGTAAAAACGTCAGTATTTTATATTGAATATGAATTTATAAAATTCGGAGAAAATTCATGGTAAAAGTAGACATATAGACCTTTTCAAATATACCAAGAGTGTATTATTTCGAGTTTTGTGCTAGGAGCTATAAATGTCCAAAGTTGGGCTACGTTTTCTGGAAATTTTCTGGGCAGAAGATGAACACGTGAAAACTGGGAACTATTCATAAAATCTGGGAAAGAAACAGTATTTTTCCACAAAAGTAGACATCCTAAGGATTCCGGGGAATTTTACGGATCCTCGTTTGAGTTTTCTAAAATTACTTATGAATTTTCAAAGTTAGAAGTAAATCTGGCCATAATGCTGAAAGTAGCGTTTTTATTAAATAAAATGTAATGGCAAAATGGTAATAACAAATCCACCAAGGGTAGAAAGGTAAATTAACCTTTTGGATATTATTCTAAGCAATATGGTAATATGTTAGGATATCCGAGGATTCCGGAGTCGGATTTGAAGGACGGGAATATTACTATTCATAGTGCCGTATTTATGAATAGTACCGTATACATGAATAGTAAATTACTATTCACACAGAAGGAAGGTACGTTCGCGTACGTTAACTTTAACTCGATATGTCTTGTATGCATGTATGAGATGGAATGATTTCATAGAGTCATGGACAAGACTTGGTCTTGGGTCATGCACCGTGGTTAAGACTCTGTCTTGAATCACCTGTTTATATACATTCGGCTTGATACGGGTTATAGTCTTGATAATGCCATGAGATTGTTTTCCTAGCGGCGAGGACACGAGTGTACATCGTGGCACATGTGGTGCAGACTATTTAACTATACATGGATTTGTATAGATAACTTTACATGTCTTTGTGTGCTATGTACTCGTTGTTGTGTTGACATTACATCTCTTTGTGTGTGCTATGTATTGGTTAATCTTTGAAATGTAATGAATATCTGTCATACATATATTGTTATACTTGTCATATGAGGTTAACTGTTACCTAAGATTCAATTTGTTTTGAATCTTAGACTTGACTAGAGGTTCAGGTAAAGGAACCAGGATCAGAGAAGGTACCAAGGGATGGAGCCGTAGATAAACACCCGATAAATGGAGTCGTGAGAAGGTACCGGTCAAAGGAAATGCGGGAAGAAAGTCAACGAACCTACCGTATTGCATGAATCTAATAAGGTTACTTCATATCATTTGGTGCTTAAACTAGAAGGGTCGTCTATGTGGTTCGGTCAATCAGCCACCCTAGCACGGTGAGACTTCCACTAGACCTACCCTGGCCAAATGGGATGATCTAACCGAGTTAGGTTCTATGCCCCAAGTCTACTCAAGGCTTGGTTGAAGAGGGTATAGTTACATGTAAGAATTGTAATTATAAAGTTTTGTATTACCGTATCACATGAACAATCCTTCGGGAAATTTATAATATATCAAGATACGCCGACACGCATATGTCCGAGTATTTTTATATCGATCACTCAATTGTTCAAATTTTTAGTACATGCTCTCCGTTTCCGCATTACGCTAAGGCGTAGCACCTCAAAACTCGATGAATATTTATAAAACCACGTGTCACCGGCACGATTTATGCTACGGAATTTGGGGTGTTACAATTTTGAATTCAAAATTCAAATTGTCAGTTCATAACCGTATGGATTTTTAATTAAGCAGTAATCCGTAGTGTTGCTCCCTAATGCATCCTAGTAACTACTAGTCTTACACCGTTTGGACGTTTGTACGTCGTATGGTAATTGATTGATGGCCGTGTCTCCGGGAAATTTGAGTTGGAGAGTGTGCCACCGATTCGTGATGACAGGTTGGTTAATGAGATACTGATGGATCTCTGTAGTTAAGTGTATTCGGGTGAGAGTAATCTCGAAATGGATTACTTACTAGAATTGGCCACGCATCAACGTCTTGCCAAAAGATATTACATGTGGATCCTTCTATTTTTTAATTTTAGATGAAAACTCCTCAAAAAGTTGTGGGACATGTGGCATCGAAGCAAGAATGTTCCAATTATAAACAATATTAACAATAATTAAGATGATCATATTAAGGAGGTAGATACTCCCTTATCGAGACAAAGTGAAAACCTCAAAAAGTTTGTGTTGTTTAAGTTATGTCGTTATATCAAAAGTTGTGACAACAATTTTGAAAGATAATATCATGATCTCGAGGATATTATATAAAGATGTCACAAGAAATAGATATTGGCCAAGAGGATAAGTGAAATTGAATCCAAATATAATCATATTAAAGTTATGAAGTCCAAATTGAGATATATGAATGTTTATGTGAGAATAAAGATTTTCACAAAGTCTAATATAATATGATTATGATGTGATATATGATTTTGTGGTGGATACAATAATTTTGTATATATATATTGTTAATCCTGCAATTTATGAAAGAAAGAAAATTAGTCTATTAGATATTGTTATATAGCCTATGCATAAGGCTTACTAAATTATGAAGATTACGAAGAATCTTCAAAGGATCAAAAATTAGTAGCACATGTCCTCAAAAAGGACTTAATGTGGTAAGGTAGGACTTAAGGTGCCAGAAGCACATGTCCTAGAAAGACTTAATGTAACACCCCAAATTCCGTAGCATAAAACGTGCCGGTGACACGTGGTTTTATAAAAATTCATCGTAGTTTTGAAGAGTACTAAAAATTTGAACAACGAATTTAACAATGAGTAACGATATAAAAATACTGACATATGATGATGCCCGACGTATACCGATATATATATTACAAAATCTCCCGAAGGAATTATTCATGTGATACGAATACAAAACTTTATAATTACAATTCTTACATGTAACTATACCCTCTTCAACCAAGCCTTGAGTAGACTTGGGGCATAGAACCTAACTCAGCTTAGATCATCCCATTTGGCCAGCCGGGTAGGTCTAGTGGAAGTCTCACCGTGTTAGGGCGATCGATTGATCGAACCACATAGACGACCCTTCTAGTTTAAGCACCAAATGATATGAAGTAACCTTATTAGATTCATGCAATACGGTAGGTTCGTTGACTTTCTTTCCTCATTTCCTTTAACCGGTACCTTCTCACGGCTCCATTTACTTGGTGTTTATCTATGGCTCCATCTACCGGTACCTTCTCGATCGATCCTGGTTTCTTTACCTGAACTATTAGACAGATCCGAGATCCAATACCCATCGGACCTCAGTACGCTTAACCTCATATGAAAAGTATAACAATATATGTATGACAAATATTCATTACATTTCAAAGTGAATCAACACATAAGCACAAAGCGGATGTATGATCGTACAATGACGTAACATAAGCACAAAGCAATATGTAAAGTCCCACAACATGTCGCACATACCCTATGCCACGATCACAACACGTGTCCTCGCTAGGAAAACAATCTCACGGCATTATCAAGACTATAACCCGTATCAAGCTGAATGTATATAAACAATGACCTAAGACAGAGTCTTAGCCACAGTACATGAATCATTTCATCACATATAAGAATACAAGACACATCAGAGTTAAAGTTACAGTACGCGAACGTACCTTCCTTCATTGTGAATAGTAATTACTATTCACGTATACGGTACTATTCATGTATACGTGCACTATTCACGTATAAGGTACTATTCATGAAGAGTAATACGCCCGTCCATCAAATCGCTCTCCGGAATCCTCGGATATCCTATAAGGATAATATCACATTTATCATTATTTAGCAAAGCATATCAGGCATTTTAGGTGCAAATTACCATTTTGCCCCTAGTTTGACTAATTGGTGAAATTTCGCCGAGCTTCGCTACTTTGACTCTAATTTTCCAAAATTTTGCCATATCTCTTCCTCCAATATATTTTTCAAATAAATATCATATTTATCCCTAAAACATGATATCTAGACTATCTTGGTAAATTAAAGATTTACCTAGCATTTCTACTATATCTACCGAAAGAACTACTAAAGCTTAAGACTAAGGACCGAAGAATTTACCTGTGGCTCGCTACACTTTCTCCGACTCCTCCTTCTCTCTAGCTCCTTCAGAAATCACCTCTTGGGGTTGATTTGGTGTGAAGATTATGAAGAAATGAAGCCTCTATTTATAGGGTGGAAAAATGGGTCCTTTAGTGTAATTTTCACTTCTGGGTCATTCTACGTAATTTTCCCCGAGCCAAATTTTCAAACTTCACGTGAAGGGGATGGAGGCAGAAGAAAATATTGTCCGTAGGTCCCACACCTTGCTTTATGTGACTGTACCAATAAAGTTCTACTTTAACGAAATTCATTTCCAGTTACTAGATCAGTCACTAACGTCCTTAAGTTTTGAGTATACTTTTTGGTTGGTGGCAGGATACCGAGATTTATGGTCTAATTAGACTTCCCTAGTTGGACTAAACTTATTCCTCAATGTTAGCAAAAATAACCTTCACTGGTCTTGTTTTCGAGGTTAAATTATGTGGGTTCCGATAAGTCCTTATATTTTCTCCAGGATTTCCACATCTTCACAACTATTCCATATAGCGTTCTTAGAATGAAGTGGGAGAAAGAATATTATATTATTATCCAAATAGTAAATTACTATTGAGTGGGTCCCGCGGACATTTTTTTCAAACTCACGGGAATTTCGTCAAGACAGTAGGAGAAATAATTTGATGTGGGTCCCACATGCATAGTAAATACGTATTTATGAATAGTGAATACGTATTTTTGAATAGTAAATACTATTCATGGATCCAAAAATTATGATTCCAAATTTGTCACTCCCAAAAATAGGGCCTAGTAGTCTCCCAAAAATAGGCAAATTCTCAAATATAGGGTTCCAAATAAACAAATATCCGGTATTACATTTCTCCCCCCGTTAATTAAAATTTCGTCCTCGAAATTTGACCGTATAATCTTGGAGAAAAAACTCTAAACGTCTCGTCTATTCCCTTTTTATGCATGCTTAACTAGCACACACCCTAATCTCATTCATATTGTACCCAGGTATAATATCCAAAACACAGGATCCACCGATCCATTCTCTCAGTGTTTGGTTATGTAGGCCTCATTGCCTGACTCATTTAGCCTCTCAGCTTAACGCATATTGGCCTTCCGGCTCAATTAATTACCACAGCACTGGAGATTTTAGTTTCATTACCTTGGAAATTATCCTCATGCCTTAGGCATTTCAACTACTACCTGGTACAATGAATGTTTTACCAGACTTAAAAGGTACTGTAGACATACTAGTCTAAAGTCACCATGCCAATCTCGCATTCCATATAGTGTTTAAGCATCACCGGTCTTATGGCCTAGGGACATTGCCCCGTGCACACTTGCACACCAGGTCTTACTGCCTCGAGCATCTGCTTGTCTATTTCATCTGAGTCTTTCCCATTCAAGCTCTCAGACTACTTTCACTTAGCACTATAGCTAACAACTACTATCTGGCTTAACTAGTTCAGTGTTCTAGACCTTTCTAATAGTTCCCTGTTCCTATATCCAAAATTTCCAACTACACCGCTTTTCAACACAATAGCATTGACAATCATGTCATCGTTACACAAAACTTATGTTGTCTCATTTTCAAATTTCCACACACCGAAAATTTTTCGTGGCCTCGCATATTTCGCAATCCGCACTATACCAAAGAGTAATAGTGCTATTACATTTTCAATTTTAATCGCCGCCAAAACAAATTCGTGAAAACACATTCACCGTCGGATTATTTTCAAAAACTTTTACTACCGACACATATCTTTGAGGGAAAAATTCATTATATAAAATTTCTTAACATTTGAGAGCTCACGCCACCACTTCAACCACTTGGTACAGCCGAGCGCACTATCTCAATCCCCAAATCCGGCCTCTCGCATCGCCAGCATCGTCAAACAATGTGGGAGAACCTCCGCCCCTCCCATAAGAGACCCAGTGTTCACACTGGCACACGAAGTAGCAACCCTCAGGTTCTGCTAGACAAAACATACGCCCTCGACGAAATGTTATGGATTGGGTGCGTTCACGGGCCGGTGCGATTTTCATTTTTCTCAAACAAAACCCCTCAAAACTCTTTGTTCAAAAGATCATTTATCAAAGGCCAGCGATTTCAAACACTTTAAAACATCTCGGTAAGACCCAAGAAACCGTGTACATCTACAACAGCTTTTCCGTCCTTCCGGTTAGACCGACTTTACCACAACACAGGTTGAAAACTCGTTTCAAACTCGGGTTTAACAAAACCCTTTTATAAGACAACATCATTTCAAAATAACCATCACCGTGGTATCAAATTTCGTTGGAAACATTTCATTCGAAAACTCAATTTCAAAATTCACTAGTTCAAAAATCAATTTCAAATACAAGCGGAGTGTATTGGCAAGTTCAACTTGAAATCTTATTGAGGAATCGACAACTAATCTTAGAAGATCATACAACACTTGAGCACCTCTTAGTGATATACTAGATTACGTAAACCTTTTTCTCTAGGGAACCTATTAAATGTGAGACTCATTATAATGTACTTACCTTGAGAACCGATACATTGGTAGCTCTACTTTATGGCTCGTTGTCATGGCGGCCGCACCTTACGGCTTGTCATCACGGTGGCTCGCTTCTACGGCACTATACTCGGTGCTTCACACGTCTTTTTCGACGGTCAAGATCTCCGGTCAAGCATCCTTTGTAGGTAAAACCTCCTCGATCGAACTCCCGTAGGTAGCCCTCTCCAATCAAAACGTTCCATAAGTAGCGTTAATTTCGTTAATCATTTCTCAATTAAAGTATTATTATAACGAGAACTCAAATCTTATCGTGTCTTTACCCTTGATAGTCTCATAATCCACTAACTTAATTCCCAATGTCACGTAGACAAAGTCTACACATTATTTTGTTACCTCAAAGATAACCATCAATTATATAAAACATTGTATGAATTACAAGGTTCACACAATTATAGTTTCATGTACTAAATATCTTGATCACATTTTGACCTAAACATTATTTCATGTTAGATCATATACAAACCTATCCTCATAAAATTCAACAGTTTTTATGAAGTTCCAATTCTATCTCCTTTGTAGTAATGAAGTACCTGACTTGTCATCTTACTAATTTTGAATGAAGACCACTTCCTTTTGAAGTCGTGGTCCTTCGCAAAGTATTCTCGATCAATACACGTAAATCCTTTATACATGGTACATGTACTCTACTTATTAATGCACATGATGAGATGTCCGTGAATAGAGAGAATTTGGACACACAATGTTTAAAATGTTAAACACCTCTTTGACATGATTTTGATATAACGTTCTAAACAACACAACTTTTTTAGGAGTTTTCACTTTGATAAGGGACGAACTATGTTAATATTGTCATTCCTAAGTCTCGTGTCCCTCATCTAAAATTAAAATAGAAGGATCCACATGTAATATCTTTTGGCAAGACGTTGATGCGTGGCCAATTCCGTAAGTAATCCATTTCGAGATTACTCTCACCCGAATACACTTAACTATGGAGATCCATCGCATCTCATTAAACAACCGTCATCACGAATCGATGGCACACTCTCCAACTCAAATTTCCGGAGACACGGCCATCAATCAATTACCATACGACGTACAAATGTCCAAACGGTGTAAGACTAGTAGTTACTAGGATGCATTAGGGAGCAACACTACGGATTACCGCTTAATTAAAAATCCATACGGTTATGAATCGACAATTTGAATTTGAATTTGGCGCTACTAAAATTCAAAATTTTCACAAAGATCTTGCTCTCGTTATAAATTGAGGATGATACAGGTATCATTCTCATGCATTCTCAACCTTTCAAAATACCAGTTACTATCTTACATTTTCCTTCGTTCAAATCTTTCTTCTTACTACTTCAAACATGGCAGGTCCAAGCAACTACATTCCCGTTTCTGATTCAAATAGCCCTTCGTTTCTCGAAGCTCTATTCTATGATAATCACCTAACATATTAGCCGACTTATCTAGTAATGCACCATTTTCATATTCGTCATTACTTTCTTACAATCCCTAGAGGTGTACGTTCCTCCTTCTACCTCAATGCTTCATGTTCCTACTTCTCTTCCAGTAGCTAATGTACTTCATCCATCCCCAAGGATTCAAGGTTTGACTCCAAACCAAGAAGTATCTGAAGTAGATCCATCAAGGCGACCAGTCAAAAGATGTCGTAACATGGCCAAACTTATGGAGTCTACTAAACCTTCTTCTCCAAGAAACTCGCTCCCGCCTAGAAGAAACCACTACCTTTTTTTCCACTCTAGCTAAAATCACTAACCATTTTTCATGTGGTTGTTGCCATGTTCTACGTGAAATTATTCATACCAATGGTCTTCATCATCAGAGGCTTGAAGTTCATGGAAGGATTGGCATGATATGTCATACTGTACATCATCAAAATGTACAAAAAGATTCTTCCAACCTTCAAATGTATGATCTCAGTAAGAAGAATACAGAGGAAATCAAAGATTTTTTCGACACAATATTGCATAAAACAAAATGCATCGTGGTATGTCTTAGTGCCAGATCCATTATCATCATATTATGAGGCTCTATGTGTTGGTTTAGAATGGATCGAGTCTCATAATGAATTCTTTGGTAGTTCAATCAACGTGGAAGATAAATCTTCTAAAGGAAAAGAACCCGCGGTTGAAGATGATTTATATAAACCGGGTGAATTTTATAGGGCAAGACTTGAGCAACACCACAGAAAGCGAAGCATTGACTCGAAAGATTTTTGTAATTTCTTCCATTTGACCCTTGAGGAAACGAGTCAACAGATAAATTTGAGTATAGGTACGATAAAAAGAATATGTCGCAAGGAAGGGTTAGGAGATTGGCCTCACGAAGGCTTTCAAAACTTATGAGGCGAGTTGCCGCACCGAGAAAGGCATTACCTCATCAAGATCCTAGCTCAAGAGAAATTACGCAAGAAGAAATTTACAAACGTCATCAAGAGATGATTCGTCTTTGTAATGGGGTTGTTCCGATTGTTGCTCTTCTTACTTGAAATCATATAGTCTTTTATTCTTAGTCTTCTTGCTAATGTTTCTATTCAAAGATTCATAGGGATTTTCAAACTTTCCCGGCAAACTTATCTTTATCTATTTAAACTCAAACTGGTTCTTCTAACTTATTGTGAGAACCTACAATGAACTTCTAAATTTTTGAGCAGACAATTTCCAAAATTTCTACTCTGATTCCATCATGTCACTCAAAATTTTTTCCAAGTATAAGTCACTATTCTTACCGGAAATCTTATAATCGAGAAGCCGCTGTTTTTACAGACAAACCTAAACAATAGGTTATTATTTATTGGAAGACCTAGGTAGTATTGTCTTCTAAGTACAACTATCATTTTTGTTTCGGGAATTTCATTTAGACTCTGATTTCCATATCAGAAGTCTTAGAGTTTTTTAGAAACTCTAACCATTCCTTAGGGTATTTGTTTTATTGTATCACAAAAATAAAGATTATATCGTACTCTTGTTTTTGTTGTCCATACTATGCTCTTGAGACTAGCTGTGAAGCTAGCTCTGATACCAAAATGTAACACCCCAAATTCCGTAGCATAAAACGTGCCGGTGACACGTGGTTTTATAAAAATTCATCAGAGTTTTGAGGTGCTACAGCTTAGCGTTTTGCGGAAACGGAGAGCATGTACTAAAAATTTGAACAACGAATTTAACAATGAGTCACTGATATAAAAATACTCAGACATATGATGATGCCCGACGTATACCGATATATATATTACAAAATCTCCCGAAGGAATTATTCATGTGATACAAAGAATACAAAACTTTATAATTACAATTCTTACATGTAACTATACCCTCTTCAACCAAGCCTTGAGTAGACTTGGGGCATAGAACCTAACTCGGTTAGATCATCCCATTTGGCCAGCCGGGTAGGTCTAGTGGAAGTCTCACCGTGCTAGGGTGATCGATTGACTCGAACCACATAGACGACCCTTCTAGTTTAAGCACCAAATGATATGAAGTAACCTTATTAGATTCATGCAATACGGTAGGTTCTGTTGACTTTCTTCCCTCATTTCCTTTAACCGGTACCTTCTCACGGCTCCATTTATGGTGTTTATCTATGGCTCCATCTACCGGTACCTTCTCTCGATCCCGGTTTCTTTACCGAACTATTAGACAGATCTCGAGATCCAATACCCATCGGACCTCGTGTAACGTTAACCTCATATGAAAAGTATAACAATATATGTATGACAAATATTCATTACATTTCAAATAAAGAATCAACACATAAGCACAAAGCAGATGTATGATCGTACAATGACGTAACATAAGCACAAAGCAATATGTAAAGTCCCACAACATGTCTCCGCACATACCCTATGCCACGATCACAACACGTGTCCTCGCCGCTAGGAAAACAATCTCACGGCATTATCAAGACTATAACCCGTATCAAGCTGAATGTATATAAACAATGACCTAAGACAGAGTCTTAGCCACAGTACATGAATCATTTCATCACATATAAGAATACAAGACACATCAGAGTTAAAGTTACAGTACGCGAACGTACCTTCCTTCATTGTGAATAGTAATTACTATTCACGTATACGGTACTATTCATGTATACGGACTATTCACGTATAAGGTACTATTCATGAAGAGTAATACGCCCGTCCATCAAATCGCCTCCGGAATCCTCGGATATCCTATAAGGATAATATCACATTTATCATTATTTAGCAAAGATATCGGGCATTTTAGGTGCAAATTACCATTTTGCCCCTAGTTTGACTAATTGGTGAAATTTCGCCAGAGCTTCGCTACTTTGACTCTAATTTTCCAAAATTTTGCCATATCTCTTCCTCCAATATATTTTTCAAATAAATATCATATTTATCCCTAAAACATGATATCTAGACTATCTTGGTAAATTAAAGATTTACCTAGCATTTCTACTATATCTACCGAAAGAACTACTAAAGCTTAAGACTAAGGACCGAAGAATTTACCCTGGGCCTCGCTTACACTTTCTCCGCACTCCTCCTTCTCTCTAGCTCCTTCTAAATCACCTCTTGGGGTTGATTTGGTGTGAAGATTATGAAGAAATGAAGCCTCTATTTATAGGGTGGAAAAATGGGTCCTTTAGTGTAATTTTCACTTCTGGGTCATTCTACGTAATTTTCCCCGAGCCAAATTTTCAAACTTCACGTGAAGGGGGATGGAGGCAGAAGAAAATATTGTCCGTAGGTCCCACACCTTGCTTTATGTGACTGTACCAATAAAGTTCTACTTTAACGAAATTCATTTCCGATTGCTAGATCATCACTAACGTCCTTAAGTTTTGAGTATACTTTTTGGTTGGTGGCAGGATACCGAGATTTATGGTCTAATTAGACTTCCCTAGTTGGACTAAAATTATTCCTCAATGTTAGCAAAAATAACCTTCACTGGTCTTGTTTTCGAGGTTAAATTATGTGGGTTCCAGATAAGTCCTTATATTTTCTCCAGGATTTCCACATCTTCACAACTATTCCATATAGCGTTCTTAGAATGAAGTGGGAGAAAGAATATTATATTATTATCCAAATAGTAAATTACTATTGAGTGGGTCCCGCGGACATTTTTTTCAAACTCACGGGAATTCGTCTTACAGAGGAGAAATAATTTGATGTGGGTCCCACATGCATAGTAAATACGTATTTATGAATAGTGAATACGTATTTTTGAATAGTAAATACTATTCATGGATCCAAAAATTATGATTCCAAATTTGTCACTCCCAAAAATAGGGCCTAGTAGTCTCCCAAAAATAGGCAAATTCTCAAATATAGGGTTCCAAATAAACAAGTATCCGGGTATTACACTTAATGTGCGAGAAGCACATGTCCCTGAAAGACTTAAGGTGCCAGAAGCACATGTCCCCGAATGATTTAAGGTGCCAGAAGCATCAAAGGATTTAAGGTGCCAGAAGCATCAAATGATTTAATGTGCCAGAAGCACGAGTCCCTGAAGGACTTAGGATGCTAAAAGCATCTAATTAAAGTTATTGAGAACAATAAAGGGGGAGAAGTTTTTGTATGACTTAAATCAATTAGGGCACAGAGGTATAATCTTCTCAAGAAATATATGTTGAAAGAAGGGTATAAAGAAAGTAAATCAATATGCCCATGCATCTTTATGAAAAGATCTAGATGTGAATGTTTTAATTGCAAGTCATGTTGATGATATCAACATTATTGAAACGCATTTGAAAAGCTTCAATAAAGCAATTAATTGTTTAAAGAAAGAATTAGAAATAATTCATGACTTGAGAAGAACGAAATTGTATTGGATTATTACAGATTTAATACTTAAAGAATGAGATCTTTTGTTTATACAAAAGGAGGTGCTAGATTTATTTTATATGGATAAGTAATATCAATTATATATTTTAAAGTATTTGCAGGTGGATAAAGAACAATTTCAACCTCAAGCAAAGAAGTTGAAGAATGACACTTATGTATCATGCTTAGCATGAGATAATTCTTCACCAACACAAAGACATTAGAAGTAATGTAGTCATCGGGGGAGTAAATCTAATGTATTTTAGTAGAGCAATTGATGTACGCCGCACTCTTTTTCCCTTATCTAGGTTTTGTCCCACCGGGTTTTCCTAGAAAGGTTTTTAATGAGGCAAAGATTAGAATATCTGATGTAATTAAGAGGGGGAGCGTATACACGTTGTACTCTTTTTCCCTTATCTAGGTTTTTGTCCCACTGGGTTTTCCTAGAAAGGTTTTTAATGAGGCAACATAAGAAAGTGTATCGATGGATGATGTACTCTTTTCTTTAGCTAGGTTTTATCCCACTGGGTTTTCCTAGTTAAAGTTTTTAATGAGGCATATTCATAATGGACATCCAAGGGGGAGTGTTATAAATATATGTATTATGTGGATGTCCATTGCATAGTAACCCCTGAAAGTCTATAAATAGAGGTCTTGTGTAAACATTCAGTTTTTACTTGAAATGAGGATTCTTCTATCTCTCTAGAATTTCTCTCTGACTTCTCTCTACTTTTCTATACATTTTCTTCAGTTTTATAACAAGTTGATCATAGTTTGCGAATTTTACGCGGACTTTTTGTGCTTGTGCAGCATTCACATTGAACAACAAAAATTGATTAATACCACTCTGATTCTATTTATAAATTAATTTTTAACTAAACCTCATTTATTAAAGAGATGTAGTTAATTCAATGATTATAGAGTAAATTTTCAACTTTTCCCTCATTTATGAATAAGCATTTTTCAACTATTTTTTCTTTCTCTATCTTCAAAATTTATTGTCTAGGAACAATTAATATGGGTAAAATTGTCACAATCTTATTTACTACCTTGAAACTGGACTTCTAAATAGGACCAAATTTTTTGGTTAAAAAAGCCTTATAAATAGAACCAAAGTGATACTGGAAAAGATCATGACCTTCTCTTGGTTTAAAATGAAAAATATCATATTGATCTTTACCAAGAAGAGAGATCCTTAAAAGAGAGCCAAGTATAGTGCGAATTTCTCAAGTTCTCATCCTCAGCTCATACCCAAGGACACTTTAGGACTCACACTTCTTTCCAAGACTTACAATACTGAGACAATGTAATTTTCAGTACCCTCTAATATCCTTCTTATTCTGAAAACAAAACTAGGTAGTACCAAAAGAAAAGAAAAAAACTAGGAATATCTCTACTTATTGAAAATACAAACAAGTGAGGTTTCGTGCAGAATTTTATTATATATATAGACACACATAATGACCTATATCTATCCCCTTAATTATTTTACCTATAATATGATCACGTCACATTTAACGATGGTGTAGAAAATTAGAATAAGTTTGTTCGAAAAGGATTGATGTAAGTCAAAGCACACTAACAATATTAAATAACATAATTGTATGAATACTTCACACACACACACACACACATATATATATTCATTGTATATTTGTATATATTTCAACTAAACACGACAATATAGTTAATGTCACCCTCTACTATTTTGAGTTGAGAGACGCACGGCACTTCCACACTTGTCCTAAAGTTGAAAGATGAGTCGTTCAAAGGAATTAAAACATATATATGCTTATGTCATTTTTTTCCTGTTAAGATTGTATCATACATGACAGATAAGACTTATTTTTAATTATAATAAGTTTATAAATAAGGAAATAAAAAGAAAAACAAATCTGTTTGACTAATGAAAGGGAGCAAAAGCCAATGACTCCAATTTGCTGTTTTCACGGAACCCATTATTTCCCAAGAGCTTTAATTTCTGTGCAACACGTGTGTATATTGAAAATACGCACAAACTAAGGATGTTTCAAAATTCATATACTTCTTTCTTTCTTATATACAAAAAGTTAGTTAAAGTGTTTATTTTGGCATTAAATAAAAAATTTAATTCACATTATGTTAGTTAAAGTGTTTATTTTGGAATTAAACAAGAAAATTTAATTCACATTATCTCTCAAATTTATAACTTTTTCCCAAATTATCCCCCTAATGAGTGAAAATAGTAAAGAGGTTCACATCAAAAGTAGTTCCAATGTAAATATTCATATGGTATTTTAGAAAAATCAACATATATTTTGTTCAGATAAATAACTTAACTAATTTATTTAATATATACAAATGAGGAATCTAGCTCATATATTAAGGAATTGATGAGTATTATGTACATATTAATGATAAATCCTAAATACATCATATGAATTTTAAATAGCAGCCGCGCAAGACTTTATTTTAAAAAACCTCTAGCCACAGTGATCATGTGCGTAATATCTCTCAACCTGGAAATTGTAAAGAGGAAGAGAAAGTTCTGAATAGTCATCACCCGTCACAAAACCCTCAAAGAGTAAATAAGTGTTTTTCAACATTACTACTCTAAATGTTCAAAAAAAAAAAACATTACTACTCTAAGACTTTGACCTACGCTATTTATAACCTCCCATAAAGTCTTGTAACAGCTTACCGACTAGATATGTAACCCTAAACCAAATCTCTATTCAAGTCATGTGCGGGCCACAATTGAGAGATATTTTATCCAATATATATTGAACATATAATATTTAAAACAATATGATAATATTCAGGATAATAGATAATATCTAGAATATTTAAGTTAATCAAAATAATAGACTAGTAATATCTAAATTATCCTTTTTATGGTCAATCAATAAACATATCTAGATACAATTTGAATAAACAATAAAAATGTAATATTATCATATTAATAAAAAATCTAACATCTTCTCACTTGGCCCGCAACCTAATGTTATTTGGTGAGTCAAGGTTCATTTAAGCATGTTGTAATATACTAGTCTAGTCTATCCTTGGTGGATTACGACCCAAGTCCGATTCAAGAGGAGTTATCATAGAGAGACATGAGTTCATAACAAGAAATATATTTTTATGATTTAATAGTTATTATGTCTATTCTCATGTAACCATATACTTAAGAATTACATGCATCTATTCATTTGTGACTATATTTACACTATATATAGGATGTGGGATTAAGGGAGTAGACTATTTAAATAACACAAAGAGAATAATTTTCTCCTCCCTTTAAAAAGATTCTATCATAAGAGTTCTCTCTTCTCTTCCTCTCTTTGCTGCATTTGTTGTGTAATGTGATCAGGATCTCCATCAGTGCTTTGGTTTCGTGTGTGTACTTTAGTGGATCAATCAGATTTCAGGTACGCCCAAAATTTTTACAAAGCAATAGTACATGAATTAAGGTGATAAGTCTTCTTTGATTGATTATTACCTTCCATGCATCGCAAGTGGTATCCTTACTTAATGGGTCAATACTTCATGAATAAACCTTAATGTCTATTTGGTTCCTATTTTAGTATTAATCAATCTTAACAATCTAAATGTATACAAGTCACAAATATAGCGATGATAACTATAAACGAAATTTCATTACTTCTCATACCTCGTTTATTCCAGTAAAGGCTTAAGCCCCATATGAGGTACATGCAAAACAAAGTCCTTATGTTGCATCCCTTTAGTCAAAGGATCAGCTAACATTTTCTTCGTATTGATGTATTCAATCGATCAGACCATCCTTAACTCTATCTTTTAAGGACAGGAACTTTAAGGGCATGTTTGGTTTGAGGAAGAGCAAGAGAGTGGGAGGGCAGAGAGAAATTTCTTACCACTATCTTTACTAAATTGCCTATAGAAACTTTTCAATATTCCAAAAATATACTCTCAACAAAAAGGAATATTCTTTTCATTAATGGCAATTTGGTCAATTTACTCCTTTCCCTCCCACTCCCTCCTCTCAAACCAAACATACCCTAAGTCTCTGTGATGACTTCTTATTTTTAATAGATTTGAGATATATTTTGATATATTTAGGAAGTCATCAATGCTAAATTAAAGAGATTTTGTTAAGATTTTAAGGGATATCAATCTAGATGCATTATTAGTGGATTTCAATTTAAAATAAAAGCTTTTGAGTTTAGGAAATAAATAATAATAATAGGAAGTTTCCAAAAAGAAAAATTCAGTTTTTTTTCATATAATTTCCTTTTCTTGTTCACAATCAGGGCAGCACAAGGAGCATAATTATTTGACTCATTGCAAATTCATTGTTTTGGAAACATTGGGAGATTGAAAACGTGGGGACCACACACAAAAAGAATGAAGCAATTGCCACGGGATTGTTTCATTGATTGAAAAGATATTATGACCTTGAGAAAAGGGGAATAAAAATAAGGAAAGAATAAAACGTGGACCCTAAGAAAATGCAAGAGAGCAATATATATTAAAACATTGACGCAATTGAGAGAGAGGACGGTCGTGAAGGTAGAGGAGAATTCGGACGAACACGCGAGACGCAAACAAAGAAGCTGATCGAGATATTCAAACGGGAAAAAGAGCACCAGACGCACGAAGAGTTGCAGAGAAAGCTCCACAGTTTTGTGATCCTGTCTTTCTTCTTCTCCTCTTTATGCTGAAATCTGAATTTCTTGTTTTTGTAATGGATTTTCTTATAGCCATGTGTGGCTAATTTTCTTTTCAACCTAGAGTACTATGAACTTGTTTGAGACTTAGAAATTGTTCCCACTAATAGTTTTGCTTAATTTTAATCCAGTTTATTTAATCTTATTTTTATCGTTATTGCTTATTGAGTGGCCACCATTGGGCATGTTGTGGGGATTTAGGGTTGAACTTGGAAGAGGGAATCCTAAATAGACCTTGAGATTAAATAATGTGGAATTAGGTTTAAATTTAATGTGAAATTAGGTTTTAATCTAATTTGCATCTAGGATAGGAATATACCTAGAAGCTCCACATAATCAAATTAGAGTGAGCTTGATTTAAAACGCATCTTATTTAGTTGTGTGAGGCATTGCATAATTAATTAAGATAGGTATATAAGTGGACCGGAAGGCATTTATAGACATTAATACTCTAGATTAGCTGATTACGTTAAGTCGAAATTAATTTAGTGGGAATAAAATCTAAGAAACAAACAAGGATCAAGTATCTCTAGGTTGTCCTTCTCGATATTTGAATTCTCTCTCTCTCTCTCTAAAAGTGCTTGTTTTTATTAATTTTTTTTTACTATTATTGAAAACAATTCTGATTTTCTCAACTTAAAGGAAAAAGGGAAATTTAATACCTAATCATTAGTTTGACTGAGTCTCTGTGGGATGACCTTGATTTGCCACTTACTATTTTCATGACTCGTACACTTGCGGTGCTTAGTTAAATTTTGGTAGCATCAAGTTTTTGGCGCCGTTGCCGGGGACTCAAGGCAATTGGTGATTAGTATTAGAAATCCTTTAGTAGTTTTAGTTTGAGTGTTTTTTTTTTTAAAAAATAAAAAAAATAAAATCCATTTTTAATTTTTAATTTTTTTAAAGCTTTTAGTGTTAGTTTGATACTTTGATATTTATTTGGCTTTGCAGGTACTTTGGTACATGACTGGTAGACCCAAAGCTACTAAAACACCACAGAAAACAAGGAATATCCAAGAGCTTTTGGAAGCTACAACACCTCTTATTCAAGAGGAGGAAGTAGTACAGACCGACACTGAAGAAATGACTGAGGATGAAAATGATCGTTTATGTATCAATGATTTTCTGGGAAGACAATCTCGAGGGTATCAGTCAGGAATCAGAGTGCCTGATTTTCAAGCCAACAATTTTGAAATCAAGCAGACTATGCTTAAGATGCTTGAACTACAGGGTTAGTATTCAGGAAACGACTCAGAAGATCCAAACCGGCATCTGATACAATTCCTTGATGTTTGCAACTCATTCAAGCAGAATGGAGTTCCTAATGGTGTGATCCGCCTTCGGCTCTTTCCTTACTCTCTACAAGGAAAAGCCAAAGAATGGCTCAACAATTTAGAAGAGGGCAGCATAACCTCTTGGGAGACATTGGAAGAAAAATTCAGATCAAGATTTTTTCCACATAACAAGATGGTGGATGCAAGAGCGGCTCTTACTAATTTCTGTCAGCAATTTGGGGAACATCTGTATGAAGCTTGGGAGAGGTTCAAGTTGCTTGTTAGGCAGAGTCCTGGTCACAATCTAGAGAAGTGGGTCCTTCAAATTTTCAGTACTCGGTTGACTTCTGAATCTAAATCAGAATTAAATGTTGTCACTAATGGAGGGATTACAAAGCAACCAGTGAATCATGTCTGGAAATGCTTAGATGACTTATCAGCTGACTTTATACAAAACAATAATGATAGAAGACCAGTGAAATCAGTTGATAAAGTTATTGAGGAACCTTCTTCACAGTTGATGGCAATGTTGAAAACAATCAACAAGAGGTTTGATCACTTAGAAGCTCAAGTAAACCGACCTAATGGTAGACAGATGGGAGTCAACGCCATTCATGCTTCTTGTGATTACTGTGGAGATGGTCATGATAATGGACAATGCCTCATATCTCAACAAATGGAACCAGTGAACTTTGCAGGTAACTACCGTGGCAACAACCAGTACAATCCCTACTCAAACACCTACAATTCTGGATGGCGAAAAAATCCCAACCTCTCTTGGAAATATGGAGCGACTCTTAATGAAGCATCAAGTTCTGATACGAAACAAGAGTCACCTCCTGGCTTTCATCAATTGGAAAGGGAAGTCGTTCCTACCCAAGAACCTAAATCTGATTTAAAAGCAATGATAGCTCAGCTCGTAAGTTGTCAATTAAAGAGCGCTCAGGATCAAGCTGCTACTAATGCCTCTATCAATAATCTTCAGGCACAAATGGGACAACTTGCAAATGCTGTGAATGTTTTACAACAGAGAGAATTGCCAAGTAATACTGTGCCGAATCCTCGTAAAGATGGGAAAGAGGAATGCAAAGCTCTGACATTGAGAAGTGGAAAGGGATTACCTGAAGTTCCACAGCCAATGAAGAAACCCTCAGCTTCTAAAGATCAAACAAACCTTACAGTTACTATAGAGGATAATGAAGAGGTTGCACAAACAGTGAATGAAAAAGTCAATGCAGAGAAAGTTGAGATTGAGTCTAAAGAGGGTGAAGTGAAAAAGAAGGCAAACCAGGAGAATCTTAAATGGGTACCGCCTTTACCATTCCCTCAAAGATTTCAAAAGAAAGCTTTAGATGAGCAATATAAGAAGTTTTTGGGAATTTTCAAGCAACTACACATTAACATCCCTATCCTTGAGGCGTTAGAGCAAATGCCTCAATATGTGAAGTTTCTAAAGGAGATGTTGAGTAAGAAGAGGAGGTTTGGTGACTATGAAACCGTAGCCTTAACCGAAGAGTGTAGTGCTATTCTTCTCAACAAGCTACCCCTTAAACAGAAAGATCCAGGCAGTTTTTCCATACCTTGCATAATTGGAGAAAAGTTTCAGGGAAGAGCATTATGTGATCTCGGATCAAGTGTTAACTTGATGCCACTATCTGTGTTCAGAAAATTGCAACTGGGTGAAGCTCAACCAACTTATGTGACACTTCAGCTAGCAGATCGAAGTTTAGTTTTTCCAAAGGGTATCATCGAAGACGTTTTGGTTAAAGTTGACAAGTTTATTTTCCCTGCTGACTTTATTGTCTTGGACTGTGATGAAGATAGAGATCTAGCGCTCATTGTGGGAAGACCTTTCCTTGCTACAGCTCGAACACTGATTGATGTTGAAAAGGGAGAGATCAAGTTGAGGGTGAATGATGAAGAAGTTACATTCAACATGAACAAGGCATTGAAGTATCCAAGGGATGTTACAGATTGCTTCAGGGTTGACATGTTTGATGAGGTTATTCAAGAGACTTTAGAGTCATTTTCTATAAAAGAACCATTAGCTGCTGTTTTACTTGGGCTAGATGAGATTGAAGAAGGGAATATAGTTGAATGTAAGAAGTTACTTGAAGCCTCTCCTTGTTACAGTAAACCATCACAGCAGTTTGAGTTGTTAGAGATTGAATCAAGGCAAAATACTTCTTTGAAGCCTTCTATTGAACATGTACCAATCCTGGAGCTTAAACCCTTACCACCGCATCTACAATATGCATATTTGGGTGAATCTGAGACACTACCTATTATCATTTCCTCTTCCTTATCTGAAGATAAAAAAAACGGTTGCTGAAAGTGATCAGGGGCCACAAAGGCGCTTTAGGTTGGACAATTGTAGACATAAAAGGTATAAGCCCATCAATTGTAATGCACAAGATACTCTTGGAAGATGATCACAAGAAATCTGTCCAGAATCAGAGAAGGCTAAATCCTATGATGAAAGAAGTGGTCAAGAAGGAAATTATTAAATGGTTAGATCCGAGATCATTTACCCTATTTCGATAGCTCGTGGGTCAGCCCAAGACAATGTGTTCCTAAAAAGGGGCATGACAAAGTGATTACTAATGAGCATGATGAGCTTATCCCTACTCGCATTACGATTCATCGGTTGGCGTATTTGCATGGATTACAGAAAGTTGAATGATGCTACAAGGAAAGATCACTTCCCACTTCCTTTTATTGACCAGATGTTAGACCGCTTGGCTGGTAAGGAATTCTTTTGTTTCTTGGATCGATACTCAGGGTATAATCAAATTGTGGTTGCTCCTGAAGATCAAGAGAAGACAACATTTACCTGTCCTTATGGCACTTTTGCCTTTAGAAGAATGCCATTTGGTTTATGCTATGCTCCTGCCACTTTCCAAAGATGTATGATGAGTATATTCTCTGATATGATAGAAGAGATAATGGAAGTGTTCATGGATGATTTCTTGGTATTTGGTGAATCATTTGAGGAGTGCTTGATCAATCTGGAAAAGGTGTTGAAGCGATGTGAAGAGACAAACTTAGTGCTTAATCGGGAGAAGTGTCATTTCATGGTGATGAAGGCATAGTTTTGGGTCATAAAGTTTCTAAAAATGGTTTAGAGGTTGACAGAGCCAAGATTTCGTGATTGAGCGCCTTCCTCCTCCTTCTAATGTCAAAGCCGTGAGAAGCTTCTTGGGCCATCTTTTGGTTTCTATCGTCGATTCATTAAAGATTTTTCCAAGATTTCAAAGCCCCTTTCACGGCCTATCGGAGAAAGATACTCCTTTTCGTTTAATGAGGAGTGTATGAAAGCTTTTGAAGAACTGAAGAGAAGATTGACTTCAGCTCCTATCATGGTAGCTCCTGATTGGTCACTACCTTTTGAAGTAATGTGCGATGCAAGTGACTATGCTGTTGGAGTTGTGTTGGGACAGAGGCGTGTGAAGATTTTCCATCCTATCTACTACGCGAGCAGGACCTTAATAGCAGCTCAGGTAAATTACTGTACCACTGAAAAAGAAATGCTTGCTGTAGTGTTTGCTTTTGAAACGTTTAGGGTATATCTGATGGGTGCTAAGGTTATAGTTCACACTGATCATGCTGCCATTAAATATTTGTTAGGGAAGAAAGAGTCTAAACCTAGATTGATTAGATGGGTCCTGTTGCTACAAGAATTTGATGTGCATATAGTTGATAGGAAAGGAATTAATAATCAAGTTCTTTGATCATTTGTCTAGAATTGTGAACTCTTCGATCATATGAGTGATTTGTTGGTGAATGAATGTTTTCTGATGAGCAATTGTTTTGTAAGTAGTTGTGGTTTGCCATGGTATCCGATATTGTGAACTATCTTGTGTGTGAAGTGTTACCTCTTGATTTGAATTTCTATCAAAGAAAGAAGTTTTTGCATGATGTTGCCTACTATATTTGGGAAGAACCATTTCTTTTTAAGAGATGTGCTGATTTGATTATTAGAAAATGTGTGCCTGAGGTAGAACAAGAGAAAATTTTGAATGCATGTCATGCATCTCGCATATGGGGGACATTATGGGGGCAAAGAACCGCATCAAAGGTTCTTGAATCTGGTTTTTATTGGCCGCTTTGTTTAAAGATGCTCACCAATTTGTTACCAAGTGTGATAGATGTCAAAGAACAGGTAATATTTCTAAGAGACATGAGATGCCGTAACTGGAATCCTTGAGGTGGAGTTATTCGATGTTTGGGGGATGGATTTCATGGGTCTTTTCCCATCTTCAAGAGGGAACAAGTACATCCTTGTTTCTTTGTGGAATATGTGAGTAAATGGGTGAAGCTATGGCTTGCCAAGCTAATGATGCTAACACGCTTATCGATTCTTGAAGAAGTATATCTTGACAAGATTTGGCACCCCCCAGCAGCAATCATTACTGATGAAGGGACCCACTTCAACAACAAGAATTTCAAGGCTCTCTTGGAAAAATATAAAGTGCACCACCGAATGTCACTTGCATACCATCCCCAAACTAATGGTTTGTGTGAGTTGACTAACAGGGAAATTAAGAGGATCCTTGAGAAGACTGTGGGCCCAACTAGAAAGGATTGGTCTGACAAGCTTGATGATGCTTTATGGGCTTATAGGATAGCTTTTCGTACTCCAATTGGCATGTCACCATATCGTTTGGTTTTCAGAAAAGCGTGCCATTTACCACTTGAATTGGAGTATAAAGCATGGTGGGCAATCAAGAAGCTAAATATGGATCACAAGCAAGCGGGATCAAAACGATCTTTGAACCTGAATGAGTTGGAAGAATTTAGACTTCAAGCATATGATAGTGCACGATTGTATAAAGAAAGAACAAAGAAATGGCATGACAGTCATATCTTGAAGCGATCTTTTGAACCCGGGCAGTTGGCACTTCTCTTCAATTCAAGACTGCATTTATTTCCTGGGAAGCTTAAATCAAGGTGGTCTGGTCCTTTCAGAGTGGTTTCGGTGTCATCAAAAGGTGCAATTGAGGTTAAAGATGAGAGAACAGGAAATTGCTTTAAAGTGAATGGACAAAGACTGAAGCATTACCATGGTGGTGAAGTGAACCGGCAAACAATGGTTCACCACTTGTCCCCGCCTACTTAGATTGCTGACATAGTCGGGCTGAAGACTATAAACTAAGCGCTTCTTGGGAGGCAACCCAAGGTGGGATTTGATGCTTTATTTGATTTTGTAGGATTGCTGATAGCCCTTGATGATGTGTTCCACTTTGGTAGCAAGGATGCAAGCGCAAATCATGGACAAATAGGGGAGTTTCCTTCTACTTTTCTTTGATTTGTTCTATCTGATTGTTGATGTTATATTTGCTTGGGAATGAGTGCTAGTCTTAGTTGGATATGCATGTGATAATTGTTTGTGATGACTATTGAGTGACTGTTAGCACTTGAGCTGTTTCATTGGTGGAAATTTGAAATCTCTGAAATTAGTGTTACCCTTACACTTCATATATGGTTGCTCTACACTTCTATTACTTGTTGTTACTTATTCACATTGAGGACAATGTGGCATTTAAGTGTGGGGGTGAGAGTATCCTTGATTTTAACTTGCGTTGTCCTCAATTTGTTTTTTTCAATTTGTTTTTTTTAAAAAAAAAATCTTATGGAAGTTTGAGTTTTATTTGTGAGCATTGTCACAATTGGGTTAATTTGAACATGAAAAGAAATAAATTTGATTGAGAATTGATTCTCTTTTCTTTGAATGTTAGTAAATAGGGAAAGATTTGGTTTGGGTGCTTTACTTTAGGATGTCAAGGAACCTGTGAGGAATTTGAGCCCAAATATTCATCCTTCTAAGAGAGAGTACACCTATTGTGATTTTATCTCTAGAACTTGTTGTGAATCTCTTTTGAAGTGAAAAAAAAATATTCCTTTGCATCTATAAAGATGATTTAGGCATTCGTTTTTATTAGTTACTCTAGTAAGTGCTAAGAAAAAAAAGAAAGAAAGAGAGATTGAAGGGGTTAAAAAAAAAAAGAAGGAATAAGGACAATAATAACAACTCTGCTGACATCTCTAGACTTGACTTAGTAACCGGGGGCACTTCATCACCAATGTTGGCACTCGCGTCAAACGGTCCAGTCAAAGAGGGTTATGAGTTGGGCTAAAAGCCTCTTGAGGTGCCTATTGGAGTAACTGAGTAACCGGTGCTGCATCACCCATGTGTAGGGTCGCGTCAAAAGAGGATCTACAACGGCTCAAGAATTAAAAAAAAAAAAAAATCCCTTCATTCTTCATATTATGTATTGAGTTGCTTGGCACTAACTAAAGTAGTTAGCTATTATCAAAGTCCTTGTATATGTAATGGAATAATATAGTGGAGAATGAGATGAGGAACAAGCTTATGGTAGATAAGTTGCAATAGGTGGAAAAGAGTGAAACACAAGCCCTTGAATACCTAGAGAGATGAGTGTAAACACTTGACTTGTGAGAGACATTCTATCGTGATTTATCTTGCCTGATTAATTACCTTGCTACTCGCATTTTTTGGAAGGTGGAAGAGATCTCTGAGAAAGTTTGATTCTTGAAAGTTTGAATTGACCTCAATTTCATAGTGATTGCGTTAAAAATCTTGCTTCCACGGTTTTCTTGAAATTGGTTGTTTTAGAATTTAAAAATATTGAGGACAAGATTTGATGCAAGTGTGGGGGTGTGATGACTTCTTATTTTTAATAGATTTGAGATATATTTTGATATATTTAGGAAGTCATCAATGTAAATTAAAGAGATTTTGTTAAGATTTTAAGGGATATCAATCTAGATGCATTATTAGTGGATTTCAATTTAAAATAAAAGCTTTTGAGTTTAGGAAATAAATAATAATAATAGGAAGTTTCCAAAAATAAAAATTCAGTTTTTTTTTTCATATAATTTCCTTTTCTTGTTCACAATCGGGGCAAAGACAAGGAGCATAATTATTTGACTCATTGCAAATTCATTGTTTTGGAAACATTGGGAGATTGAAAACGTGGGGACCACACACAAAAAGAATGAAGCAATTGCCACGGGATTGTTTCATTGATTGAAAAGATATACCTTGAGAAAAGGGGAATAAAAATAAGGAAAGAATAAAACGTGGACCCTAAGAAAATGCAAGAGAGCAATATATATTAAAACATTGACGCAATTGAGAGAGAGGAGTCTTTGTGAAGGTAGAGGAGAATTCGGACGAACACGCAGAGACGCAAACAAAGAAACTGATCGAGATATTCAAACGGGAAAAAGAGCACCAGACGCACGAAGAGTTGCGAGAGAAAGCTCCACGGTTTTGTAATCCCTGTCTTTCTTCTTCTCCTCTTTATCTTTGAAATCTGAATTTCTTGTTTTTGTAATGAATTTTCTTATAGCCATGTGTGGCTAATTTTCTTTTCAACCTAGAGTACTATGAACTTGTTTGAGACTTAGAAATTGTTCCCACTAATAGTTTTGCTTAATTTTAATCCAGTTTATTTAATCTTATTTTTATCGTTATTGCTTATTGAGTGGCCACCATTGGGCATGTTGTGGGGATTTAGGGTTGAACTTGGAAGAGGGAATCCTAAATAGACCTTGAGATTAAATAATGTGGAATTAGGTTTAAATTTAATGTGAAATTAGGTTTTAATCTAATTTGCATCTAGGATAGGAATATACCTAGAAGCTCCACATAATCAAATTAGAGTGAGCTTGATTTAAAACGCATCTTATTTAGTTGTGTGAGACATTGCATAATTAATTAAGATAGGTATATAAGTGGACCGGAAGGCATTTATAGACATTAATACTCTAGATTAGCTGATTACGTTAAGTCGAAATTAATTTAGTGGGAATAAAATCTAAGAAACAAACAAGGGATTAGTATCTCTAGGTTGTCCTTCTCGATATTTGAATTCTCTCTCTCTCTCTCTCTCTCTAAAAGTGCTTGTTTTTATTAAATCTTTTTTTTACTATTATTGAAAACAATTCTGATTTGCTCAACTTAAAGGAAAAAGAGAAATTTAATACCTAATCATTAGTTTGACTGAGTCTCTGTGGGATGACTTTGATTTGCCACTTACTATTTTCATGACTCGTACACTTGCGGTGCTTAGTTAAATTTTGGTAGCATCAAGTTTTTGGCGTCGTTGCCGGGGATCGACTAAAGGAATTTTGGTGATTAGTATTAGAAATCCTTTACTTCCACTCCTTCTATTATTGGCTATGACCACCACAGCTTTGTTGTCATGATATAGTTTAATTGGCCTAGAGACCGAATCCACAATCTTAAGCCCAATGATGAAATTTCTTGTCTAGATTCCTTTATACTTGCTTCAAAACACGCTATGTACTTGGCATCACCAGTAGAAGGAGCTACAAGTGTTTGTTTGATAATTCTCCATGATATGGCTCCTTCTGTTAGTAGGAAGACATAACCAGTAGTGGATTTATTTGTATCCTTACATCATCAAAATTTGAGTACCCAATCACTTCAAGATTGTCTGTACTTTTACATGTGAGCACGTAATGCTTAATTAGTACCTTGAATAGGATCACTTTGGTACCTCCCTAACATCCTTTAGCACAAGCTATGTCACATCTTGTGCCACTATAAAAAAAAAAAATTGACGTTTTGTAGCGGTTAAAATTGCATATTTGTAGTGTTTTTAATCGCTACAAAATACATTAATGCAAGATGTTTTATAGCGGTTTTCTAAAACTGCTACTCATGTAATAAAACCTTTGCAATCAAGATAACAAATTTCAAAAAAATTGGCGCCAAAATTTTGTAGCGGTTGTTAAACCGCTACAAATATTGGATAAAATTTCATAAATTGCGCCAAATATTTAAGTTGAATTTGAATTAAAATTTGTGGCGGTTTTAAACTGCTACAAAATATTGCAAAATTGAAAATAAAATAAAATAAAACCATAATTTGAGTCCATTGTTACAATATTATGTTGAAAATTTTATTGTTTAAGTAACAAATTAAATGATAATAGTTAATATTTAAAAAAATTATTAACTTAAATTACATAAGTATAAATATTATGTAGGTATATACTAAGAATGTTATAAGGACTTATTCTCCACCCTAAGGAAAAAAATTATGTTGTCCCCTAGATGATATTTGATTATGGAAAGAATGTTGTAACAATAGAAGAAATGTTGAGGAAATATCCTTAAAGTTTTGGATAAGAAAAAAAAATAGTATCAATATTATAAGAAGGAAAAAATAAAACATTGAAATTAAATATTTTGTAAAAGGTGGGAAGAAATGAGAGAAAAGGGGGTGAGAAGAAATGAAGGAGTGTGTGAAATGAGGTGTCGTTGGAGGTATTTATAGGGATATGCGTAACTTTTATAGCGGTTTAATATTGGTAGCGGCTTTCGTTTGTTTTGTAGCGGTTACAAAACTGCTACAAAACTTCATTGGCATTATTATTATTTTTAAAAAAATCAATTTCAAAATTTTATATTTTGTAGCGGTTATAATAAAAACGCTACAAATTAATGAACGTTGGGGGATTCGAAATATTCAAATTTTAAAACTATACACTTTGTAGCGGTTTATCTACTAAAACCGCTACAAACTTCATGATCGTTGGCGGGATACAAAATATTCAAATTTCAATATTACATACTTTGTGGCGGTTTATGCTACAGTTTTTGTGGTGGTTTATGCTACATTTTTTTTGTAGCGGTTTCACGTTTGTAGTGGTTATAAAACCACTATAAAAATTCATTGTTTTTTTTTTAAATTTTTTTTCTTTCAAAATATCACATTTTGTAGTGATTATTCTAAAACTTGCTACAAATTAATGAATGTTGGCGGGATTTGAAATATTCAAATTTCAAAACTATATACTTTGTAGCGGTTTATCTACTAAAATCGCTACAAACTTCATGATCGTTGGCGGGAAACGAAACATTCAAATTTCAATATTACACACTTTACAGCGGTTTAGCTAAATAACCACTATAAATATGAACATATTTTTTTTTGTATAATTTCTATTTGGCGATGTATTTAAGGACTTCACATTTTTAGCAGTTTAACTAAAAAAACTGCTACAAAATGTTCACCGCTACCCCAACCGTTACAAATGAAAAAACCCTACGTAATGCATCGTGAAAACTTGTAGCAGTTTTCTATAACCGCTACAAAAATTCAAACTCGTGGCATTCTGTAGTGGGGTTTTTTTTATATATAGACAGCTAAAAATAAACCGCCAATAATGGACTAACGCCACATTTGTGGAGGTTTGTATAAATAAACCGCTACAAAATAACCGCCACAAATTTGGCGCTAACTTGGCGCCATATTTTTTAGTGCTCAATTTGTGATAACTGCTACAAATATCATTCACGAACCAGCACACCATTTGGATCAAGTCATGCTGTAGCAAATTTGTAGCAGTTTCAATATAAACCACTACAAATTCGCATATTTGTAGTGGTTTATTTTGACCGCTAAAAATTAACTACTACGAATTAACATTTTTTTGGTAATGTACAAACCTACGTATACATTAAGCTTCCTACTGCTAAGACATATGGGACCTTTTCCATTTCTTACATTCAAAGGCTCGTTTTTGGGACATAAACTCAAACTGAAAAAATTCTCCCTTTGGGAGCAATAGTGGGTGAACCACCTTCCATCTAGAATCATTCAAGAATTGTATTAATATAGGTTTATTGAGATAAGCTTAAAAAGTCTTGATGCCTATCTCTATGGATCTTAATGCCCATAACATAAGGTGTCTCACCCATATCTTTCATGTCAAAACTCTTGGAAAAAAATGTTTCTCCTCTCACAATAGTCCTAAGTCATTAGTTACAAGCTATATTTCATCCACATACAAAATCAAAAATACGATATTGCTCCCACTAATATTATATATACATTCATCCATGATGTTTTCAATGAAGCCACATAATGAAATAACTTTATGGAACTTTAAATACAATTGTTGTGAAGCTCGCTTTAGACCATAAATTGATATAGTTAACTTGCATACCAAATGATCCTTGCCTTTTGCAATGAACCCCTCAGGTTGCTTCATGTGTAATTCTTCCTTAAGTTCACATTTAAGGAATGCAGTCTAAACATCCATTTGATATAACTCTAGATCAAAGTGTCCAACTAATTCCATGATAATGTGGAGAGAATCTTTCGTAGACACAGGAGAAAATGTTTCTTTGTAATCGATTCCCTCTACTTGAGTAAAACATTTAGCAACCAACCTAGCCTTTTAGTGATCAATGTTACCTTGTGAGTCCCTTTTGGTCTTGAAAACCCATTTACAGCCAACGGCCTTGGCCCTACTTGGTAACTCCATAAGTTCCCAAACATGGTTTTTTGCCATAGATTTCATCTAATCTGTCATAGCATCATGCCACAATTTAGAGTTTACACTTTGCATAGCCTGAGTGAACATTAATGGATCATTTCCTACAATTACTTCACAGTCAAACTCAGTAAGATACACTATGTAATCACTAGGTAATGCTGATTTCCTTTATCATGTTGGCCTCCTTAATACAAACTCTTGATTTGGTTCATGTTGCTTATTTGGAACATTCTTTGTCATGTCTTGTAGTTGTGTGACAGGTTGATCATTTTGAATATGTTCCTCTTGTCTAGTATCATCAACTTGAGTCATCGAAATCACATCATGTTCTATGACAACTCTTATTGGAGAGATGTCTTCATTCATTGATGTTTCCTCACCATTAGTGTTAGTAATTTCCTCTATGCAATCATCTTATAAATGATCACTCCCACTAATCACATCGTTCTCAAGAAATCTTACATTCCTAGATTCTACAAACCTCTTTGAAGGTGGAGGACAATAGAACTTATAACCCTTAGACCTTTCAGCATAGCCAACAAAATAAGGTGTAATGGTCTTAGGATCCAATTTTTCTCTTGTGGTTTGTATACTCTTACTTCCACAGGACAGCCCCATACTTTGACATGATTTAGACTAGGTTTCCATCCTCTCCAGATTTCAAAGGGTGTCTTAGGCACCACTTTTGTTGGAACCCTATTAAGTATGTATACGGCTATCATGAGTACTTCCTTCCACTGAGGAACTGGTAGTTTGGATCTACTCAACATGATCCTAACCATATCCATCAAGGTCCTATTTCTTCTTTCAGCTACACCATTCATATAAGGTGAGCCAGTCATGGTCTATTAATCAACTATTAACGGAGTTAGTTACATAATTTGTTTATTTGATAAGTTATAACTATTAATTCATTTGTAAATGAGTTGGTTGCTTATTTTGGTTTCATTGTAACTGATTACTCCTATATAAAAGAGGCACTGTACAGACTAAAGTTTTCAAGTCAATGAGTATTTTTTTTTCTCAGTTTCCCTATTGTTCTCAGACTGATTTAACGTGTTATGGTATCAGAGCTCTCTCTTCCCAAAACACTTCCGCTTTCCCTCTTTCCCTTTCTCCCTCAGTGGCTTTGAATTCATCGAGCCTTTTCACTGTTCAGATTTGATTTCTCTTCAATTTCTGATCTGTGTTGTGATTTTTGATTTCACTTTCCATTTTTCTCTGATTTCAATTTCATCTGTCGAGCTCGTCACTTTTGGTCTTGTGATTTGCAATTTCTTCGATTTGTTCTTGCCATGGCTACCAACAACTCTTCCATCGTGACACCGTTAGCAGCTACTCAAGATCCATAGAGCTGTTACTTTATGCATCCAAACGAAAATCCATCATTGGTGCTCGTTTCTTCTCCTTTAACCGGTACGAATTATCATCACTAGGCACGAGCGATGATGATTGCTCTCATGAGTAAGAATAAACATCTGTTCATCGATGGTTTTCTGAAAATTCCAGCCACCACCGATCATCTGTTTCCGGCATGGTAGCGATGTAACGCCATGGTCCTGACTTGGATCTTCTGTTCGATATCTCCTTCCATTGCTCATAGCATAATTTGGCTTAATCAAGTGATGGATGTCTAGAATGATTTGAAGGAGCGTTTCAGTTAGGGTGATGCATTCAGAGTTGCAAAGTTACAGGATGAACTCTTCCAGATTCAACAAGGTGACCTTTCTGTGTCTGATTATTTCACTAAGGTCAAGATTATTTGGGATGAACTGCTTAATTTTCATTCGATAGCTGACTACTCTTGCTTTTCCAAGGAGTATTTTCACCAAGATTATGTAATTCGATTTTTAAAAGGCTTTAATGACCAATTTTCCAATGTTCGTTCTCAAATCCTATTAATGGATCCACTTCCATCGGTCAATAAGGTGTTCTCCTTAGTTGTTCAATAAGAGAGGGACCTAACGGGTACCCGAGGGGTGAGTATCTGTCTGGCTTGAGTAGACTCTACACCGAAGCCTATGTATCATCCTCAATCCGTGCCTAATTCTAAAGTGTGTACCTATTATGGTAAGACTTGACACACGATTGAAACATGCTATAAAAAGCATGGTTATCCTCCTGGCTACAGAAATCGCTCCAAGGCTTCAGTGAATAATGTGGTAACGTCTTCTCTTAACCCTTCGGCTGGTATTTTGTCTTCAACTCCCACTACTGCTAATCATCCTACTATTAGTCAAGATCAATATAACCAAGTACTTGCTTTACTTCAACCTCATCCTGCTGCTACTCATGGTTTGCTTCTACTTCAACTCCTGATGCTTCTTCCTGTGTTAATCAGCTTTCTACACTCACTTTAATTCCTAATGCTGATTCACAATGTATGTATACTACTTTAACCTTTGATTCTTCTAATTGATGGATTCTTGACAGTGGAGCCACTGCTCACATTTGCTATTCTTTGAATACGTTTAGTTCATATTCTTCCATTCTTCCTATTCGTATCACATTGCCAAATAAATCGACCATTATTACTACCATCTCTGGAACTGTTTTTATAAATGAACATATTAGTCTTTCTAATGTTCTTTATATTCCAGAATTTCAATTCAATATCATTTCTGTTTCTCAAATGACTAAACAATTATCTTGCTGTGTCATTTTTTCTTCCTCTCGTTGTGTCATACAGGATTTACAGACATGGAAAACGATTGGTTTAGCTAAAAATTTTCAAGGCTTGTTCCAGTTGAATAGTCACTTACCTATGACTGCTTGTATTAGCTCCATTTCTAGTACACCCTTAAAACCCAATTTAGTTTTTGATTTGTGGCATTTTCTCCTTGGCCATTTATCTTCTTTTGTTTTTCATGTTCTGAAGCAACGATTTCCTTTCATATCATGTAACCTATCTGGTGCTTGTGATGCCACTTTACAAAACAAAGAAAAATACCATTTCCTACTAGTGTTTCTAAGTCTGATTCTTGTTTGCAATTATTACATGCTGATATTTGGGGACCATATCATCTTTCCTCAATTCATGGTCATCGATATTTTTTAATTGTTGTTGATGATTCACATGTTACACTTGGGTTTGTCTTTTAAAAACAAAATTTGAAGCTTGTTCTTCTTTGCAATCACTTATACTTTTTCTTGAAAATCAGTTTTCAACTACTGTTAAAACAAAATAGTGTTGTGGAACGCAAACATCAACACATTTTACATGTTGCTAGAGCACTTATGTTTCAATCTCATTTGCCTTTATCTTATTGGAATATAATTATGCCATTTCCCATGTTGTTTACATCATCAATAGGCTTCCTACTCCTGTTTTGAACAATGAAGTTCCATTTTTCCTCTTGCATAACACAAAACCTGATTATACTCAATTTTAAGTGTTTGGTTCACTGTGTTTTTCTTGCACTTCTTCTTCTCACCGAACTAAATTTGATTCTCGAGCTAGGAAATGTGGGTTTCTTGGTTATAAAACTGGCACCAAAGGTTACATTCTTCTTGATCTTCACACTCATCAAATTTTTGTTTCAAGGCATGTTTTGTTTTATGAGTCCATTTTCCCTTATACTATGGGTTCCTCCTCTGTGGACTCTTTTCCATTACCTAATACTTCTGCTTTTGATGAATTTGTTTATCCTGATCCTCCTTCTTCTTTTGTTTCTGTACCCACTGCTTCTCCCTTTTCTCCTATTTCTGTTGCTTCCCCTGTTGCCACTATATCTCCTATTTCAGCCCCTGATAGGTCTGTTTCTTCTGATTCTACCACTCTTTCTACCCATGTTTCCCATGTTCAGTCCCTATTCGCAGATTTGACTGACCGCATAGGCAACCAACATATCTAAGTGACTATTACTGTTCTCAACTTACATCAGCACTATTTGATTCCATGTCTGGTTCCTGTCGTTATCCCCTTTCCTTTGTTCTCTCATATGGTAATCTCCCACCTTCCTATAAGCATTTTGTTTGTTCTATTTCTATTCCTCATGAACCTCGCAATTCTAAAGAAGCAATTAAATATCATGAGTGTTAGCAAGTAATGCAAGCTGAAATTTTAGCTTTAGAGCAAGATCACACTTGGATTTTGACTGATTTACCTAAAAATTTGCCTCTTATAGGTTGCAAATGAGTGTTTCGGACAAAATTCCATGCTAATGGTACTTTGGAGAGATACAAAACCCGGTTAGTGGCAAAGGGCTATACCCAAACTGAAGGTGTTGATTATTTTGACACTTTCTCTCCAATTGCAAAAATGACCACTGTGCATTTATTACTTTTAGGATGTTGGTACCCCACTTACTGATGTTGCTCCTTACAGAAGAATAGTTGTCATTGTACAGACTAAAGTTTTCAAGTCAATGTGTATTTTTTTTTCTCAGTTTCCCTGTTGCTCTCAAACTGATTTAACGTGTTAACTATACCCTGCTCTCAAAGAAAATCCGTAAAAGGACTAGGTGCTTGTCCTTCACTATCTTCACTAATGTACCTACCAAAGTACTCACCACCTCTATCTGATCTCACAATTTTAATTGGTTTCCCAATTTATTTTTCTTTTGTAGTTTTGTATTTTTAAAGGCATCTAGTTCCTCACTTTTGTTATGAAGCAAGTATACATACATAAATCATGAGCAATCATCATTACAAGTAATGAAATATTTTTGACCACGTGCAGTAAAATCAGGACAACATATATCTATGTGTATAATCTCAAGTAATTCAGAACTTCTCCTAGCCCCTTGGCCTGCTTTCCCCTAATGCATTCCATACAAGAACCAAGGTCCAAGGATGGAATAACTCCATCTTTAGTTAACCCCTTGATTCTTTCAGCTGAGATATGTCCCAATCTCCTACGCCACATGCTAATCAAATTCTCATTGGTGACACTTCGTTTAATACCACGCAAACAGATAAAGATTGAGGTAAATTAGAAATAATTTTAAATAGACCATTAACCATAACAATATCTGCAATTGAAACTGAATATTTACTAAAACTCATAAGATCCTTTGAAACGTTTAATCCATAATCGAAAGGAATTAGACATAGAAATTAAATTCCTCTTATAGTTGAAGGAACATATAATGTCTCAAAAAGATCTAAAACATAATTATTAAAAAGAACTATCCTGAAAAGATTTTTTCCTCATTGGGGTATGGAGGCCTGCTGTTTAAAATTAAACCTGCATGGTATTTGATAAGTGGATCATGGAACCGGTATCAATCCACCAAGTGTCATCACTAACAAAAGTAAAATGAGATTCAAATACAACATAAGATGAAAGTATACCTCCCTTTTCCAACCAAGCCTTTCTCTTGAGACACTCATTCTTCATGTATACCTTCTTCTTGCAAAAGAAGCACTTGGCTTCCTTTTTGTTTGCAGCTGCAACAGATCAAGGAAGTTTGTTTTTGTTTTAGTTCTTCTCATTCTTCCTCCCCCTTTGGCACCAGCCTTGGAACTTTCAGCAATATGAGCTTCCTTATGTGCAGACTTCCCATTCATCAGTAGTATAGTCTCTTCTTGAACACACATGGCCAGCAGTTCATCCACTGTTCATTTTTCCTTAAGTGTGTTATATGAGACCTTGAAAGCTTCATACAAAGGAGGAAAGGAATTCAATATCAGCTACACTGAAAATTGCTCAATAGGTTCCATATTGAAGGGTTTTAGCCGAGACGAAAGGTCCCTCATTTTCATGACATGTTTCCTTACGCGACCAATACCTATAAGCCTCAAGCCACATAATTTAGATACGATGGTTCCACCCATAAGCTTATCTAACGACTTGAATTGCTTGTCCAAAGCTTCCAGGTACTGTTTAGCAGTTCTGCGTTCGGGGATAACTCCTCGAATGCTTCTTTGGATCCTTTGTGAATGAGCATAAGAGGTAAGCGTTTAGACCGCTCCCACTGATCATAATATAGTTTCTTGCATCTCGGTCAGTTGACTCATCAGCTGGTTTTTGGGGTTCGCCAACCCTTAAGGCAAGATCCAAATCCATACAGCCGAGGTTCAATAAAACATTATCTTTTCAATCGGGATAACTAGTAATATCCAAGATCATTTTGTTACTGACATCAGTAACAATCCTATGAGTGGTAACGGGAAATGCAAAATTATAAATACTCTCACATGTTAGTTTTGAAGCAAACACAATTACCGTGCCATGCATGCTTAAATAAAGCATGCAATTACAAATATGTATCACTAATATCTACGTGTGCACAAAAAATACTAGCATAGCATGTATTTGTCTCAAATTAATAAAACTAGAATGCAGTTATATTTCCTAATACTTGTGGGCTACCTAGAAAATACAATATCATTCTATTTCATTATTTTCATCCTAACTAAATACACAATTATAATTATCTACTTGTGAGCAAAGGTAAGTTACAATTACATATTTAATTACGACCTATATTTCTATAATGCCATATATATTTAAAAATGTACATGCAACAAGATTGAGGATGTTGTAACTACTCCCCAAGGAACAATCATGCTAATCACCAATATTATGTGCATTTAAAACATAAATATTCACCAATAACCTAATAATGAGAATTTAAACAATTTAATTTAATGGGTGAAGGGTCAATTTTACACATGACCTTTGCCCATAGGATCACTCAGCACCACGACCTTTTTTAGGGATAAAAAATACACACGACGTTACGTTTTGGGTGCAAAAATACCACGGCCGTTAGTTGACCGTCAGTTGATGACGTGAGCGCTGACATGGCGATGATTGGACTAAAACGCTGACGTGGAATAAAAAATTTAAAAAATCGAAAAAAAATTAAAAAATTATTTTAAAAAATCAAAAAATTCAAAAAAAAATTAAAAAAATTAGAAAAAAATTCAAAAAATTAGCAAAAAAAATCAAAAATTAGGGAAAAATTCAAATAATTAGAAAACAAAGTTCAAAAAATTAGAAAAAAAAAATCAAATAATTAGGGAAAAATTAAAATAATTAGAAAAACAAAACAAAAAAAATAGAAAAAAGTTCAAAAAATTAGGAAAAAATTCAAATAATTAGGAAAAAATTAAAATAATTAGAAAAACAAATAAAATACCTCCGCCAGTGGGCCCCACCACCGAAACCGTCGCCACCGCCTTTATTTTAATTAATTAATTAATTTTTTTTTCAATGAACAACTTACCCTAGTGCATCTTCAAAAACTGCATTCTACTGTATATATACAATTTCTCCTCTAATAGCTTACCCTAGTGCATCTTCAACAGCTTACCCTAGTATTTTTTGTTATCCGGTCACGCGCCGGTGGTGGGACCCACCGGGCAGAGGTATTTTCATTTTTTTCTAATTATTTTAATTTTCCCTAATTTTTTGAATTGTTTTCTTATTTTTTTCTAATTATTTGAATTTTTCCCTAATTTATTTATAATTATTTCAATTTTTCCCTATTTTTTGAATTTTTTTCTAATTACTTCTTTTTTTCCCTAATTTTTTGAATTTTTGTTCTAATTATTTTAATTATTTTCGAATTTTTTAAATTTTTTTTAAAAAAAATCGAATTTTTTCTAATTTTTTAAAATTTTTATTCCACGTCAGCGTTTCAGTCCAATCATCGCCATGTCGGCCCACGTCATCGTTAACTGGCCAACTAACGGCCGTGTGTATTTTTGCACCCAAAACGTAACGTCGTGTGTATTTTTTATCCCTAAAAAGGTCGTGGTCAAAGGATCCTTGAAAGAAAGGCTTAATATGTGTAAAATCGACTCCTTCACCCTAATTTAATCAACAAGAGGGACTACTAAATAACTGAAATTCTCCCACTATTTCATGTACACTGGAATTGCTTGAAGTATCTTCAACATGTCATAGCTCATAATTAAATCCACAAAACTCCAACAATTATAATTGTCCGGAATCAACATTATAAATATTTAGACAATTTAAATAGCTCACATATATCAACTTGCCGAATTTTCAACCAGTCAAAACACATAATTTTAAGCAATTAAAATAGTATATGTAATAGAATATATATATATATATATATATATATATATATATATATATATATATATAAAATGCTAAATAAATTTGTGTGAATAATGGCTCAAAACAACATTTCTCTAGCTCTAATAATTTCTGAGAAAATAAAGCAAATGGCTTAAACAACACAAATAAAGCCCAGCATGAAGGTCCAGAGATAAAACAATTAAATAAACATTAGCTAAGAAAATAAAACCTAAATGCCCGAATAGCAACAAAATAATTCAGATAGTTTCGCAAGAACCCAAAAGGTTTCCAAGGCTCATATGCTTTAAAATGATTGGGAGGCCGAAAATAAAACTAGAAGCCCAGAAATAACATTGCCCAAAAAAAAAATAAACCTGAAACAAAAAATAAAATAAAGAAGAACAAAAGGCCCACAATACTCAGGCCCACATAAAATAAAGAAGAACAAAAGGCTCATACTTTGAGATGTTGGGTCAGCGACCACTAATACAGAGTAGGATGTTGGGCCACTATCCCATTTGTTAGAAGGAAAAAAAGTTAGTGGGCCGATAACCCACCATCCAATTATGAGTGGTTTTTGGTTAAAAAGTTTTTTTTGAATTCCTCCATGTCCACCGTCATGCCTTAGGGCCAGTTTGGTTTTAGGGAAGGGAATGGAAAGGAGGATATCGACTAAATCATTAATTAAAAGAATATTCCTTTTTTATTAAGAATATATTTTTGGAATATTGAAAAGTTTCCATGGACTATTTAGTGAAAATGAGGGAAAAAAATTCTCTTTTTTCTCCCTCATTTTCTCTCCCTTCAAACCAAACAGGTCCTAAGGCATGACGGCGGAGGAATTCAAATTTTTTTTTTTACCAAAAACAACTCATAATTGGATGGGGGTTAATCGGCCCACTAACTTTTTTTTCCTTCTAACAAATGGTTTAGTGGCCCAACATACTACTCTGTTTTAGTGGCTGCTAGCCCAACATCTCAAAGTATGGATGGGCTCCACTGTCCTTTTGTTTAAATTTGGGTTTTATTTGGGTGATTATCCATATATGTTGAAATCTAAGTTTCTGAAGGGAAGATGATTCTCTCATTGGCATATTTTCTCCTTACCTCTCATCATTCAATCTCAACCATTGATTTGACTTAATGAGGTTGTTTGGTGTGGGAAGATATATCAAATATATGGTCCAAATTTAAAGCTAATGAGGGACAATGAAAAATGCCAATGAAAGAATCCAAACCCGTTTCTGAAGTTGTAGGCAAAGTACTGGTATTTTGTTGAGAAAAAAAAGTACTAGTTTTTTCACTTTTGTATATAACTATATATTCAAGACAACATTTATATCCAATACTAAGTATAGAACTTATTCGTATTGGCTTTATTGCTCATTATAAAGTATATTAGAAGAAAAATATACACTCTTTTGATCTTTAATATAAAACATATTTATCTGATTTAATGATATTAAGGAAGTTAATTAATATGACATGTATTTCTTAAAACATCGTAGTCATCTTTCTCAATTCATTCATTCCCTCTACTCCTTGATTATTGTTGAAAAAACATCAATATAAGTAAATTAGGAAAATATTAACAAAAGTATAAACTATGTTATTTAGAATCAAGTCAACTCCCCAAATATGTCTTGAATTAAGGACCGGAGGAGTATTTCGAAATAAAATATAACTATTATATCTCTACTTTAAAAAGTAATAAAAAATATTAGTTGACAATTATAAGGGTATAACATAATATAATACTAGTAGTTACTTAAAAATACTAAAAGAGAATCGGATGTTGTTCACCTACTGCATCTCATGGTGGTTACCAATTAAGAAAACATTGAAGACTTCCAATAGTTGTAATATATCAAGCTAACACTCTCACTAACCCATTTTAATTCTTATTTCTAGGTCTTTTATGGTTACCTCTTCTCCTAAAGTTCTTCATATATATATATATATATAAAGAACCACCCTCATTAAAAATTGGGAAAATCCCTTTAAAAGAATTTTAAAAAGGTGAAAAGACAAAGATGTTATGGATATGCATAATCTCAAATAGGTGTTAATGTCTGATGGGTCTTTTTGAAAATTAAAATGAAATTACAGATGATGAAAAGAAGCAAGTGAGAAAGGAAATGGTGGCACAAAACAGGGTAGCAAGAGAGGGAAAGTCAGAGTTGGGCCTGTCCAGAGGAAGTGATGTATGTAATTTTTTTTTACTCCACAGTGTTCTTCCCTTACCAAGTCAATCCTAAAGCATGCTTTTTTTTTTTCATCTTCATTTGTGTGGGAGACATTTTTTTGAAGCTGAGTATTTGGGTTGAAGGGAGGTGAATGTTGATGATAGGTTCAATAAAAAAAAATGTTGATGACGGGTGAAGGTAGGAGGAGGTTGCAATGGTGCATGAGGTGAGTTTGAGGGTAAAGATAAAAAAGAGGGTGGACTTTTTAGGAAATCAGTTATCTGAAGTTGAAAAACCCTAATGCAAATTTGTGAAACATTTGCAGTGGGCATTTAGTTTTGTTTTTCTAAACTGATGGAATAGAAAAGTTGGTGAACTGATACTGTGCCGATTTATTTGTTACAGGGCACTTAACAAAATAGATGGAAATATTGGGTCAAGTTGTGCAAATGAGTTGTTTTGTTATTTTCATGTAGGGGACAATTTGAAAGTAATAATGAAGGTGAAGTTAAATATATTGGAGGTAGGTAAAAATGATAAAAGATGGTATAAGACTCGAAGATTTAAGGGAAATCATATCAACATGGATTGGTCATGAGGGGAGTAGTTGTGACTTTAAATATACATTTATGTTTTACGAGAAGACATTAATTAATCTTGATATTGATGGCGAAATTGAAAATATATTTAAGTTCAATGAAAGTAGTGCTCATGTGTTTGTATCCCATCAAGAGAACGTGAATGAACATTTGCCAATGAATGATGCATATGTGTAAGTTCATTAAAAAAAATTGATGTTAGAAGTTGGCATTTTCTATTGAAATATTGGTAATCATTTATCAAATGTTGTAATTCTTGTATGTAGGATTGAGAGATTCTTGCAACGGTCACCAAAAGCAGAGGTATCTTCCATGAGTCATGGCAATGATGTTGAGCCAGTGTCTTTTGAAATTGGTGGTGGGTTTCAAACTTATGAGAGTGAACATACAAGTGTTAGTGAGATGACTATTTGAAATGGTCTGAACTAATTTATGGAGTCAATCAGCATTTTCCACATGCAAATGCATTTAGAGCAGCTTTATACAAGTATAGCATTGCGCACAAGTTTGTGCACAAATACAATAGGAATAGCAAGGACAAGATGTATGTCAAGTGTAAAGTAGAAGGTTGTCCCTGAAAAGTATGTGCAACTGCAGTGGGCAAGAGTACTCTAATATTACGTGTGGCCAAATTCATAAAAGATCATGTCCTTTTGCTCAAGATAATTTGCAAGTGATCAGCCATGGTGCGAGATCTAGTTTGACATCATCATCGAGGAGGTTAGGAACCATACAGGGAAGCGTCCAACTAAGATTATGAAGACGTTGCAAAGGGAGCATCGTGTGAAGCTAACATACAAACAGGCACATAGGGCAAACGAGAAGGCAATGGAAGACATACAACAAATGAAAAATTTATGAATTGGTCGTGTGTACACGATATTCCCAAATGAAAAATTCTTAATATTTACAACCAAGTTTAACTTACCATGAACCATGCATAAAAAATATGACACTTCGGTTGTCCTCCCATATCCTTCATGTCATACATTAAAGTCTTACACACAATTGACATCACCAACATTACCAAACAAAGGGTTTGAATATCACTCATTCTATTTCACCTTAACTTGATACATAACATTAGTCATACATACCGTATTACTTATTTCTTTGAATTCCCCTAAGTGATACAACTGATCTTGAGTGAGTTCTTCATCCAAGATATCAATCAATGATCTGTCAAGTTATTTCAAATGCAACGTCAATTTGGTTATGACTTTATATGTTTTGGTTGTATAATCAGGTTGCATTGAATCACAACACATTAATACTTATAGTTGACCCTATGGACCTCTGGTAATTTGGGACACAATATTGAAAAAGGTTTCTTGATCATCTATTGGCCTCTTCCTCTTTTGAGTCACCTTCAACACTACAAATGGAAATGTAATCGTACATTTTGCATGCTTCTTTGATCTCTACTATTGTTCTGGCCTTTCAAGTGGTTGTTCCATCGTGCTAACCTCTCTTTCCCCTTCCCCTTCATCATACTGAGACATTGAAATGGGGGATATATTTAATGCAGATAAGGATTCATCATCCCCTTCATTAGGCTCTTTCCCACTCTCCTCATCATCCCTCACCTTAGATTCCTCTACATCATCATCATTACCACCCTTTTCTTCTTCATCATCATCATCCTTCCCTTCTTGTGCACTCTCAACATCATCCCCCTTATTAGGACCCTCTACCTTATCATCATCATCAAGATCATAATCACCCTCTCTATCTTCATCATCCAGATTAGTATCCTCCCTATCATACCCTACATTATCCTCACGTGCATTTTCCTCATCAACTATAACAAAAGGGGCTTTGTCATCAATGGTCACAATAAGGGCGTTTTGCTATGATTTTTCCTTCCTCTCTCGTGCAATCTTCACATTCATTAACTCCTTGACCACTACATTGATAAGTTGATTTAGATTTTCATTAATAACTTTCATCAACCACGTATTCAAATCCCTCAACTCCTGCATGAATAACATAATTTAATTTGTCCTTTAAATCGCTTAATCATGTATAAGAGAAATTACCAAACAACACACATACCGGGTCTAAATAAGGCAATTTCTCTCTCTCCTTATTGGCCGCCCTTACTTCACTGCCCCTCCATTGATACAAAATGCTCATATTGCTCGTCCTCTCTTTTTTCACCATTTCGTTGATCTTCTCCTTAGTCTAAAATTCAATAGGGATGGTGGACTAATGTTGGACAGTTTGTTTCAATGGGAAATTTTCCCCAAAAGATAACTACATCATTGAATATATAAGGGTTATTATTCTCAACGTTAATCATAAAGTAATATAAATGGAAAAACTTACATACCAGCAATAAATAGAGGCAACCATCGACATTGCAGGTCCCTTCCCCTTCATTCTTCTTCCTATAGACTTTTACATAATTGTTCATTTCCTTCCACAAGACTTTGATCATGTACGTTGCCAAGTCATGTTTCAAATCTATCCATTGTGCAACATATGACTCTCAACATCCAGTCACTTATGACTCCACTTGAGTTGGGGCATAAAAAAGCTCATGAAGTGTACATCACAAACATAAACTCGAAGTTGTCCCCAGCCGCCCTAGATTTTATGTGCTTCAATATGTCGGTATGTTTCTTTTTCCCACATTCCCTCTTCAACCATTCATATATTGGATCAAAATTCTCCACATCCACATTCACCTCCTCCCGTTCACTAGGCATACTAAGCAACTTCTCTACATCTTTTGCTTCTATTTCTTGTGTCTTCCCATTTGTCCTGAATTGATTTGTTGGTGGGTCATATGCTCTAAGCATGGACACAAACAGGTCATGGGGGAGTCTATCCAATTCCACCTTCAACAAATTTACAAATCCGACTCTTTTAACCCTCTCCTTTAAATTTTCATTATTGTTGACAAAATCCACCAATGATCTAAATCCTCCTAGTGAGCAACGAGTATGAAACGACACTTTGATTTTGCTCTTGTTCTTTTCCAGCCTTGATTGCTTAGCTTTTTCAGTGTATTCCTTCTTCTTATCCTCTAGCAGCTCACGCCATGCCTTTCCTGCGGCCTTACTTTCATTTGTCATCTTTTTCTTCTTCTGCCCCAAGTTAGCCACAAACTCATTTCTAAAGAGCATAAACCCACTATGTACTGGTTTACTCTTTACTACTTTTGTCTTTACACATTTGCTCTTTACTGCTATGGTTTTCATAGGATCGCTTAAGAATTTCATAAGTTCACATCAGAATTTCACAACTAGTGAAGATTCAAAATTCTCCACATAACAACAAAGTTTCACAAGTTCTCATAAAGGATTCACAACGTTGAATTACATTTTCACAACTACCAAGTCAAAATTTCCCACATCTGAAAAGCGTTTCACAACTTCAGATCACACATTCACAAGTTCAAATGCTATTTTCATAAGTTCGCAATAAAATTTCACAAGTTCATGTCATAATTTCACACTTACCATTCAAAATTCTCCACATAACAACATTTCACAAGTTCTCATAAAGGATTCACAACTTCACTTAACAAGATCCGAACTAAGCACTCCGCACTTTGAAGCAGATTTCAAACCTTCATATATAATTCTAGTAAAACCCTAATGTTTTCTCAACATTTCCTAAACATTATCTAAACCTATCCACTTTGAAGCAAATTTCTAATCAATCGGACAAGCAAACATCAAACTCATTTTTAGACCCATCGACTTACCCAACTTAAGCGCCTAAGACCAATTTAACCACCTAACACCAATTTCACCAGAAGTGTTGAACACCTTTGTCCGCCAACCCAAAATAGGGCAAAATCCCAACCCAATCTACACCAGTCCACTCCTTCCTTCCTCCTCAAATCGAAGAAACCAACTTCACACTCAATCTCCTCTCTCAGTGTGACCAACCACACCTATCACGACAGCAATTTCCGCCCTCAATAATCGGCAACTCAGAAATGGGACAGTTCGGTAGTGACGACTGTTTTTCGTGAAAGGAGAGCCAATATAACGCCTCCGTCTCTATTATTTATTTTAAAAGTCCAAGGGTTAATTATGTCATTTCATTTTCTTTTCAGATCACCTTTTTTTTCTTTTCATGATTTAGAAGTTCTTTTTAAGGGATTTTCCCTAACAAATTATATATATATATATATATATATATATATATATATATATAGAAGAAAATAAATAAAAGCATCTAAGTATTATGAATTCACATGGTATCAGAGCTAGACTCAAGTCAATATGGGATTGATATGCCAATGAAAGCTGGGCTTGTATGAGTGAAGTGTAATGTCCTACATCAACTGAGAAGGAAACGAAAGATACCTTATAAAAGTCTGGATACCAATGAGGTACTTAGATGTTATAAATGATATCAAAGTTAGAAGCCTTTTGCAAATGAGATTGGACTGACTTTGCCTGAGGTAGGCGAAAGAGTATTGCAAATGATGCCCAGCACTGGCTTTGCCTACGGCCATTCGTCCGCTCTTAACATGCTTCTTCTTATTGCAATAGAATCTATGGAGAATATCGTGATGCCTCCAGAGATTGCAATACTCCACCATTCTTTGAGGCGAACATGCTTAGTATTTCAAATGATGCGCCATAAGGGCACATAGCCCTGGCTTTGCCTACCGCCGTTTTTCGACCTCCTATGGCACTTTCGCCCGCTCTTAACTTGCTTCTTATTGCAATATAATACTACCTCTGGTCCTAATTATAAAACCTAGTTGACTTTTTTTTGGAGAGATTAAGGAAGCTAAATAAGCTACTTAATCATTTCATATGTTGTGTTTTCTTAGATTATATATTAATTTATTGGTCAAACTATTTAGTTTGAAGAAAAAAATAAAAATAAAAATACTCTAAACTAATTTAATTAGTTTCCTTAATCTCTCCAAAAAAAGTCAACTAGGTCTTATAATTAAGACCGGAGGGAGTACCTCATTTTTCAAATACCAATTTGAGATATAATATCTCAACAAGCTAAAATATTGAAGAAAGAACAAGATAAACAAAATGAAGCCTGTAGTGTTCATTTAAAGAAAGTCATACAGCAGGCATTATTACCTTTTCTCATCTAGGCCGTGACCCAGCTTTGGTTACAGACTTACAGCCATAGCATTTTTGTTCGCTCTGAACGGGTTGTAAGATGCTTCTAATTATTGTAATAGAAGCTCTGGAGAAGATTGCGAAACTCTAAGTGATTCTCGCTAATTATAAGATTAAATTGATTTTCTTTTGGAGAAATTAAGAAATTGAAGCTAATTAAATTATTTTAGAATATTTTTATTTTTTCTTTAAATTAATTAGTTTGACTAATAAACTAATATACAATCTAAGATATACAACATATTATATAATTAAGTAACTTATTTAACTTCATTAATCTCTCAAAAAAAGTCAACTCGGTTTTATAATTAAGACCAAAGGTAGTACTACAAATGATGTGACAACCACTAAATCGGAGGTGTCCACTATGTATTTTATAAATCTGACATATATAAAATATTAGTATAAGATATAATATCTCAATATAAAAATATTTCAAATACCAATATGAGATGTAATATCTCAACAGGCTGAAATATTGAAGAAAGAACAAGAAAATAAACAAAATGAAGCTTGTCTCGTTCATTCAAACAAATGCATTGTTACCTCACCAAATATTTTCTCCATTTAACATATACCACTCTGGTCTTATTTATAAGTCCATTTTGACCAAAAAATTTGGTCATATTTATAAGTTAATTTTGACCAAATAAATGAGATTGTGACAATTTTACCAATATTTTGTACCAATGAAAATAGATAGAGAAGAAAAAGTTAAAAGGTATCCAATCATAAATGATAGTAAAGTTGAAAATTTACCCCGTAATCATTGAGCTACCTACCTCTTCTTGGTATGTGTGTTTTGATCAAAAGGGATTTATAAATAGGACCAGAGTAGTATCATATTAAAATGTCGATAAAAATCACTAGACAAAAATGCCCTTACTTAGTCAACACAATGATAATTAATAAATGTTGAAAAACAGTAGTAAATCTTAGAATAATATATGTTAGAAATTATATAAAAAAATTGTTTTAAAACAGGAATTATAAAAGAAATATTCATAGATGTGAAACTAAGTTACAACTTAATTATTATACGTATAGAAATCATCTTAAAAATTTATAAGTTATTGCAGTTCTTTTATTTTTTATGGAATTATATTCAAGGTCGGATGCCACGTAAAAGATTAAAGTAAATAATATGTGATGTTTCGTGGGGAATTAAATAGAGAAAGATTGATCCGTCGAGAGTATCCAAAGCATAATTAGTGGCGATATTTGGTTTTGCAACCAAATATATATATGGTTTTAATGTTTTTGTTTTTGCTGCAGAAACATTTTTTCTATCATACTCACATAAAAGTGGGTGGGTTCCATTATAAAAAGAAGAGAAAGAAAATATTAGTAGGAACCACTCACTTTTATGTGAGTGTGGTAGAAAAAATATGTATGCAGTAAAAGCAGAAACATTAAACCTTATATATATATATATATGAGAAATCATTTGTCCTGTCACAGTATATAACCTTCTGTTCGGTGAGTAGCGTACGACATCGTTTGGTCGAGTGAAGAAGCCCGTAAGACACTGTAGCGCACTCAAAGTTTTTGTTCACTGGATAGCGCGACACTCATTCTTTTCTTCGCCATTTTGCTACTTTGCTTAACGCATCGGAAAACAGGAGAGTCTCGTTTCAGCTGAGAACGTATAGTGCAAGCCGGAGGTCGAAGGTGAATCTTCGGGAAGTTATGAATCAGATGCTGGAAGCGTGGAAGCAAACACCTGATGTTTCCGATGAATGTTCTCCACCTCCTTAATCGCAAGCTTCTTCCAAAGAACGGACTGCGAACTAACAGGGCAATAGGGCTGGATACTGGAAGGCCACTGGAAAAGACTGGGAGATTTACATTCAATGCCTCATGAAGGCCGAATGACCACTCTCACTTAATCATTTTATTCTCTGCCCATTTAAAAGTATCTTTTTGATTATTGCTTTTTCACTTTTTCATTTTTTCTTTTTTTTTTCTTCCTCCCATTATTTAATGTGCTTGGCTCACAATCTCACCCATATATATAGGGGTCTGGCCTCAACGCCTTCCTCACCTAGCTCCAGCTCACCCTTATATTTGGTGCTGATCTCTAAATGTTACAAGCTAAGTTAGCTATGGTTTCTGACTTCTTGTTTGGATGTCTGTGCAGGGAACGTGGTTTCATTCATGGTCTTCCTGGCTCCTCTGTAAGTATATATATATATGTGTGTGTGTTAAAGAAACTTCTAGTATTTTAAAATCTGAAAGACACACCACAGAAGGAGAAAGAGAGAGTGACTAAAAACGAACATGGGGCGAATCAGACGAAAGCTTTGAGTGCGCTATAGTGTCTTACAGGCTTCTTCACTCAACCAAACGATGTCGTATGCTACTCACCGGACAAAAGGTTATATACTGTGACAGGACAAATGATTTCCCCATATATATATATATATATATATATATATATATATATATATATATATATATATATATATATATATATATATATATATTCTCAATTACTAACACACTAAACAATTGTTCCTTTAGGCTCAAGTACTTTACTTTAATAACTGCTCCTTTTTCTACAAATATTTTATTTTATTAGAAAAATTAATTTTTTAGTCTCTATAGTTTTTACTCATGTATTCTTATAGTTTTGACTCAACCGAAAATTAATTCTTAAATGTTGATTTGTTGCAACTCAATTCATATAGTTTAACCTCTTAAAATATTGGTCCATATATTTTAGGAAAAAAATTATATATTTACAAAGTTGCATTAAATTAAAGTTTAAGAGTTAAGTTATAATTGAGTCAAAATTATTAGGATTGGGTTTACAAATTTCAATTCGGAGTCCCCAAACTTATGGAAACCAGTGACTCCACTATCTCTCTCTCTCTCTCTCTCTACACTTAATTTCCACCATCAGATTTTATTTTAATGGTTGGGATTTTATACGACATTAAAAATATTATTGTAATATTAAATATTAAATGATAATAGAATGGGTTAAACCTATTTTAAATCCTTATAGTCTCAATCATTAAAAAGTAATCTAATAATAAAAAAAAATTAAGAGAAAAGAGGATTTAGTGAAGACACTTTTAAAACATTGGATGGCAAGAGGTAATAAAAATCAGTCGGTAACACAATTGGATAGTAGCGCAATTTGATGAAGTGTGTTTACCTAAAACAACTCATAATTGGATGGTGTGATAATCGGCTCACTTAATTATTATTTTTTTCCTTTATAACAAATGGGCCAGTAGCCCAACATCCTACTCTCTTTTGGTGGCCACTGGCCCAATATCTCAACATATGGATGGGCTCCATTGTCTTTTTGCTTAAATTCAGGGTTTTTAGGGCGATTCTCCATAACCATATGTGTTGAAATTTGAGCTTCTGATCCTTGTCCTTGAGTTTAAATGGTAAAGGGGTTGGACACTCTAACAAAAAAGGAGGGGTTCGATCCCGGAATGGTTAAAACACCTTATGAGGATCTTAGTGTCACGAAGAATGGTAACTCAAGTAAGATGGAGCGTGTGTAGTCTTAGTCCGATCGCTTTGCGGAGTGGGCCCAGCCGCCCCGCCTTCGAATCGTGAGTGAATCCAACCTCTCTCCTAAAATTTTTATATCAAAAAAAAAAAAAACATTGAGCTTCTGAAGTTTGCCAAGTACAAGTATTTTAATGTTCACTTATATATATTATTCAAGACATAATTTATAGGGAAAATTACGTGGAGGTCCCAAGGACCAGAAATAAATACAAGGAGGTCCCTTGAAATCACCAAATTACACAGAAGTCTCTAGGGACTTTTTTGATATTATTTGTATTAACAACAGCAAATATCATATTTACAACAGAAAGTACTATATTTACAACAAAATTTAAAAATCTAACCATTTACAACAGAAAAAACCATATTTAAGACAGAAAATGTCATATTTACAACAATGTTTAAACACCTGAATTTTGTTTCAAGCTCAAGTCCCTAAATGTATAAAGATCATTTACAACAGAAAAATGCTAGATTTACAATAGGAAGTGCTATATTTACAACAAAATTTAAAATCTGTCCATTTACAACAGAAAAAACCATATTTACAGCAGGCATTATCATATTTACAACAAAATTTAAAAGCCTGGATTTTGTTGCCATACAAATAATATCAAAAAAAGCCCTAGGGACTTTTTTGATATGTGAATTTCTATTAGGAATTTTTTGTTATTTTTTATAGTCCTTGGGACCTACTGTAATTTTCCCTAATTTATATCTAATTCAAAGTATAGAACTTATTGAAATTTGTTTCATTGCGCTCATAATAAAGTACTCCCTCCAGTCTTTAATATATGACATATTTATAAAGATAATATTGGTTCTAAATATAAAATGTTTTAAAAAAAATTTGTCAATCTTTTCCTAATTTACCTCTCTATGATGTTATTTCAACAATGATCAAGGAGAAAGAGAATTAAGAAAGATGACTATGGTATTTTATAAACAACATGCTATATTATAACTAATTTAAATTTGTTAAATTAACTAATTTAACTAACTTCTTTAATATAATTAAATTAGGTAAATATGCCTTATATAAAGAATCGACAAGGTATAATCAAACACAAATATATTTTGACATAAAAAATAACTGTTATATATATCTCTACTTTAAAAATTAACAAAAATTATTGGCTGACAATTATAAAGGTATAACATATTTTTTTTTTTAAAAAAAAAAAACTCTTAATGATGATATCTTAATCCTTTGTTCAAACATAAATATAAGAAAAGCATTGAAAGATGAGTATATATTTTGAGAGAGTGGGAGGGGGAGATCTTTTACCCCTTTTTACCAAAAAGCCCATGGAAACTTTTTAATATTTCTAAAATATACTCTCAACAAAAAAGAATATTCCCTTCATTAATGATAATTTGCTCAATTCTCTACCTTCCACTCTCTTCCTTCCCACTCCCTCACCTCAAACCAAACACACCCTAACGATACATATATAGAAGCAATCTAATAGGGTAGTAACTTAAAATGTTAAAAGAGAATCCGATGTTGTTCACCTACTGCATCTCATTGTCGGCACCAATTGAGAAAAAACCAAGGACTTCCAATAGTCTATAATATATATCTATAGCTAACACTATCACTAACCTCATTTAATTCACATCTCTAGGTATTTTATGGTTACGTCTTCTCCTAATGTTCTTTATATAAGCCAGACTCTCTTATTAAAATAATCCTTTAATTAATGTATATAGGCTAGAGTGTTGAAGAAATCAAAGGACAAGAAGAGATACACAAAATGAAGCCTATCTTATTCATACCAAACAAAGTTATGCTGCAATATTATATTGCATTATTGTTAACTTTTCTCATAAATGATGCCAAATATTTTTTCCCTTCATTTAACATATATTATCTCTAATTATTAATATAAGATCATTCATAATATATATATATATATATATATATATATATATATATATATATATATATATATATATATATATATATATATGTTTGGGTTGGCGGTGGGAACGATGGGCTTACTAAAAGCCTATCGACTTTTGTAAAAGTTTCGGTAGGAAAAAAGTTAGGTTGTAAATGTGATTTGTATTTGAATTGACGGTGGTATAAATAATTTTTTTCTAAATGGAGGCGTATTTGGGTTAGCGGTTGAAAAGTTAGTTAAGATAAAAAACGACCGAAAAGAATATGAATCTTATCAATCTGCGCATATATTAATATTAGTGGTATATATTGCAATAAGTGAAGATAAAAATTTAAATTTTAAATTGAAAAAATAAATTAAAAAGTTAATAAAAAATAAATTTCTTAATTAAATAAATTTTGATTATAATTATTATTATACTGATCATACTAATTGATTTTTCCTATTTTAAATTTCACAATCTGCTCGATGTACATGGTTACTATTTTTGTTTCTTCTCTATTTTTTTTTTTTGCTCGAATTTCTTCTCTACTTCAAATAACTCATCCACACCAATATCTCTCTCTCTCTCAAATCACAGTAACCTTCTCCCCCCCCCCCCCCCGGCAAAAAACAAAATCTCAGCCACAAACCCATTTCTCAAACACTACAATCAACCCAGAAGCTTTCGACAACGAAGCAACAAAATCAGAACCACCACCGTGCTTGACGAGGACATGCACCAAAATCCCACCATCGCTGGCAAAAAACAGGGGCCACCTCTGTGCTTGGTGAAAAATAGGGGCAACAAAATCAGAACCACCACCGTGCTTGGCGAAAAACAGGGGCGAAATAGCATAGGCCACAAACGGACGACGAGCACCAACCATTGAATCACGGACGGACCAACCGCCGGACCACGGACTAACGCCAACGCGTCCAACTCTCTGCCTTAGAGCTTCTTGGATAACGGGTTTAAAAAGGATAAGCTCATCACGTTGAATGCTTACCCAAATAGGACCACGTTGCGTTTATTCATTGCTTAGTGTTTTCTTTTAAGCCATTGCATTTTTTCTCCTTCGACGCTCCCTTCAAGTTAGCATGTTGGTAAATATAAGGACCGTAATACAATTGATGTTGACACAAAAGGTTATATAGAGTGTGTGTATGTGGTGTTCTAGTACTATACATATAAGACAATAGTACTACTATACCACTAGTTCTTAATATAAAATCTATTTAAAATTTTAAAAAGGTTAATGAAGTTGAATAAATTATTTTAAATTATTTATATTTATTATTTTTACACCAAACCAATTTATCTAACTTATAAACTAATATAATATAATAATATACAATATATGATTGAGTTATTTATTTAGCATCTTTAATTAATCTTTCAACAAAAAAAATAATAATTGGATCTTATATTTAAAATTAGATTGAGTACAATTTTTTGTATTCATACAAATTTTACTCGGCACTTCTATTCCGATTACCTTATACTCTATTCATGACAATGAAGTTAAATTTTGGACAATAATGTTTCAACCCAGAATATTTTTCTTTTTCTGATCTATTAAATTTCCTGCTTTCAAAATCATAAACATTCAACCAAGTTATTGTTAAACCATGCAATCTAATAATAATGCACTAATATTAATTAATACACCCAAACAAGCTTCAAAATCACCATATCAAAGGCAATTAACAAACATTAATATCAGATTAACAGGGAAATCCATGGGCAAGCAAATTACTAAAAGCTAAACTCTTAGGAGAAAAACGCTTAACTCAGGGCCACCACTTCCATCAGGGTTCATCAGATAATAAGCTTCTGAATCTTTAGACCCAACCACTCTCTCAAACCTCGCTCTCATATACATCACCTCCCCCTCACCGTCCACAGAGCCACCGCACATCGTCGCTGGAATCACTCCGGCACCCATCGTTATCGGCTCCACCGCCTTCAGTATCTTCCACTCCTCTTCTCCGCATTCAACCTTATTCGCATGCCCACATTTTCTTCCATTACAGTAGCTTATCCAAACTGGTTCTTTCACCAGCTTCTCCTTCTTGTTTTTCTTCTTAATCTTTTTCTTCTCACATTCCAACGCGATTCGCACTAACCCAGAAGCCATCTCTCTCACCAGCACGCTCGTTGGTGTGGGTAGCTCGACGAGGAAGGGTGGATGAGATTTTGGGTCCTCCTGGAAGGCGATGTGCGCGCGCCCTCGTCGGTTGCCGAAGAGGGTTCCGACCACTCGGGTTCCAGCAAGAGAGGAAGAAGAGTAACGTTGGTGGTGGTGGCCGCCGAGGGAGCGGCTTTTGGTGAAGAGTGTGAGAGCTGACTTGAATCTTGAAACAGAATGATTATTCTTCTTACAGGGGAAGTGTTGTTCATGGCAGAAATGGTGGGAGGAGGGCGTGATGGTAAGGACTTGTTCTTCGATGTGGTCGTCGTCGTCGAGTTTCTTGCTGAAATGGAAGTACCTTCTGGAGAAGGAGAAGGAAGAATCATGGGGAGACTTGGCGGCCATTATGGTCTTCATGATGTAGAGAGAGAGAGAGAGAGAGGTATTAAAGCAGAGAGAAGGAAATGGGTGGCTATGAAGGAAGTTCCATGTGAAGGTGAACAAATAAGGGAAATGTGGGAGATTAATTTACTGCATCATGTGTATCGGTAGGGAGCTTGGTGTGAGAGTGAGATATATATTTATATAGATATAGTGATATATACGACAGAGAATGAGTGGGGCAATTTAGAGAATGAGAAATGGAGAAGGAAGGTGAGCAGCCACACCTACCTGTGGGGAAGAAGAAGAAAACAGTGGGATCGATAATATAATGGAGGTGGGGTCACAGCCCACAACAACAAAGACTTCTCTGCTGCTATGTTAGACGTGGTGCTGTTTTTGAACACTAGATCTAGCTACATTCTACTAGTCCGTCCCCATGCATGCCAGATAGCATAGAAACACATCTATTAAATATCGCAGGGAAAATGGTTGGAAATCATTTCAAGTGATTTATACATAATTAAAGAGGGCCATTGGGTGCACGCACGAGATGTGAAGTGTCGATTAAGTAGTATGAAGTGTTCTGAAAAAAAACAAAAGGTAGAGGAACACACACTCAAAGAACATCATCTTTTGGTTTATAATTTATCTCAACATATGGTTTTTGATAAGACAAATGATATTGTGCAACCCATGTAGCTAACCTCGCCTAGTGGAATAAGACTTCGTCGTGTTGGTTGTAATTAATTATTGTTAGTTTTTTTTTCAATGTTATCTTTATTTTTCATAATGTTTCTTTTAAAATGAAAAATATTAAATATATTTTTTCTTATAAAAAACTTAGGGCAGACAAACCAATATTAGTTGAAGGAATGCACGCCCCTTCCCAACAATTTTATTTTACTTGGAAATTCAGGACTTAGTCGGATGTAAAGTTTTTATTAATTTCTTAGTTTGATTTTCTTTATTAATTATCTTGACTATTTTATACAATCACACTAAAAATCTGCATATGTTGAATTTTGGGATAAAAGTGTTACGTGTTGACAATTTTTATAATATATATACACTTTCTCCAATTATTAATATAAGACGTAATTGACTTGTTTTGTAGAAATTAAGAAAATTAAATAAATTATTTTAAAGTATATATTTTTTGTTTTTTTAAACTAATTTTTTTAACTTATAGATTGATATATAATCAAATAATATATGATGGTTAAATAATTTATATAGCTTATTTAATCTGTCAAAAAATCAACTGCGGAACAAAATTGAAATTGAGAGTACAGTATATTATAGCAAGAGTGAGTCGTCATCACTCATATTTCTGACTCAAATTTCAAACTCAAACTTAGTCATATTGAGAGGAAACTAGAGGAGAGAAGGAGGGGTTTAGGTGAAATATCAGTGTCATCTGAAGGCAGGTAAAGCCACAACTACCCTACTAGCCACAATCCCTAAGGATCACAACCTTTCCTACATATTACCTTCCAGACATCTCTTTTTGAACACATGCTCTTGTGTTGCATATATATATATATATATATATATATATATATATATATATATATATATATATATATATATATATATTCAACATTAAATAGTTATTTCAAAAGGAATTACTGTACATTAATCATATTCTTAATTACTATAACCTCCCTACGTATAATATATTTATTTTGTTACCTATGTGTCTTTAAGCCTCTTGATTTTGTAACATTTGCTTATTTACTAAATAAAGATGATTAGTGAAATATTATAAAGATGGATCACACACACACACACCTACACAAGCATGTATGTGAGAGATGCATAAATTGTACTTTGTTTTCGATTTGTGTGTGTCCTCTCTCTCTCTCTCTCTCTCCAACTTAATTGTCTTTGATTTGTATAATATGTGTGTTGGCTTATCTAATACAAATTAAGTCAGTAGGACATTTTTCTTAAGAATTATTCGGACACAACAAGTATATGTTAGAATGCAACACTCCTTAGAATTAAATGAAGATGTTAAAACTTAGAATTCAGTAGACATTAATGGTTGGATATCAACTTCATTTACCTTTAAATGCTCATATGGGAAACACACACAAAATGTTTCTGAAATCACTTTTCCGCAAGCAAGTCGATACAAAAAGCCTTTTCATATACATACTCTAGTAGCTCATTATTGTGGGTGCAACCCACTCATGCATTCTCTTATTCTATTTACTTGCCTAATTAATATCATGAGCTACTATATATTCTTTTGGATTTCCACAATCATGAGCAATGTGGGACAACTTCTCACTGTGACACCCCCACACACAATAATTATAACAGTGTGTGTATAAGTGATAGAGTTTTTTTTCCCTTTGGCAAAAAAAAAAGTATTTTTTTACAACTCAACAATAACAATTTTTAAGGGATGATTAGTTATTGAATGATTTGTTTGAGGAAAATTAAATAATGATGAGAAATATTTAGAAATCCTTCAAGGCCAGTCAACAAACCATCTACTATCTACTAACTTCAAAGCACTAAGTAGTAAAAAAGTACCAGACACTTTTAATGGAGCACATTATCTTATTTATAAATTTAGAGATGGTTAACAGCTCAATCCAAAAGCTATACTACTGTCCAAAGTTCATACCATCATCATCGTGTGTGTGTAATTCTGTAATAGGAGGGCAATTTACATTATTTGTTTTGTCTTATTGTCCTTTTGTTTTCCGAAAATTTCATTACCTTCTTCCCACAGAAGTGTACAAAGCCACTAATAAACCCGCTTCCTACAATAACGAACATGTGACGTGCATGCCATTGGGAGCTTAGGGCCTGTTTGGATCAAAGAAGAGGTAAGAATGGAATGGAATGGAAAGTAAAGGAAAGGAAACACCGACGTGTTTGGTTCGTATTGGAAAAGAAAATTTGTTGATAGGAAAATTGTTGTTTGATTTGAAGAAAGTGAGGTAATAAAATGCAGCAAAAGACCATTTTGCCCCTAAATTGATAAGATTATTTTAAACCCCCCCGAAAGCCACACACCCACAACATTGTTGCTCACCCACCATATGTTAACGCTTGAAACATGTAACCCTCTTGCGACAAAAAGGCAGCAGAGGGCCATCAGAAAGTGAAAACCAACAGGAATATGGTGGAGGATGGAGCTGTGGACGGTGGTTTCGGCGAAGGAAATGAGCGTCGATGCCGCGTGTGGACCCCTGAAGCAGACAAGGTTTGATTTGCTAGTCGAGATGGCACTCAGAGGCGAACTAATGGATGAAAGGGGGTTCAGACCTGGTTATTTGGTTTATCTAGAACTTAAGATGGAAGAAAGGCTACCCGAAAGTGGTTCAAAGGGAACAATGACACTCCCGTCTTGAAGAACTTGAAGTCAGAATGGGTGACAGTGTTTGATATGCTATATGGAGCAAAGGGACATAATTATAGGTAGGACTATGCCACAGACACTACAAAAAAATGTAGGTTTTGTAGCAGTCAAAACTGCGTATTTGTAGCGGTTTGACCACTACTAACGACATGCGTAGCGGTCAAAAAAACTGCTACAAAATGCACCGTAGCAAACTTATTTATTGCGATTATTATAAATTGCTACGCAGGTATGCTGACCGCTACTGACACTGTAGCAATTACATATTGCCGCTACAGGATGACAGTCGGACGACATATTGTGTTAACATTTTGTAGCAGTTAATAAACCGCTACAAGATGAAATTGGAATCATTATAGCAGTCTATTAATTGCTACTAACTACGTCCACAAAGTTTTAAAAATTAGGGGGAAAAGCTTGAATGCAAAACATTTTTAAAAATTGACGGCAAATATTTGTAGCGGTTTAGAAACCGATACAATATTGGATGAAATTGTGGTGCCAAAAAGTTTGAATTGAAATTGTAGCGGTTTTAAAACCGCTACAAATGCTTACCGCCAATTTTTAAAAATTTTAAAAATGGCGCCACTATTTCTTTCACAAATGTTGTAGCGGCCAAATAACTGCTAAAAAAACAATCATATTTTTTTAATAAAAAAAATCAGTAATTGTAGTGTTTTTTTTTTGTCATTTTAGTGTTATTAGTTAATTGATAATGTATATGACAAATTGTAATGTTTTAAAAAATAATACTCTTAGATTAAACTTGATTATGGATATTACATAGGCATAATACTGAAAGTGTAGCTAATATAAACTTATTATGTTGTCCACTAGATGATATTTGTTTATTAAATGAATGTTGTTGGTTATAAAAGGAATGTTGAGGTAATGTCGTTCTGGAAATTAAAAATAATTAGTATATAAAAAAAAATTAGAAATCAAAGATATGAAGAAAAAAATATTTACCATATTTGATGCCTCTTCAGAAAACATTGATAGGAAAAATAAAACGGGAGAGAAGTTGGAGATGAAGAAATGAAGGAGTGTGTGAAATGAGATGTTTGGTGGTATTTATAGGGATATATATGTCAAACTTGTATCAGTTGATGTGACAATTTTTGTAGTGAACGCGCTAACCAGAGGTAAAATCACCATTGTCATCATCGGCATAAGGACGCAGAGGGGCCATATCGATGGTGAACACAGGAGGAGCCGAGGGCGGTGGAACCTCTTCACCAGGACACATCCGATTATATGCCTTCTAAATGAAATCCCAGCCATGCCTATTCTGAGCGTACCAACTTTTGACCTGGTCCTGAAGCTGCCTAGCCACATCTGAACGGATCTCCTGAGCTATCGCCCGAGTCCACTCCTCAACCAACCCTTGAACCATCGGTTCCGGCCTTAGAGGCGGTGCTCATGCTCCTTCCGTAGACCATGCAAGGCCTAACGCCTAGCCCAAAACCCAAACAGCATCTGAAGTGCTCAACTTGACTCAGACCAGCTTTCAAGAAGGCAGTGGGATCCACATACCCTTGTGACTCTGGGGTCTGGGATTGTCGCGTCTCTTTTTAGGACTGGATAATCCAGGCCTGGCGCACGCATTTTACAAGACATTAATAAAAACATTGCATCTAACGTAAATTAATTACATAAATTATATCCTTTTTATGTATATAACTTACAATGGCTTCCTCTACTTGTTGAGAGGTAGGCGTCTCGTCCCGATGTCTGTGGGTGTATGTGCATAACTCCCTATAGTCCGTCTAGCAGTTCTTCTCTTGAGCCTTACTCTCCTAACAGAATTTAAAAAATATGAACTTAGTTGTAGTAAAAATAAAACAATTAATAATTTAGAGCTAAAATTAATTAAGTTTAAAAAATACCAACTCACTGTAGGTGACAGCAAAAGTCTTGGATCCTGCCATGTGGAGGATCCTCTGCTGCTTTTGGATCCTTGTGTTCCTCTGAGCAAGAGCCTGGATAGGAGATGAAACATTAAAAAATGTTTAATAATAATTATAAAATTTCTAATTATGAAGAATTATAGAATTAAGTAAACATGTATCTGGCCTTCTGGACTCCTCCTGTATTGCACAAAACTAGCCCAATCTATTAGTGGGACGTCATCTAGGGGGCTCACTATCAGCTGATCCAGAGTAATCATCCCATCCTTATTCGCCTAGTACTAGAGACTCCTCCTCCTGTTCTTCTAGTTGTCCCTTAACTTCATGAGCATGTACCTCCTCCTATTGTCCCGAATGGCAAACTTCTTCTGTATCACAATTTAATTATTAATTAAGCGATTCAAAAGGCCTAAATTATAACTATTTATATCTATACTGTAATTAAATGCAATTAATTACTATAACAACTTCTGCAAACACTTTTTTCTTCTGATCTATCAGAATTTGCTTCTGATCTCGAAAGTGGATGGGAAACCAAAACCAATTCCCACCCATCTCGGTCAACCAGCGGTTGAAAAGGTAACCACCACACCTAATCGGTTGGTCTATGTGCTCATTCCACGGAACTACGACACTTCACCCATTCATCGCATTCAAGCTAGCCACGTCTAGCCTCTTCATATTGATGTTCCCTTGCTCATCTGTACAATTCACAACATTTTTTTATTATGTTGAGACACACTATTAATAAATCATATGGGATTTGAATATTACATTTATTAAAACAATATTTAACTTTACCTTCGACTTCCACATCAAATCCAGTCACCTGCGAAGATGAATGTCTGGGGTTCCCCTACTCCCGGGCAGTATCCTCATCTAAGAACCTCTCCACATTGGGTATCAGCATGTTCAATTCAAACGTCCCACATTGCTCAAAGTCTTCCACACTGATCTCAGCCTCATCAACCATCTCATCCTCATCATAAGGCGGTAGAGTCGCCTCCTGTACATGTGAGGTCGCCTCCTGAGGTTAGGTCCTTTGCTGTGATATCACGGGGACATTTATACCCTTGTACTGCCCTCTAGAACTATTGCCCCCTCGTTGAGGCACTTTTCCCTGTGTCACATCATTTCCCTTACCTTTCCCTGAAGCCATCACTTAGTAAAAGCTATACTTAAACTTGCAAGAGAGCGAATGAGATTGAAATGCGTGTGGGTCACTATTCATTTAAACCCTTGAACATTTGTAGTGGTTTTATACTAACTGCTACAGTTTACCTCATTCCACGTGTCACTTTGTAGCGGTATAAAAAACCACTACAAATGTCAAGACTTTTAGCATTCTGTAGCGGTTACTATGAGAAACCGCTGCAAATATCAAAACTCTTGGCATTCTGTAGCGGTTTTTACGAGTAACTGCTACAAATGTGAGATGTTTGCATTTTGTAGCGATTTCTATAATAACCGCTTTAAAATTTCGTCATTAGTGCAGGAAGAGAAGCATGAAGCAAAACACTGATTTGAAAATGTGGTGCTAGGTAACATGATACGTATAACATGTTACAACGCACAACACATTTGTCTTTTTTCCATGGGAAGAAGGCAGCTACTTTGAAACCAATGTTTGGCTTCATGCTGCAAATCCTTCACAAAATGATTTTTGGGGCAAAGCGTATATATAGTTTCACACTCTGTAGCGGTTTCCTAAATAACCGCCACAAATTTGCAAGATTGTTTGCATTTTGTACCGGTTATACGACATAACTACCACAAACTTTAAAGCCTCTTTGCATTCTGTAGCAGTTTTAGCTAAAATCTGCTACAACAATTCGGACTCTTTGAATTCTGTAGCGATTTTTCCTTCTAACTGCCACAAAAAAAAAATCGATACAACCTTCTCACCATAACGCACCTAAATGGTGCCACATTTGTGGCAGTTTCGTATATTATCCGGCTATAAAATTGGTGCCAACTTCGCGCCATATTTTGTAGCGGTTCTTTGCTTTTAATAGCTACAAAGTTCATTACCTAACAAGCGCACGTTTTGGTGCGAATGTTCCCGTTGCAAAATTGTAAAACCGCTAGGAAATCTAAAATTTGTAGCGGATTGTTTTGACCGCTACTAAACAAAAGTTTTTTTGTAGTAAGATTTAGTTGTCGTCGATGATGTTGTATAGAAAGCATATGTTGTTGTAAGCTCCTTAATCTACCTTGATTTGGGGCCTATTGTTTATAGAATGTTCACCGTTAACTCTCTGATTTATTGGTGAATCACCGACTACCATCTACAGGACGAAGCCTTTCAAACAGCTTAGGAATTTGTGCATTATGTTTAATAGGAGAGGAATGGTGGGATAGAGGTATGGGGGTGGCTATGTTGGTTGGCAAAGGAGAACATGGGTTTGAGAGTGCTGCTACTGGGTATGCTGTTGAATAACTTGTACTCTAGTATAATTAAGGTGATGCTACAGAAAAGCACAAAGAAATAAGTGGATAGATGTGTTTGTAATGTGCTCTGTTTTTAGTTATCAATGGTGAACTTGCACTTTTTATGATGTGCTCTACTTTTTCTTCTTAACCATGGCCTACCCATGATGTCCATATAGTTATGAATGGTTAACTCTGTATGAAAGAATGATGACGTCACCGTGAACAAGTTGTAGGCACATGCTGGTTAACAAGCATTAGTGGATCTATTTATAATGTGTTGTATCAATCCTTTGTATCTATTGCATACCCATCACGTGCACATGGGTAATCATAGAAGGAAGAGGCGGTGACCACAGGCAAGTGATGGGTACGTTACGGTTAAGTTGAATTTGCAATCATTGTTGCCTACAGAGTGCCCATAACTAGGTTATCAAACTCGTGAGAGAGACGTAAACTCAGAAGCATAAACTCGTATCGTAAGCTCGTAAGAGTGTACCTATATTAATAAATAACAATTAAAATTATATGATAAAATAATTAAAATACTAAAAATGACAACAATTTGGTTTAAATATATTTGAAATCTAAGTAGTTGAAATTAAATTCATTAACATTCATAATTTATCATACCTAACATAAAAAATTATATGAAATTCATGTTCTAATATAAAGTCACTAAACATAATTAAATAAAACTAATTATAAATTTAACAAAGATCATCAAATGTTGGATTATCATTATCTCCATTGTCTTCAAATTCTTCACCTTCACCATTATAATCTCCATTTGTATCACTTGCATCATCATTATCATTATCATTTGCCCTAACGTCATCAATGTTAAAATCAACATAAGGTCAACACCATATAATGGATTAGCCATATTCTCATCAATTTCATGAGGTTGAAGAACCTCATCATCCTCATCCTCTTCCTCCACACCGTCTCCATCTTTCCTTTCTTCAGTAATCCATTCATCATCATAATATATATCATCAAAATCATAATTGAAAGCTCTACTTTTTTGCTTCCTTGTGAGTTTCAAATTGCACATGACAAATGCCAAATCATTCATCTTTTTTTGATGCAAACGGTTTTTTTTGTAAGAACCTACAAAAAAAAAATTTGAAGAAGAAAAAGCTTCATTATTATTCTAACATTCAAGCAAAGTTACTCTGATTTTTTTTTTTTTAAGAAAAAAGTAAAAATCTTACCATCCCAAAAGCACTTCAATTACGTTCACATCCAGAAGAGCTACAACATAAGCCAAGAATACGAATTGCAATTGTTTTAAGTTCTGGACATTTATCTCCATAAGAATCCCACCATTCTGTTGGCGGTAGTTTTTTTTTTTCTTAATGCTTGTGCAGTTTCACGCCCAAACATATCTCTTTTGTTATGAAAGTCAGTCAATTGAAACTCAATTTTGTTAAGCTCATATTGATCCCCAACCATCCTTGACAAACAATCATATAACCTTGGTTTGATAATATAATGAGGCTTAAAATTAGTGTCATAATGGAAATGAGGATTTAGGTAGCATGCCGCTTCATGTAAAGACTTATATAGTTGAGCTTCCCACCTTTCATCAATTATGTTCCATATAAGCTCATAACTATCACAAATCATAGTCAATAATAATAATAATAAAAAAAAACCTCATAACTATAACACTTTTTGCTACTTCTTTTTCATCTTTGGTAGATGAAAATTTGTTATCCTTCCAATGTTGAGAATTAAACAAATTTACCAGGGGTGCTCTTTGCTCATTAAGACAAGACAAAATCATATATGCAATGACAAATCGAGTTGCAGCAGGCCTTATTAAATCTTTTCCATTCATGTATTTTCTCAAAAGGCTAATGAGCATTGATATCGTATAAATATATGTTGTGATTTTTCTACCCCTGCTAATAGTTTCCTTGTGCAATATAATTTTTTTTGTCAAAGTCCTCCAACATTAAGTCAATACACTGGGCTGCACATGGAGTCCAATACAAATGTTTTATTTTCTCCATTAATTTTTGCCCAGCTACCTTATAATTTGCAGCATTGTCGGTTACTATCTGCAAAAAAAAATCACCTACTTTCTCCACAACCTCATCAAGTATCTCAAATACTTTATCAACCGTTTTAGAAATCTCAGAAGTATCTAATGAATACAAAAATACTGTCCCTTTGGGACTATTCACTAGAAAATTGCAAATTGAACAATCTGTTGTTGTCCATTCATTCTTAAAGTTCTCAAGCAAGGCCTGTGTGTTTTTTAATTCCAAGTTTAAATATTTTTCTCTGATTTCATGATAAGAATGAGGCTTAAATCCTTGACCAAATTTTCCTATAACTTTTAAATTCAGGATTTTTTATACAATTAAAAGGTATAGCACTTGTACAAAAAAATTGATCTATTTGTTGACATGCCTCTCCCCTCAAGTCTCTCTTAAACATATGATTGATAGTTGATTGTGTGTTGCCTACCCTTTTGTTGTTATTTTTTGTATTTCACAAGAAATTCATCAACCCTTTCTCTGAATTTTGAGACTCAACTTGTGCATGTGTACCTTGATCATCTTCATCACCGATATCAACCCATAATTTTTTCCTTTTAGATGAAGCACATTTTGCATCATAAACAAGCTGCAGTATTGTGGTCTTTACTTCTTCAAGAACATTGACACAAGCTTCAACATCTATTTTAGTGCATTCTAGATGATGTTTGAATCTATAAATACCCCCATTAACAATTTTTCCACAATAATTACACTTCATTTTTTTGTCATCCCCATCAACATCTATCCCATCTTTCCACCTATATCAGATATATTACTCGGATAGTTTTTTCTTGCAGCAATATCTTTTTTTTCCAGTATTTTCCTTTGCGCTTGAAGACATCTTCAATTTAATATACTGCCTAATTAATAAACAGTAAGAAGAAATTCTCAAATTGAGAAAAAAGAGGCAACCAAAGAAGACATATAATATCTCAAGGTATAAAAAAAAAAAAAGCTTCGCCTTACTTTATTAGCTCTCAAGGACATAGTTTGTTTAATGTAGGATCGTGTTTAATAAATAAAATACTATTATAGGGATCATATTAGACAATGATAAAACAAAGTTCTACTATCTCAATGTTAAAAAAAATTAAAAAAATAAAAATCACAAGCAAACTCCCAACTTTCTCATGATCTCCGTAAAAATAATTTAATAATAAAATTTTCAATGATTAAATGCAATAAAAAGAGGTGAATGAAAGGATGACATACCTTACTCCTGCACGTCTCTAGTGGTCTGCTCCTTTGCTTTACAATACTTTGAGTCAATACTCCATATTTAAACGCACAAGTCCTTACACTCAAACCAATAACAAATTTTAATAAAAAAAATTGAAAAGAAAGGAGCAAAAAGAAGCTTATAGATTAATATAACTAAAGACTAAATCACGTGAAGGCACCATCAATACAACACATTGGTGCATCAAGCTCCTCAGTCCTTACATATCACGATTCACGAGAAATAAGGCAATAAGGCACACATCACACTGCATAGCGCTCACATATCACTAGACACACAGACACTTTACATCTTGCATATTTCCAAAATCAAAAGCTTACTTTTCTCAATTGTTTCTCTTTCTTCTATCTCTGTTCTCTCTTCTTGTTCTTTGTCTTCTATCTTCTTCTCAAAAACCAGCAAGAACAAACAAAGGCGGTGAAGAATGAAAAACAGAAGCTGCAAACTTGGGAAAAAGGGACAGTAAGCGGCGACACTAGGTCTACAAGTTTAAAATAGGGCAAGTTGTATAAGTTATATATTTTTACTTTTTACTAGCTTTTGTTTTTTTTGGGGGGAATATTTTTAGTCTGTTTCAATCCAAATCTCTGATTTCTACTACCCATATCTCTGACTCATTAACTCGATTTTGAAACAGCGAGTTCACCAAGTTTGACTGAGTCAAAACTAAGTTTGACCGAGTTTATGTATAGAACAATTCTATAAGCGAGTTAACTCGATTTCATTAGCTAAAAATGTGAACTCGTTAGACTCGGCGAGTTGACTCACGAGTTTGACAACATTGGCCCATAAGCTGCATATGGTTGAACTATTTAGGACATGGCCGTGACCATGCCATATGCAACAACCATGACGCACCCATCGTTTTCATATGGTTAAAGAAGTGCAAATGCCTTGCGATGAAGTTGATTAAACCACGGCTACTTGATGGTCATGTGATGGTAATGACAAAGTAAATGAAATGTGAAACAAATTTAAACTGAATAAAGGTCAAACCAGAAGCACATACATGTTCATCTGAGTCTAACATTACAAGAAACCAGAAGCCATTAACTATAAATAACAAAAACATCAACCTATACTCTTGCTTTACCATACCTAATCAATTTTTGGGATCTTTTGAGGCACTAGCCATTTGGTGCTGATAAGTTGAAGAGGGTGGAGGAAGATTGATGTCATCAATAGGAGGGAATGGCCTCAACAGAGAAGTTAGTGGGTACGATGGTGGAGAGTACACAACTATTGTCGTTGGGGTGCTTGCCACTATATCCATCAGACTTGAAGGAGCTGGAACCATTTGCATAGGGGATTCCAACACAGTTAGATGAATGAGTTCCTCAGTTGGATTAGATGCTGAATTAACCACATTCTCATCTAGTACAGACACTGAGTGAATGACATCATGAGTGGCTTCAGTAGCTTGGGCAGGTGCATGTGTGACCTCATCAATGGCTTCAGTGGTTGGGGCATTCACTTGGTTCAGGCGAGAGGAGTCAATTGAAGCTTCGATGCCTGGTTGCAAATTAGGCACCTAAGTACAATTAGGGACATCCTCCGAATAATGTTGAGGAAAGTTATCAGGGATATTGTGTACCTGAGAGGGATGTTTATGAATTAATACAAGAATCCTAATCCTAATCAAGATCTATGTGCCAAATAAGCATTATAAATATCATTAGCCAGGTTGTCCCTAAAATTGTTCCATGTAACTAAGGTTTCCATTGTTAAAATGGGAGGAATTTCTTGAGTTGGGTTGTAGGGTTCGAATAAATAAAGTTGTGCATCTAATTGGTTAGGGACAGTCTATCTCCAAATAAGATTATGAAGTAGGAAACATGCTACAATATATCTATTATGAATCTTGACCGAGTAGGATGAAGGGCTTCGAGGATTGTCCTTCTTAACTTTAGAATGCCAAAGCACCATTCAATGAAATTATGAGCAGATGAATGTCGCATGTTAAAGCATTTCGCCGGGGTCTGGGGTTGTTGCCCTTGTGTCCACTCATTTGGTGGTAATGCTGGCGATCCAAACGGACCCTTATTTTCATCCGTCTTACATACTCCTCTAGCTTATTTACAGGGTAGAGAGAAGAATTTTTTTTGTACTACTTATAAATCATATCATTAAATTTTTCATATAAATGTACAATTTTACTCTTTATAATTATTGTAGTGTTGACTTTGTTTTAATAAGTCATATCATTAAAATTTACTCCCTCTGGTCCTATGTATAAGAGCCTGATAACCTAATTACGTGATTTAAGAAAGTGGTTAAAATTAGTTAAAAATAATAAGTATGTTTTTAAATAAATTTTTTCTAAGTATGCCCTTATTTATAAGGAAGCAAGTAAGAGAAAGAAATAAAGTCAATATAAGCATAATCAACTCTTTAATTAATACAATATATATAACTAATGAGGGGTACAAATGGAAAAAAAATCATTAAATGTTGAAACAAGTCTTATCAGGCTCTTATAAAAAAGATCAAAATAATTTAAATTTTGGGATCTTATAAAAAGAACCGGAGGGAGTATTCGTTAGGGATAAGATTGAAAAGTTATTGAAATTTAAGGCATGGTTAATAAAATTTAAGGTTTTTCTGGGTATATATGAAACATGATAATATATTGGAAGTGACCTATAAATAAGATCAAACATGTATTAGTCAGTACTCCATCTCTATCGAGTTGGATTTCTCTCATCATCATACAAGTGAATGCTAGACATCATCCACTTTAAAAAAACAACATAACATACAAGTGAATGCTAGACATCATCCACATTAAAAAAAAAAACAATTCATTCCATATGGAAATTTAAAACCTTCACAACTTAAAAGACTTATTAGTCAGTACTTCATCTCTATCGGGTTGGATTTCTCTCATCATCGTACAAGTGAATGCTAGACACATCCACATTAAAAAACAATTCATTCCATATGGAACTTTAAAACCTTCACAACTTAAAAGACTCATTAGTCAATACTTCATCTCTATCGGGTTGGATTTCTCTCATCATCCTTCATAATCTCTAAATCATGTTCATCCAATCGATCTAAAAGGTCACAATACTATTTTGATTTTTCTCTCATCTTCCCAATCAATAGCCCATATGGGCTGATGAGAGATAATGAGAAAAAAGGATAAGGAAAGGATCCGCTTCCCATCTCTGTCCTTAATATAAACTTTAAATTTGATAATAGGTCTGTCCCAAATAAACTTTATTTTAAGTTTGTTAAAATATTTATTGTGTTTTTTCCAACTTTAATCCTTGACTCTATTTGTTGCATTTATTATCTCTCTCACTTATCCTCTCTATAAATAAAAACATAATTAAAAAAAAACACACACACACACACGTAATACTTTTAACCAATTTTTTTCCTTTTGTTGGGAATTGGGCATGTTCTCCTCTGTTCCAGTTATCTCTAATGATTCTAGTTTTTCTTCGGCACTTATGCAATTCTTCTGTTTGTTCTTATGCACACGTAGCACTCTTTTTTTTAAAAAAAAAAAAAAAAAAAAAAAAAAAAAAAATCTTTAATACATCATTTTGTCTTCCTCCCTGATTATTAATATAAAATATATTTATATAATTTAGTTAGATTAAGAAAATTGTTTAGTTAGTTAATATAATATATATTTTTTAAAATACAATAGACATTTTTCTCAATTCTCTCATTATCTCTACTCTTAATTATTGTTGGGGAACATCAATCAATAGGGGTAAATTTAGAAAATACTCCATAATAAAAATTATGAAAATTATGTCTTATATTTACGACTAAAATCAACTTTCTAAATATATCTTATATTAAGTCAAGTGTGCGTGTGTGTGTGTATATATAAAAGTGAATGCTGCTGACGGCAACCAACTTATGTTCGTTGATACTTTTGATCGGACGGCAACCACTATCAACATTGAACCTTTTTTGGTGAAACCAAACCATATTTTTGGTACAACAAAGAAACACTTTTGTTCACAAAAACATATGCCACTTTCTTAGCCCCGAATGGAATAATCGAATGCAAATAACTGGGAGCCCATCATCCCAACATGGAACCAAATGAAATCAGAATCTGCAAAATCCTTCTTACAACATATATATATATAGACACACACACACACACATATATATATATATGAACCGCATTGATTCGCAGTTCCAAAACAGAGAATCCAAGATAAACCCAATCATTGCGATTAACGATGACAAGAACAGAGAATCAAAAAGGAAAGGGCTTGAAACCTTCATCGACTAATTTCTGCAATGGCTCAAACAGTGGTTTCGGTAGATTCTCCCATTCGTACCAGTCCCATGCCTCACACTTATTTGGCTCCATGTTCTTCGGCTCTTCCTCTGCGTTCGCCGGTTCGGCTCTCATGAATATAATTACGTAGTGGCCCGGCTTTGGTCCCTCCGGTAGCACCCAGTTCGTCACCATCAGAAACTCCGTTTTCGTTATCTTCATCCCCGTTTCCTCTTTCACTTCTCGGATTGCACATTCCTCGAAGCTCTCGCCTGAATCCAAACCCAGCAAAATGGAAATTCAATTTTGCCCGAGAGACAAACAGATCAAATAATCAATAAAGTGAGAGAGCTAAAAAGGGGAAAACAGGATGACCGAATTCAAGATGACCACCGGGCAGAGCGAAAGTGGAGTTGCCGACGGTGGAAAGCCGCCGGCCAAGGAGTACGGATCTTCCCTTGGTGAGGAAGACCGCCACTCCCACCCTCGGCACCGGCACTGCCTCCGGTTTCTCCATTCTGTTGAAGCTCAATGCGTTTAATTTGTTGTGCAGCTTTCCTTTTCAGGTTAGCTGATTTTTATAAAAGCGACGATTTGGCTGTGCATTTGTGGCTACGGCGTCGTTTTGAAGAAGGAACGTTTGGTTAATTTTATTCTTTTTTTTTTCTAGCTAAGTTATACAAAACTCTTTTAAATTTTGAATCAATTGCATATAATCTCTAACATTTTAAGTTTAAATTTAACCCACTTTTTATTTTTTGATTATAAACACCCTGTTGTTAACCGATCGTTATATTTTTAATGAAAATTATCACATTAGATTAACAAGTGATGTATGGCATCTTATGTAAATTGCTAATTTTACAAACCCCCTCAACTTTGATTAGTTGTAGATAGCGCCTAAACTATGATCTATTACAAATTACCTCCTGACTTTTGAATGTTTAAATTACAAACCCTCTCAATATTTTGTGAAATGGTTATGAGAATAAAAATATATGGATATTAATTTAATATATCAATAAGTACTTGGAAATAGTTATTGAAATAGAAAATTATAATATTTTATGTTTTAGATAATGTACTTTTGTTATGATTTATTTAGTTGAAATAGTATTGTTAATGATTATTGAGAAATCTCGCTTGGAACTATACTTGCGATTTGGAACTTGTATATATATGTGAATATTACTATTGTTTGTCATTAATGCATATGGGTGGATATGGAGCGGTGATGGAAGTTATTATGTATAAAAACTACGTGGTATGTCACCACTCGGTGCACAGTAGATGACTTTGACATTCTCAGGGCCCTTGGTATGACCATTTTCCTTCAACTGGGTTAAGGGTCAACCCAAGGGACAGTGACACCTCCTTGTTTTCATCGAAAGGAGGGAAGTCATAGTCCCATCATGACAAGCTAGGGACCTTGACCAGGTGATGCCTCATGATTTGAAATCATGTGTAATCCAGTCAAATGGATGACTTGATATATTAATTGTAACACATAATTTGTAATTTGGTAATTTATGAATTATATTTCTTGAACTTTGTTATATAAAAGTTTCACTTAGCACCTCACGAGTACATATTAGCATTTGTAATAAGTTGGATTGATGGTTACAAATATATTTTTTAGGTGATAGTTCTCATGTAGGTCTATCACAGAAGGCTTCAGAAGCTTAAATTACTTCTCCTAATAGCAGTGCTTCAATCTTTATGGTATATGTTGAATTATTGTATATTGTCACATTAGGACTCATTTTGCATACTCTAATATATTTTTAGATATTTTGGCAAATCTTGAAGCAATATTTAGTTAAAAAATATAGGCTTGGTAAAATTCAAAGTTCAACTTTGTGCATAAAACATTTTAATGAATAATTTAATCAAATTAATAATTGTCCTTTAAAAATGGAGGATGTTATGTACGGTGGCAGAGTTTTCGATTTCCTTGTTCTTGACAATCATCTTTAGTGTGTGATGCATATAATAATTGAATCTTTTTCTTAATTACTCTCTGGCAAATGTGTGCTTCTTCTTCATATGTAACTTCTTATTCTTCTTCTTCGATATTATTCATGTTGCCAGCTCAATATATTCGGTTAACTAATCGTTAAACTTAACCTAGATAAGTGTCAAGCGACATTGTTATGATTTGGAAACTTTCGAGGTAGCAATGCTCCTTAGTGAAAACTTTTAGGGCAAATTTGCACCTTAATAAAAATGATGTGGATGACACACGATTGACAGCTCATCATATCTAGTTAACTAATAGTCAAACTTGATAGGGATAGCAGTCAGGACAAAATTGTTACGATTTGAAAACTTTAGGAGTGATATTTTGCACCCAAAAAAACTTATATGGAACAATTGCTCTACTGTAACAACTTCTAGGGTCAAGGTGCAAATTTGCCAACAAACTATTACCCGAGGAGCGTCTGACACAAAAAACAATTGAAGGAACTAAATTGGCTAACGAACTATTAAAAAGTGGGAGAAAAAAAAAGGCTAAGGAGCAATTTGGTTAACCAATTATTGGTTCAGTAGCGCCTAACACAATAAACTTTTAATTGGACTGAAAATACCAACAAACTTTTAAGAGTAAATACCCTTTTGGGTCCCTGGAAAAAAACACAGACCCCATTTTAGTCCCTATCGACCAAAAAGGGCATTTTGGAAATTTGCGAGGGACCAAAATGTTCACCAATCGACCCTTATTCATCCTTTTCAGGGACTAAAAGGGCATTTCTTTGTGTGAGGGACCAAAATGGGGTCCGTTTTTTTTTCAGGGACCCAAAAGGGTATTTACTCAACTTTTAAAATTATAAAGTTGGCACAATCCGTTAGAAAAGCAATTAACGTCCGTTAGCAAATTATCCGGAACAATCCTGGTTTTCCCATTAATCATTGCAGCAGAATTAGCTCTCTACGTCATTTCCGGTTCTGCCCATCTATCTCATTCCCAGACCAGTCTGACTTCCTACGTCTTCAAATTTTTTGTCGAACTCAAGCTACACCTGCGCCTATGGAAGTTGAACGAGCTGAGAACAGTGGTTCATCCCTACCCATGAAACTTCTATTTATGGAGATGGGCGTCGGCTATTATCAACACGGGTGTTGTATTCCCTTTTTATTTACAAAAGATAAAACTAGAAACATAAACTACAGCAAATTACACGTGGGAATTTGATCCCAGGTTGTCATGGTGAATCAATTCTTGGAAAGATTCAGGGCACGCATCAAGGAAAGAAGAGGTAGAGATTCTTCTTTTGGCCAAACGATCAGCCACCCGATTCCCTTCTCTGAAGATGAAATTAAAACTCAGTTCCCATTCGTTCCTTCTGTAACTCGGGATCTGCCACAACACTAGATCCCCCTCGTAAGCACCTCCTCTGCGATTTAAAATATCAATCACATCCTTAGCATCCGACTCCACTATCACCCGACGGAAACCCAGCTCCCAAGATAACTGGAGACCCTTCAATATTGCCCATTCCTCCGCCTCAAAGACTGAACAAATTCCCAACTGACGCGGTGCTGAGAATAGCGCGGCTTCCATCTGCATTTATTTGCCAAAAAACGGTTAACGTATAGAGAGAGAGAGAGAGAGAGAGAAGTTGAATGCATAGATACCCAAATGATCGAAGAGGAGATTGATCAATCGCAGTTGCAGGATGGACGGATGAAGAAGAAACCAGAAGAATCTACTTTGAACAGGAGATGGCAACAAGAATGGATGATTTTCCATTGTCCTTGATTATTGAAACTTTATTGCGGAATTTTACAAATTTTTTTAGGCAACCCGGAGCAAGAGATTTGTTGAGGTCTTCTTTTAATATTATTGTATTTATATTCTTTTTCTTGGAAATAAAAGGGACTACCAAAACGAACTAAGCAAGTGACAATGATCTAGAAGGTGCCCACAATGCTCTGCTTTCGTCGAGAGAGATAAGAGAAAGTGTTGAGTAGTGAAGATGAGTCAAGAACAGAAAAAATTGAAGAAGGAAGCCAAGAACAAGACCAACCCCCCCCAAAAAAAAAAAAAAAAAAAAAAAAAAAAAAAAACCAAACAAGCCCTAAGAGAAATAAGGAAAAGGATTTTCATGGATGAAGTTTTAAGCAAGAAGAAGAAGGAAAGTAAAAGCTAAGAAGATTAAAAAGCCGTTTCGCTGAGTTGAAGTCGAGGAACAAAGGAAATAAAATGATGATTTAAGGTGTTGGAACAGAAGAGAAGACTCTGGAAATAAAATGAAGGTGATGTGGCAAAACATGTACTAACGAGGCAACAACGTTAGTCAAAATTGGATCTTGTTCCGGATAATTTGCTAACGGACGTTAATTGCTTTTGTAACGGATTGTGCCAACTTTACAATTTTAAAAGTTTGTTGATATTTTCGGTCCAGTTAAAAGTTTATTGTGTTAGACGCTCCTGAACCAATAGTTTGTTGGTCAAATTACTCCTTAACCAAAAAAATAAAACACACAATTTTGAGTAGATTCGCCAACGAACTATTACCCCGTCACTGTCTTGGTGTCTCCGTCTTCCATTGACTGTCACAGTGTCGGCGACGTCGGCATCTCCAAAGCTTCCATTATTGCTGAGTGTTCCACTCACCCTCTTGAACTCATCCAGCAGTCCACAGCTTTTGACCGGCATACGCCTTGCACCCTAATTGTGTGCCTCCGAATCTACAAGCAACAGCCGCCGCTGCCACAACGCCTACTCGCATGGGTCTCATCTCTGTTGGTGTTTGCCTTATTCAATAAGAAGGCTTAACCGCTCTTTTTTCCAGCGTTTCCGCCACCGTCCTACGCCAATGCCTCATATTTTAACGTAATAGTGATAGTTGTTTTTTTTAAAAAAATAGTTCTTTAGTATTTTTTTCACTTTTTAATAGTTCGTTAACCAATTTGGTCCATTCAATTGTTTTTTGTGTCAGACGCTCCTCGAGTAATAATTTGTTGGCAAATTTGTACTTTAACACTAAAATATACCCTAGCATTAAATTCTATTACCAGGTATTCAATTGAATGATCACTCTTAGTAATATTCTTTCTTTGTTACTCGTTATTTCGTTTTATTACTATTTAGTAACGAATTAGGCACATGATCAAGCTTATATTAGAGGCACATTTCCTTAATTTGACTGAATTGATACATTTTAGTTGGTTTGAACAAATGTTATATATTCTCTTTAAAATATTTCTATATAACATTAAATTTTATATATGTGTGTGTTAGATAAAATAGTTTTAGACAAAATAGATTGAGATTTGTAACTATTAAAATGCATGGTTTAAATTATAAGGTCAAAGTTAAATAGGCAAACAGATTGAAGTAATAGCTTATCTTTGGAACAAAATCAACCGACATACATTTGCTCAATTCATACGCCTCATAATCACATAATATAGTAGCTAATGGAGTATCTTAATAAACTAAGCATCGCCAGCCATTAACAGTGATAACTGAGAGGGAAATGGCTTGAATCCTTCATTGACCCATTTATCCAGAGGCCCAAACAGTGGTTTTGGGAGATTTCCCCATTCAAACCACTCCCATCCATCACACTTGTTTGGTTCCATATTCTTCGGCTCTTCCTCTGGGTCGGCCGGCTCGGCTCGCATCAAAACCGTGACGTAGTGACACGGCTTTGGTTCATTCAGCATCACGTTGTTCGTCACCATTATGAACTCCGTTTTCCTAATCTCCAACCCTGTTTCCTCTTTCACCTCTCTAATTGCACATTCCTCGAAGCTCTCGCCTGAATCCACAAGAAATAAATTTCAAATTTTCCGAGAAATAAACAGGTAGGTACAAAACTACAAATGCAATCAAGAGAGGGAGAAGGGGGAAGAGAGTGACCAAACTCCAGGTGGCCGCCTGGAAGAGCGTAAGTGGAGTTGCCGACGGAGGAGCGCCGCCGACCTAGTAGTACCGATCTACCCTTCAGGAGGAACACCACCACGCTCACCCTCGGCACCGGCGCCGCCGCGTCCTGATCATTCATCTTTCTAAGTGTACGACGTTGAACTTCTTGCTTCGTTTGGATTTTATAGAAGGGACTGTGGAAACGGCATCGTTTCGAAGCATTTGCGGATCTTGGTCATAGGAGTATTTCGCAAGGTCAAAAGGCAAGAGAGTATGGGTCCCACATTTCATATTGTATGCGTCTTCGTCAATAGTTGGTTGACACGTGGCACTTTAGTGCTTTCTTTTGACAAATATGAATAAATTCTAAAATTCCCATCCTTGGTTCAGTGCTTTCCTGCCTCTTTGTTTTTTGTAGATTTTTTTTTTCGGCCTGCGGGTTTTGGACAATTGTGCATCTGTATTTTAATTGATGATTTTCGATAATATCTTTAAACTAACTTGGAATTAGTGACCCCTCGTCTTTGGGTTCAACTGGTGAATGGGTCGGACCCCTCATCTAAAGGAAGGGGATTCGATCCCTGAGTTAGTCAAGGCGTTGAGGGAGGCATCCTAGAAGTCTAGGAAGCTGTGGAAACGCTGGTAGAGGTGGAGACATGTGTACTCTCTGGCCAGTATACCCTGTGGACTGGGCTCCAAGCGCCCTGCCCTTGGACTGTGAATGAGTCCAACACCTTTCCTAAAATTTTTTTAGCAAAAAAAAAAAAACTTGGAATTAGTGGTTCACACTTTTTTTTTTTGCCAACAGACATTTCATTAATTTGATTAATAGTTAAATTTTCAATAATTTATCATTATTCATAAATAACATAGATTAATGTGTGATGTCATAGATCTAAAAGTTCTTGAACTGATGCACTACACTGGTAAAAAACAAAAACGATGCACTAGGAGGGATAGGTGAATGTCTATATATATATATATATATATATATATATATATAAGGGTTTATCGTTTGTCATATCACTTGACATAAGGTTTTGTCAAGTCATCCTAAAACTACGTCGTTTTGGAAGTTAGGGCAATTAATGAAGGGTGTTTTGGTAAAATTCGTATAGTAAATACAAAAACAAAATTATCAAAACACCCTTCATTAATTCTCTTAACCCCAAAAACGATGTTGTTTGGGGAGTTAGGTGAATTAATGAAGGGTGTTTTGGTAAAATTCATATAATAAATTCAAAAATAACTTTAATTAATTCTCCTAACTCCCAAAACGACGTAGTTTTTGGGTGACTTGACAAAATCTTATATCAAGTAACATAACAAACAATAAACCTATATATATATATAAGGCCTTTTAGATGGGTTAAAATTGTTTTTTAGACCAGGTTTAGGTCCAGTTTTTTATCAACCGATTTAAAAAAATCTATCCTTATTAAGACCATACCTACATCTAGTATTAAAAGTCATCTTTTAAGATCAGTTGGTTAAACGACTGGTCTTAAAAAATATCAATTTATAATAAAAATGCCAACTCTTTAGACCAATAATTTCATACCAAGTCTAAAAAGTGGACGATTTTTTTTTTTTTTTAAAAAAATGTACGCTCTATTTTATTTAATAAAAGTCTTGTTAAATATTATTATATCTAAAAATTATATTATGTGATATAAATTTTACAAACGGTCCTAAAAATACAAATGCAATCAAAATAATATAATTATAACTAATAACCATGAATTTAAGCTCTATATTATTAAATAATTATTGAATCTTAATTCCAATATTTTTTCTTTCAATGTTTACTTTTTTTTGCTTGCTTTTCACCCACCTTCAAAGGAGTTAGATGATTTTTAAATGTTGGATTTAGTGGATGCAATTTTAGGCCTAGCATTTGTATGTTGTTAACGCATGATTCATATTGTGAGCATCCCTAAAGTTGAATGCTTCTACCCATGAATTAGGTGTTAGACTGCTAGGTTACCATACTTATACATTTTGATTATTTTGGACCTCAAATATAAAACATGGCTCTCCCCTAGCTCAATGTCAAGTATTAAAAGAAGAAGATTCTTATTTAATGAAGTTGAGTATAACAGAGTTAATATACAAGTTTGAGAATTGGATTTTATATGTGCAAATATGATCTCGTGGGGAGGTCTTGGCTGAGAAGAAAACTGAACTAAAGGCCACTAATAAGGAAATAACTAACTAGGTGGAAATACTAGTGACGAGGTGAACATTAATAACACTAAATTGGAAGATGAAAAACATTGACTGGATGATCATCACTTGAAATGATAAATTTGTCGGATTGGGCGGTAATCCAGTTCAACAAATTTTTCCTTACAAGCATTGATCACCTAGCCTACATTTTTCATCATCGAGTTTAGAATTCTTAATGATCAATCTATCACTAGTAACTCCACCTAGTTGGGTAGCTCATTATTATTGGCCTTTGTTTTGATTTCCATATCAATAAATACTTCATCACACGACCATATTCAACCATACAAAATAGAATTCTCAAGTTTGTATATACACCAAGTTAGACTCAACTTCATTAAATAAAAATACTCCACAGGTATCGCTTAAAACAGAGTTAGGCTAGAGCCATATTCTTTCTAAAGTCTCAAAAGAGCCAAAATTCCTCCCAGTCCAAGGGTTTCCGCAATTGAATTTAAGAAGGGGCATCTAAACAAAAGAACTTGAAAAAAACACATGCATAGAAAACAAAATTCAATTAACATACGTGTATGCAAACTTTTGTTTATAAAATTCGTGATGATTGGATTTATGAACTTGGCCATCACGAGAATAATACAATTAAATTGCATCATTGTCAAATCACAAGTTTCACAATTCCAACCATGACAAATTTCATGGACAAAGATTTGCATACATGTATGTTAGTTGAATATCGAATAAGCAGAAAATGAATATCATATTTATACTTATGGAAGGAAGGTCTTTTTTCATTTTCCTAGTCTTACAGGAATGGCTTGCTGACCTGTATCTATAACCTCCAATTGCATGTGTTCATCCCCTGTTTTCAACTACATGGAGTTACATACTAGATCAGATTATTTAATGCTCTTCACATGTTTACAAAAACATAAGTGATAACTACAAAAAAACCACTCAACTTGGCGCTCTTCACATGTCTTTTCGGCGCTCTTCATACTCATTTCTGTAATGAAAATAAATAAATTTGTAATAAAAAAAAAAGTAAATACATAACCATTGTAATGAAAATAACGTTTTTGACTTACTCATGGAAACCAAGATTCAATTAAACAAAACAAATAAAAATAAATATGATGATGATGAGAATGATACAATTTCATTAAACATGAACATATCAACTTAATGCTTCTAATGATATAACAGAACATGAGATAACATGTTATATGATATCAATGTCGTGTTATATCGTAAGAAGCACTAAGATATGTTCATGTTTAATGAAATTGTATGAGTCTTATAATTACAAGTTCATTTTTTTTAACATAGTGTATTATATTTATACCTGGTAGCTCTTCATATTATTGGAATCAACGTCAATGGTTATTACTAGAACAAATTTGTGATAAGAAAATTAAATACAAATCCATTGTAATGAAAATAAACTTTTTGACATACTCATCTAGCATTTGTGCTAAGTGTGATGGTGTTGATTGGCCAGAATTATTATTACATGCTTCAAATTTAATGCATTATGTACATATATTCACAAGATACATTGGATTTGAAGCAATTAGAAAATTATAATGGCCTACCCATACTACCACATATCAGACACTTCCCAAGACATGAACATATGGTATGTTTGGCACTCATATAACCTCTGTGCTATATATGCATGTTTTGTGTAGATTTCCATTGCAGATGATAAACCTTGTGATCTATGTGATGTTGGTAAGTCTGAATTAATCACAGCCAAGTGATTAAAGCATATGCCCCAATCAACACCACCACATAAATCACAAGGTTCAACTTGCAATGCAAAATTGCAAATACTTTTCACAACCACCAGAAAATATTAGTGATTTGACAAAGAACAAAAAAACTGAACTTTCTATAAGGGTTTCAACAAATAAATAAAAGGAGTGAGCATCGTGATCAAACACAAGTTCCCAAAGGAAAATAATATCGAGCCAAGAAACCGAAAGAGAATGAAAGACAAAGAACACTAATAGAAGAGGGCAACAATTTTTACCAAACACAAGAGAAAAATGGCGACGACAAAGAAGGAGAGCCCAACGAAAAGGAATACCATGCCATCCTGACAATGGAGAGAGAGATATCATTGCGGCCGGAGGCGACGGAGAGAGAAAGAGCGCACGCGGGACTAATAAAGGCTAGAAATGAAGGCTAAGTTCAAAAGTGAGTATATAAGAATATATACTAGAGGAAATTTTTCTAGATCAGTCCTCATTAAAGTTCAATCTTAATATGTAAAAAAAAAACATTTTAATTCATAACAAGACTGTATTATAATTCAATTGGTCTAAAGTGTAATTTTTAGAACAAATTAAAAATATTTAGAAACAAAACTCAAACAAGAACTTAAACGTTCTGAATACTCTTATAATGTGAGATGATCATCAATAAGAAATAATAGAAAGATTGAAACTTTTTCATTAATAATCATTGCCTAAAGGAGGCAGTACACATGCATGAAATTAAAATTACATTCAAATATTATATATGATGATGATTAGGCACAAAATCAGAATTACATCATCTCACATGAGAATGGGACTTCCTAATCTTGAAATTTTTCCAATCTCGAATATATATATGTATGTATATGTATATAATATATATATACACACACACACACACAATGTGTGTGTGTGTGTTTGTTAAGTAAAAACTATATCTTGTCTATCGGTTGTGTTGAGTGTCGGCTAAGAAGTGAAAATCAAGTCCAAAAGTGATCCCAAGTATGTGTGTGTGTGTGTATATATATATATTTATGGTGCTATTTTGATTTCATAAATTAATAGCAACATTGATTGGTTTATTTGATTATGTGAATGTATTGGACTAATTCTGAAGAGATAAAGCACCTTGATTTGTCTTTTAAGCTTTAGGCACGTAACTAGGATCGCTTTGATTATGTAATGTATTATATGGGATTTGTTATTGAGTGACTTTTGAGTGAGTAAACAAGATTTCAGACTAAAATCATTATATTTATGTTCCAAATCAAGTAAGGAGTTGTTACAATTTTTGAATTGTTGCTGGATAAATTTTGAGTTTCATATAGATTCTAGAGTATTACATGCTTTAAAATTTTTCGGGAATTCCCTATCCTGATTTTGACCGGGATGGGAATTTTTTGGGGTTGAGAATGATTTTCCTTCTTAAGCCTTCTTCGGGATCAGGATCGGGAATGGGGTTTCCTAATCCCATCCCGTCCCGAGAACACCCCTACATCAAAATATGATAACAATAGAGGTTCTTGAAACCCAAGCCTTTAAATGTTTATCATCATTCTAGGAGACAATCGCTCCTAGTTCAAATGGTCGACGATGTCGTTCAACACGCTGCCAACTCCTCTATTCGTTTGGAGAAGCAATCTTGCTTCACTGTGACCTTCAAAATGGTGCCCTGGAGGTGAAAGATAAGCTCAGGATTTCTTCCAAGGTCGGAGGTGGAAGGGCCTGCGAAGAGGAACTGCCAGTAGCTGCTGCTGAAGGAGGAAATGGGGAATTCTCTTTCTTTGATCTTGCCATTGGAAGTGTTTCCACTACAAGAAGAAAGAGAGAATTAGAAATAAACTTTTCAATTTGTACTAAAGGCGCCTAGGTATTTATAATCAGGACTGATGGCCGAAAACTTTAGATGATACTCACAAGTTACGATGTTATGCGTTGGAAGTTGAAATGTTACGTATTTAGACCGGTCGTCTTTGGAAACATGGTTTAAATAATAATTATAAGACTATGTGCACATATTTTTCAATCTAAATAAAAATTGAAATTAGAAAAAGAAACAAAATTTAGACTAGTTAAGAGTTAAACAATAGTTCAAATTAACATATTTATACCTTGTGCCACTATAACTGGTCTAAGTATAATCAAATTATATATTTAACAATATCCCATATAATATAATTTAATAATAAATTATATCTATCGTAAAATTAAGTTATCAAGCCAAAGACAAAAATACAACGAAACAAAGATACAAGAGACATTCAAGATCAATACTAGAATTTTTTTTTTCATTAATATTATGAACTTTTTTTCTGCCCAAAAGCAACAAAGACATTGATTTTTTTAAAAAATATATTTTACATAATAAAAAACCCTCAATCTTCCTCCTCATTGCCGGTGGCAGAGGAGGAAGGGAAAGATGGGTCATCTGAAAGATTGTACTCGACATTATTATAGAGACATGGTTCAACTTGTTGACAATGTGCAGTAAGGTGAAAAGTCTTCCAAGGCATCTCTCTATACGAGCCATCCACGCATTGAGGTTGTCAAGAAGCTTCCTCGTTGATGGTTGCGGAGGAGGTGGTGGAGGATGTAGAGGAGGAGGAGAAAAAGGATGACGAACAGAAGTAGTCCTGATACGTCTCACCTTATTAATATTCAAGAGAAGAGAGAAGAGGGGGCTAGATATGAAGAAACTAAAAGAATGAAGAGTTTAAATAGACAAAACGAATTAGAGTTATATTTATTGAAGTGGCTTTTGATTTTAAAGAAACACATAGTTGCGAAGTTTACCTTGGAAGCTAAAAAACCTCTGAAACATTTAAAAACATGTATAAAGAAATGAGGATATGTAAATCATATTTAAACCAAATGTATAAAAGTCTGTTGTAAAAAGAATTTCAATTTTTAAATTTTAATAATACTTAATAATTATTGTTGAGACCGCATTATATTACAACTAGTCTAAAAAATATTATTTAAACCGCACGGAAGCGGAAACCTTCTTAAGTTGTATCAACATTTACAAAAATACCACCGATTATACTTTTTAAATTATTTCCGCCTATAGAGGTCTAGATATAACGGCTTATAGGCCCTTTTTTTTAGTAGTGCGATCCCCCCTCCCAAAAAAAAAAACCAAATTTATTATATGTGACTTGATCAAGTTCTTCAAACATAATTTCTTTGGAATAAAATTCAGCATATGCAAGCAAAACTATAGCATAAATATTTAAAAGTGATGTCGCTATCTAATTAAGCCTAAATAAAGTAATAAATTTAGAATAAAAGTTTTAAGGTTGAGGGTGTTATGGCCATGAAAATAATTAATTTTGAGATGGCAAAGTAATAGTTTCAACTTGATTAAGAATTAAATTGGAATTATCACTAGATACTTATATTGATTTTTAATATAAATAAAAAGCCAATTTACAATTCAGGAAAATATGATCAATAGACTCTTTTTCATCACATCTAAAGGCTTATTAATAAAATGGTGCCTATTAAGAATGTTACATGCTGAGATAGCCCGATGCAAGATTTCCCGACAAAGCAAAACAAATTTAAAAGGTAACTTAAATTTCTATAGATTAGACAAAAAGATCATATTTAAAAATATTCAATGTCAAAATAGAACTTTCAAGCACATAGGGAATCCATCTTTGGATTTACATTTACTCCTTCAGTCTCTAAAGTAGAACATGTATAAATAGTGAATTGATATTGATTCCAAATTAAGTCTTGTTTCACTACTAGAAAATTGAAAAATAGTGAAGGAATCTGCGACGAAAAAAATTCCGTCACACTACATTTACTCACGTTTTGTGACGAAAAGAGGATTCCGTCGCAAACTCTCAATTTGTGACGGAATCTTTATTCCATCGCAAAGGTGACTTTTGTGATGGAATGTAAATTCCGTCACAAATTGCAACGGAAATTCACTTTTCCGTCGCAAAATCTCTTTTGCGACGGACTCTGCAACAAATTTTGTCCGTCGCAAATAGTGATTTTTTTTTTTGTAGTGTTTTACATATTTATTAATTTTTTTCTAAATTAGTCCTATTAATATTCTCTCAAGTCTCAACAATAACCAATTAGTAAGGGAGAGAGAGAATTAAGAAAAATTATTAAGGTGTTTTTGGGAAAAAAAAAATGTCATAATGACTATTTTAACCAAGAATCAAATTAATTAATTAGATCTTTTAAAAAAAACATGGGAGTACTATTTTAAATCTCATTCCATATAATTAAGTGTGTCCTTATGCAAAAAATAAGAGTTTGGGGATGGTAAAATTTAATTGAGTCATCACACTCAATCTATTTCCTTATAACACGAGTCTTGTTATTGATACTGATACTTTTATGGGTTTACCATGACCAATGTTCCATTCCAATCATTTAACTACTAAAATTGCACAAAAATGGATTCCTTTTCATAAGCATGAAGAATTATATGATTCAAAATTCAACATATTTTACTCTGGCAGTGTAGGTAAAATTGGAGTTACCTTTTGAAGATATGACTCTTCAAACCTGCTTGGCTTATAATATTTCAATGATACAAGTTGTGGACTTGATTCTTAATCTTCCTTCATGAATTTAATCATTCTCATCTCTAAATCCCGAAAGAAATTCATATACTCAAAATAACTAACATGTATTGAAAGGTTGTTATGAGTATCACGTTAGAAAACCTTATAAGTAGTGACACGTGATTGAACGATTCTCCCAATAAACTAGTCTTTTAAGATGAGATATTATTTTATACTTGTACTTGTAACAAAGTTCTAACAAAATAGACTTAAAAAGTGACTTACTTGCTAGTACTAGTACATATGAGAGAATTCTTAATTGATTAGTTTAAATAGCTTCGGACCGTGGAACAAAGGAGTATCTGGGGCCTACACCGAGGTATTGATGGCGATTCTCAAATATCACAGAACATAATGGAATACGATTAGATAGAATGCAATAGAAACAAAAGACACGGGAACAAGAAATGTCATATTAGGAATACTAGTCTTTTCATGTTCATTAATAGAATAAAGAATTATAAACATTCATGAATTTAGGTACGTTATTCAATCAAGACGTTTGTTCTTTATGTTTAATCTCGGATATTATTTTAAGAAATTATGGATTTAGTTGATAAGTAGTTGAGATTAGATCAGAACTTTGACGACTGAAGTAAATGTTTAAAAAAGGAAAATCTTTTTTTTTTATGTGAAAATGAAAACAAAAGTATTTGATTTTCTGGACTATTAAGCAGAGGCCCAATTGTTGGCCCAAAAAAACCCATAGGCCTAGTCATCGAGCCAGGCCCATTTAACTGCGAGCGTAAAGACCATCTCCACAATCAGTCGCCATGACTCTGCATCGCCGGTTCTAGGCCCCGCCGTAACACCGTTCGGCCGTTCTCTGCGTGCGAGAGCAATCTCCATTACTGGCGCGAGGTGAAGCAGAGGAAGTTTCGCGAACCTCTGATTATTTTGGGAGAAGCTCCTTCACCGTTTTTCCTTCTTGCATCGCCGAGCTCCCTTTCCTCATGTTTTGGGTGTTGATTCTTCTTTCTCCTCCTCGCTGTCCGTTCACTGCCACTTTGAGAGTGCTGCACTAAAAATTATTCTCTTCTTCTCCTTTCCGTCGCTGCTATGCGTGAATTGGTATGGGGTATGTTTAAAGATCCTCTTATTCCTTTGAATTTAGGATGCTATCATATTGAATAAATGCAGACTTTTATCCTTTTACTCTCTGTTCAAACGTGTGTTTGGATTGGGGAATTGGGGTTTCTGTTTAAATTGGTGCTTGATTTTTGCCTTATCAAGGTCTGGTGATTAGATGAAATTCGAATTAAAGTTGAAATGTATGAAGTTTGGAGGCTGTGATTCTAAGAGGAAAGAGGAATATCTTTGGGGTTTGTCAAATTGAATGCACATTGACTGTTTGATAAAATGTTCCAAAGGAAACAGACTTATTCTGTTGTTTCGAAATTAACACAAGTCTTGTTAACAAATGGAATTTGGAAGCTTTATAACTTGACAAGGGCCTTGTAAGTTTAAGAACTGAACCACAGTATTGACTCGTTAAAGTTGTTAAATATAAATATATAGACTGGACAGTAACACCATTGGCAGATTAAGCTGCCATTTCCCTGCTAGCTCCAAAATAGATGTAATTTAGAGCTCTGGATTCATGTCTTGCGGCATCATGATTAGATCTTGTTACATCCTCAATCTATGTTCAACCCTTATTGAGGCGACTGAAAAATAGACCTGAAAAATCTTTGCATGGGACAAAAAATAAATGGACCATGAAGTTTATAACATTTTTATGTCAGTTGATAAAATAACTTATGTGTATCAGGTCTTCTTAAAGCAGGGATGGTTAAGTAAAATCTATTACAGCAGAGCAAGTTGTTTCAATATGTGTATGTGTGTGTAAATATGCAATAGTGCTTTAATATGTCATTTATCACATACAGTCAGAGTTGAGTTTGTGAAAAGGGGTTGGCAAAGAAATGTGCTTTTCTGTAAAAGCCAGAAGTTTGTTTTCTATATTCATTCCTTTCCTAATTAAATCTTTTTTCCTTAGTCAATTGTTGGTCTTAATGTCATTGTTTGTTGAGTTTCTTTGTTATCTACTGAAATTTCTTGTTTAACATTTTTAGCTTATGATGTCAGGAATTAAATGACCTGAAGATGAAAGCAGATATTGTTACGTGGCAATTGGAATAGTTTCACATAATCAGTTGCTCAAGGAGTTGTAACCACTTCTAATTAGTCAATTAGCAGAATAAGTGACTAGGGAACAGTATAAAACTACTTGTGTACTCCATTATGGGTGTTGAATAAGAAGTTACTGCAGCTCTCGCTCTCTCTCTTTTGTTCTCTGGTGAAAAATATTAATGGAGAAGGGTTACCGACTGAAGGCAATTTTCTACCTCTACATGTGATATTGTTTTTTCTTTTTGGTGTGTGTTCTTATTGGCCAAAAAAGAAGAAAAAGAGGGAAAAAAGAAAGAGTAGGGTGGCTTGTAGATAGTGTTCATATGAATTTTAGAATATCTGTTTGTGAAGCAAAGTTGAGGTGGGCATCTGATTTGCTAATCATCAAATGCTCACAGGTCATTTGATCTAGGTTATGATGTGCAATGCTATTTCCGCCTCTCCACACCCAGAAGTTGACACCAGAGCGTCAAAGACCCAATAAACGACGTCTTGCCAATATCTGCATTGTCAAATCAATCCTTGAAGCTTCCTCCATTGGTCAACTCTCGAAAGCTGTTTCTTCTTTGGACCTCTTAATTATCAAAGGCATTCGCTTACCCTCCCGCATTCTCGGTCATCTCTTACAGCAGTGTGCAGAGACTAAATCTTTCAGAGAAGGCAAATTAGTTCATCTTCACCTGAAGCTGACTGGTCTGAAGCACCCCACAACTTTTTTAGCCAACCATTTAATATGCATGTACTTCAGGTGTGGGCATCACATGGAAGCATGCAAGGTGTTCGATAAAATGGAGGTGAGAAATCTGTACTCTTGGAATAATATGCTTTCTGGATATGTTAAATTAGGGATGATAAATCAAGCAAGGAGATGGTTTGATAAAATGCCTGAGAGGGATTATATATCTTGGAATACGATGGTCATTGGGTATGCACAGAATGGGATCTTTGATGATGCTTTGGATTTTTATAGACAGTTGAGAAGATTGTCTATAGGCTATAATGAATTTAGTTTTGCAGGTGTCTTGACTGCCTGTGTGAAATTGAAAGAATTTGAACTTTCTAGGCAGATCCACGGGCAGGTTTTAGTCGGTGGATTTTCATCCAATGTGGTCATATCAAGTTCCCTTCTTGATGCATATGCAAAGTGTGGTAAAATGGAAGATGCTAGGAGGTTATTTGATGAAATGCCCCTCAAGGATGTTTTTGTGTGGACTACATTAGTTTCGGGTTATGCCAATTGGGGGGATATGAATTTGGCTGTTGAACTTTTCAATCAGATGCCTCAAAAGAATTCTATTTCATGGACATCTTTGATTGGTGGTTATGCCAAATTGGGTTTGGGTCATGAAGCACTTGAAGTATTTAGGAAGATGATCATGCATCATGTTAAACCAGATCAATTTACATACAGTAGCTGTCTATCTGCTTGTTCAATCACTGCTTCTTTCAATCTTGGGAAACAAATACATGCTCATCTTATTCGAAATAACATCAGAGTTAATAATATTGTTGTTAGCGCTATTATCGACATGTATTCAAAATGTGGCAGCATGGAGAATGCCAAGCAAATATTCCATGTCATGGGAAATAAGCAAGATGTGGTGATTTGGAACACCATGATTGCTGCACTAGCTCACCATGGTCATGGTATAGAAGCAATCTGGTTGCTAAAAGAACTTCTAAGATTAGGAGTGAAACCAAATAGGGTCACTTTCGTTGTCATTCTAAATGCATGTAGTCATTCAGGCCTTGTGCAAGAAGGAATTGAGTTTTTCAATTCCATGAATTGTGATCACAGGGTAGCTCCAGACGAAGAGCACTATGCATGCCTTATTGATCTTTTTGGCCGTGCCGGACGATTCAATGAATTGATGAAGCACCTTCAGATGATGGATTGTAAACCAGGTGACCATGTGTTGAATGCGTTGCTTGGTGTGTGTAGAATTCATGGAAATATGGAGATAGGAAGAAAAGCAGCTGAACATCTTATTGAATTGGAGCCTAAATCTTCTGGTGCCTATGTTATGCTTTCAAGTATATATGCTGCTACTGGAAAATGGGAATTGGTAGAGAAAGTAAGACAGCTTATGGATAAGAGACAAGTGAAAAAAGAACTGGCCATTAGTTGGATTGAAATTGACAATAAGGTCCATGCTTTTACTGTATCTGATGCATCACACCCTATGAAGGAAACCATATACTCAGTTTTAGGGCACTTGGGTAACCAGATGGAAGACAATCTCTTGTGACCAAAGATTCCTTGGTGAAAGTCAGTGATCTTTTTAATCAGTAGGCCATTTTCACAAAGAAGAGTTTCCCTAACGTTATTCTTTTCTTTATTGACACCAGATTTTGTACACTTAGCCTTTGATCAAGACACAAAAGGCCTTCACATTGGCATACTCGAAAGACCTTGCTTTAGGGGAAAAGGGTGAGGGAACAACAGGGAGGGAAATTAGTGCGGGAAGATCTAGTAGATTTCATGATAGCTGTTCTGCTTTTTATTTTCCCAAATTTTGTGTATTTTTTTTTCTTTAGATTGATGACACTAGGCTCTCACCATCTGAGGTATGGGAGGGATAGATGTACGTAGTCTTACACCTGCATGCAGAAAGGTTGTTTCCAGGATGAGATAAATTTCAGGAAATTAATGTATACTCTATTTTTTACCCTTTTTCCAGGAATAAACACAAACACAAGCTTTAGAGGTATTGTATTTGTTGGTAGCACCTCAGGATTTGTGATTCTCAAACTCGAGTAAATGGAAATATTTTATGCTTATTACTGTTTTGGAGGTCCAGGTACAAATTCTAAGATCCCAGGCTGGTCACGGTTGATTGCAAATTTGTTGAATTTTGTTAAAAACTTTCCTAGAATGTGAGCACTTTCGTTTCGGAAGTTATTTGCCACCAAGTAACCAAAGAATCAAGGAAGGATCTTGCAAAGTCCTATAATTATATTGGTCACCTGCAAGTGCTGCTTTTAATCACATTTTACTTTTTTCGTTCAAGCTATGATGCTAATTGAGAATTAAAGGGGTAGCTTATTGAACTTTTTCGATTTCGTTTCTGATACTGTATTTAAGTTGCCTTGGGCCTTAGCTTTAAGCACTTCATCAAATAAAATTTCAGAGGCGGCTTCAAAAACATTCTGTTAGAAATAAATTCATTTTTTTTTTTTATAATAAAAGTTTTGGAGGGGTTCGACATCGCCCCCCCACTAAAGCGCAGCAAGACGGCCGCCATGAAAGACTTACCAGGGACTTACGAGATCGCTTTACCAAAGCGAGTCCCAAACGAGTAGAGAGGATCGAACCCACGACCCAAGGGCCTAATCCTGGATCCCTTATCATCTATACCAACTCACATTGGAATTTCTCAGGAGGATCAAAACCCCTTTGGAAGTCTATGATATTGTTACTGACGGTGGATACCTTGACCCCAAAAAAAAAAAGTGTTTTCTCATTAAAAAGTCATGAATCATGTACCAAAAAAAAAAAAAAAAAAGACATGAATCCACGCCAAAATAGTTGTGTATATTGGCCCAAATCTATGACGGCTTTTTTTTTTTAATTGTTATTTTCTTTGTACAAAAAAAAAAAGTTTGCCTAGTGGCTGATGTCATTGGTCTTTTTTTGGATAAAATTCCGTTAGTTTTATAATTGCAAGCAAAATAAACAAATCTCCCCTGTATTTTTTTATGGTAAAAAGATCCCATGTATTTTACTTCGATAGCATATATCTAATGGTTAAGTGCAGAGAAAGTATGTACTCTATGCTTGAATTATGGAGGACTTTATTTAGACTTGGAAAGTTTTTCACTGAGTATGAGTAAAACAGGAAATAACCATTTGAATTTTGATAAGAGGTAAGTTAGTAGTGATTTGGAGTATAAGTATTAAGTGTATAATTAAATATTAAAATATAAAAAATAAAATTTGATTTAAATTTATTTTAAATCCAAATAAGATATCAACATTTATAATTTAAATTTAATATCATAAATAACAACGTTTTGGTATTTATGAATAAAATGAGATACCAAATAATATCATAAATAACAACGTTTTGGTATTTATGATCACCTATACTTAAGGATTGTGAAATTGACCAAGCTGTTGCAAATATAATACTACCTCTAGTCTTAATTATATGACATATTTAACCGATTTTGAAGGGATTAAAGATATGAGTTAAATTAATTAATTTTACTTGTTATCCTAAAACGCCCTTATATAAATTTTGTACTTCAATTACCTTGTTGATTTCACATAATCCCTCATTTATCTTAGGAAGAAATTGAAAGGGTATTTTAGGAAAAAAAAAAATGGCAAAAATTAAAATGTTGTCTTATAATTATGATTAAAACCAACTTCCAAATATTTCTTATAATTATGACCGGAGGGAATATAAGTTAGGTGGTTCAAGTGAAAAAAAAAAAAAAAAAAAAGACTATCAAAGTTATTTGTTATAAGGAAATACCTAATAACCTTAAAGAAAAAGTATTATCAAACTGCTATAAGACCAGTAATGCTATATAGTAGCGAATGTTAGATTTTGATGGGACAAGAGTAATAAAGTTAGAGCTAAATGAAAATATTGAAAAGGATGAATGATCACAAGAAAAGATAAAATTCTCAATAATCATAAAGGGGAAAAAAAGGTAAGTGTGGTATCTATTAAATAAAAATGATATAAAAAAATATTTTAAGATAATTTGAACATGTACAAAGAATGTCATTGGATTGGATGTACAAGAAGGGAGGATAGAATAAATAAAACATTTTAGTTAATAATCTATCTAAATATACATATGACATGCAATGTATATAACTCATCGAGTGGCGGAGCTTGGAAGAAATATTTGGACGTGTCAAATTATACTCATTAACTAATTTTAAAAAAAAAATATTTGAGGGTCAAGTGTATAAATTTTTGAGTTAAATGTATAAAAAAAAAAAATCCAATTTACATTAAATATTTAGGACAATTTTTTTTTTTTTTTTTGGAGGGGGCCCATTGTATCCATAAAGCTCTGTCCGTTACTCACTCTACTGAGTGAGGTAAGACTTATTGCTTCGTATAATTTTATTATTTTTTTAAAACTAACCAACTATGAAAATTGAAAGTCAAAGTTAAGCATTTCTGATAACTGATGTCATTCTCATATTGGCGTGCAGACGGACGTGAAGATTTGAAGTTGGAAATTGAAAAGCTGAATCTGTGGATCTAATGAAAGCTATATTTGCATATTCGAATAGCATATCCTCAGACTTGGATCGTTATGGTGTGTTTGGTACGATGGATTTAGAGGAGAGGGGATAACAAAAAATTTTGAGTTTGATTTAAGAAAATTAAAAAGTGGAGTAACAAAAATTTAAAAAAAATTATAAGAGTAAGAAAATTTAATTAAAATTTTTTAAACCCACTTCTCTTATTTTCTTTTTTAAATTCGATTCAAAAAATTTCCTTCTACTCACTTTCCCTCCCAAATCAACCCTCTCAAGTGATTTTATATTTTAGAAAAAAATAATCGAGCGATATTCATAAACGAAAAATAATCACACACACGCACATATAAAATAAAAAATTCAAGATCTTCAAGGGTAATCAATATATGAAAAATATTCCTCCATATCACTAATGTTAATGTATACCTCTATTATTTTGTAATTATACATAAAATTGACCTTGACCTATAAATTATACAGTCTTAATTATATATATATATATATATATATATATATATATAAAATTTATATTTTTAATTTTAATAAAATATTAAAAATATTATCCTGCTGTAATCAAAGAAAAATTTAATTCGAAATTTGAGTTAAATTTTCTTAAAAAATTTCTTTTATTTTAAAAAAAGTAGTAACATAGTATTTTGTTGGAGGGATTTTATCTTCCCCTCATATTGGTTAAAAAAGGATCTCCAAATTTTGAAGGATTTGTGGGGGTCTCATTATTATAGTAACCAAATTATTTTAATTTATTTTCTTAATTTTTAAATTTTTAAATCATTTCATAAAAAATAAGATACATTTTTTTATAATAAATAATATGTGATATTTGTTTGATATATGTGAGAGCTGTTGATATTTTCAAAATAAGGGAATAATAAATAATATATCCACTTTGTTTTTTTTTTCAAAAATAGAAAAAAGCATTTAAATTTTATATGGATATCAAATAGTGAACTTTATTTTTATTTTTCATCTCTTCTCCTTTCAAATCAAACAAGAAAATATTAAACTATCTCTTTTTCCATGCTCTCCATTAAATTATCTCTTTTGGCAATTTAAGTACACAATAATTTCCATCACTTTCTCTCTTCAATCTTCATTTACGTACGTCTCTTTTTAGTTTGTCCTTTGGATAAGCATAATGATATCAATAGCTTTCAACCAACTTGAGGCTGAAAAAATGTAAATGTAAAATATTATTAAAATTTAGATGGTTTTATTTTCCTAACCAACTTGAGGCTGAAAAAATGTAAATGTAAAATATTATTAAAATTTAGATGGTTTTATTTTCCTAACCAACTTGAGGCTGAAAAAATGTAAATGTAAAATATTATTAAAATTTAGATGGTTTTATTTTCCTAACCAACTTGAGTCTGAAAAAAAATGTAAATGTAAAATATTATTAAAATTTAGATGGTTTTATTTTCCTAATCAACTTGAGTCTTAAAAAAAATGTAAATGTAAAATATTATTAAAATTTAGATGGTTTTATTTTCCTAACCAACTTTTTCGTTACTCTAAGGCTCCCACTCATCCCGACCGGCTCTCTCTCTTTTCTTTGATAGCAAAGACGCACTAGAAAATGGAAAAAGGTAGGAAAAATTACGTTTAGATCCCAATTTTAAAAAATAATATTAAAAAAATCACAATACTTGTTAATGATAATTGATTCACTTGTTATTAATAACCTCATGAGATTTTTATTTCAGATATTATTATTTTTTGTTGAAATTTAAACCTGACTTTCCCCAAAAAAAAGTATCCTTTAAATTTGTGTTGAAAAAAGAGTTAGGGAGCATCCAACATCTTGAAGTAGTATTTTTGGTGGATCCAATGCTCTATAATATTTTGTGATATGTCCAGCACCCTGCAATATTTTTTCAGGTGCATTTATCACCCAAAAAGATTTTGTGTGCAATTTTACACTTAACAATTTAGATAATTTAGGGTGTTAAATACATATGAAAAATAATTCACGGTGTTGGATATTTAAAAAAAATTATGATACTGGATCCGCTTAAAAAAAATATTTGAAGATGTTAGATGCACCATAAAAATTATTTTTCAAGGTATTCGGTGCACTATAAAATACTTCAAGGTGTTATATGCACCTTAACTCCTTAATGAAATTAATATTCAAGTCTCAAAGTTTTGAATTTAAAAAGTATCCCTTTACCTTATTTTTAATTTCTAATGGTTTTTGTAGTGTTTTTGTTCTGGATCCAAAGGGCGGACCCTTAAAATTGTTGGGGGTGGCACCATCGGTGGGGGATTCGGGGCATTGCTTCCGAATGTTTTTTTTTAAGCAACATTTAAATGCATTAAAAAAACAAAAGAATATAAAGAGAAAAACAAGGTCAAGTATATTACAATAAAAATAATTACAACGTCATTCTTATGGCCTAATTTTTTGAATTCTATCATGTGTGAAGATTATTGTTGGAGAAATTAATCTACAAGGACTTATGACAGATATCATTCTTAATGATATTAGCAACTTCTTTGATCTTGGTGTCATCTTTTACTTCGCAACTTGCTCCTATAAATTGTTAAAACCTATCAAAGTTTTAGGTATGATACAAATGATATCCATTCATGGTTTAAGCAAGAATGTTGTACTTGATCAAGAATGACAAGAATTATGGTTTATTGAGGCGAGAGTGCAATAGAAGGAAGAAAGGATCTGCAATTTGCCTAAAACCTAAATTAGTTTTAAGATTTTAGGGAAAAAGAATATAATAAAATAATAATTTTTTTTTTAAAAAAAAAGTTATTTTATGGGTGGGCACGTGCCCACCCAACCTAGTACCTGTTCCTGGATCCTTATCATATTTTCAATTGCAAGTATTGGCTCCTATATTTTTATAATTTGTTACTCCATCCGGTTTTTAATGTAATATATATTTACATAATTTGATTAGATTAAGGAAGTTAGTTGACTTAATTAATATGATATGTTTTTTCAAAAACACTTTAATCATCTTTCTTAATTTCTTAATTCCTTCTCCTCCTTGATTATTATTAATAGAGTGTCGATAGAGATAAATTAGGAAAATACTGACAAATATAAAAACTATGTTTTATATTTATGACTTAGACCAACTCGCAAAATATATTTTATATTAAGAACGAGTAATTTGTAACCAAAATAACATTAGTAGTTGATGACGTGGTTCTTATTTAGAGGACACTTTGATTAACTTAGTAGTCTGATTTTAAAAAATCAAAATCAACCATATTACATATTAAATATAAATGTAAGGACGGTTTGAGCACAATATTTTTTTTTTACTTTTATGTTCATAATAAATAAATGGTGCTGGCAAATAAATACATAAATCTCATTCCATCATTTTATTATTATTATTTTTTTCTTGCGTTGCAACTTACAAGTGGCTTACATGACACTATGCTTGTATCAATTTTCCTCTTATCCTCTCAATAAAAGGAGTATTATATTTATTAATGAGCATAATTATTAACCACGCCAACTAATTATTAAATGAGGGTATTCTAAATAATGTGTATTTTTAACATATTTGGCAATCAAATTAACTTTAATCTCTTATAAAAAGAACTAAAGGGAGTAAAGCATTATTTTGAGAGCTGACAATGTTTAAATTTAATCCTATGCATCAAAGTTTATTATTAATATCATTTTGGCTTTTTATTAAAAAATAATATGAAATAATGAGAACATTGATTTAAAATCTCTTATAAAGAAAGAATAAATATTTAAAATGACCTAGTATGTTGTAATCCTAGAGTGATTATGAACATAAAATACAAAACACTTATTATATTTGATATAAATAACGATTCTAGTTAATAACCGTAATTTATTTAATGACAAATATTAGGGTTTTTATGAAACAACCGTCAAGTAACACTTACAAACAATTGTCTTCCAATATCTTATATCAGCGAAGATAAAATATAACAGTCTTGATGAAGATGTTGGCAGGCCTTGACTGCCACAAGGCATCTCGCGGCATATGCCAACAAGCTAAACCTAATGTTGAACCACATACTTCATCACAATGATGTTAAATATGACTTTATAGTTAGACCCTTCATCTCCCTCCTCCAATCATGAGAATGAGGAAAAGGAGGATGAGGACAACAGTGGTGGTGATACCTGAACATTATATTTTTTTTTAAAAAAAAAAATATTACAAATGAAGTTAACAAAAACAAACATCTCAATAATTCACAGTTATTAATTAAAAACCGTAAAGTATTATTGCCTATCATCCACATCCTCCCTTCTTCTTCCTCATCCTCTTCTTCAGAGGAGGTAGATGAAGTTAACGAAAAAACAACTTAATAATTCACGATTATTAATCAAGAACTGTAAAGTATTTACTTAATAGTTCTAACTTAATAAACATTAAGTTAAAAATAAAGTTAACATAAAAAAACAACAACTTAATAATTCATGGTTATTAATTAAAAACTGTAAAGTATTCTTGCACACATATTTAACGGTTTTAACTTAATAAATGGTAATTAAAGCTTATGAAACCTTTTCTCTTTCTTGTACGTATTGATTATGGGTGCCTCCTCATTATCTGATGATCATAAGGAGAACTAGGTACCTTGTTATTACACATGTTCAACTTCTAATGCATGCAATGATAGTTTTTTCACGTTCCTTCCAAATGCCTATTTAATTAAACTCCACATTTTCATTTGTTTTTCCTACGTTTTCTTCATTGTCCTCCTCTTTATTCTTTAGCTCTATTGCCAAGATGAAACGTCATGCTAAAGACATGCCAGAAAACTTTTGACGTCATCCTCCACCTCCTCCTTCTTCTCCCCAACATCTGCCTCTGCCTCTGCCTCTTCTACTGCTACCTCCACATCCTATGCTTCCTTACATAGAGGCAATGTTGCGGCATGCACAACAGACTAACCATGTCGTAAGAAGGTTTTTTGGACACCTCTCCAGTATGAACAGGAAGGTCAATCTCATACTTGATGAGTATGAGATTGGCCATAATCCTAACAATGATCCTGGCCAATCCTCTGGTGATGAGTAGCCTGATGATCTCATTAGTTTATTAGGCTACTCGCCACTATCTTCTTCTTTTTTTGTTTTATCATTTTTTTCCTTTTTAAATATTTTGTAAAATAATATATATATATATATATATATATATTCTATATATATATATATATATATCTATATATCCAACAATTCTTATAGAAAACTGTCATGAAATAAAATAAATAACGGTTCTTATACTATTCTTTCTTAATGACCATCATGAATACGAAAATAAATAATAGTCCTATTGAAATAACCGTCATGTAACTTGCGTGGGAAAAATAAAAAATTAATAATGGTTATTAAAAACCAAGCGTCACCATTTATAAAATATAATGATATGTAAATCTAAAGGACGTGACAACTTGATAATCCACGAAGCCCTCTCTATATAATATTCGAAAACTGAATTCCACTTCTCCACTTCCATTTCAATTTCTCATAGCCAATTGCAAGCTTTTGTTCTTCTTCACCAAAGTTATGGACAAACACAAGAGAATTTCCGCTTCATCATCTCGAGACAAACCGAAAGATGAACTCCCTCCACCAACAAGCATTGAAAGGTTCATCCACATGACCTACAAACTTTATCATATGGTCCATGTTTACCTACGATAGCAAGGACGCACGGACCAGTGCTTGAAGGAACTTACCACAAGTTACTAGAGAAGGAAGAATTTGATGATGCATCATATTCTTAAAACATCTCCATAACTTTTTTTTTTAAATTTTTTTTAAGTCTTTTTATTTTCTCTATTTTGTTTGTAAAATAGTTGTTACATAATCAACCACCAAAATTTCTTAAAAAAAGTGAAGTACATAAGGTTATTAAGTAAAACATGTCACTTATTAGAATACCATGTGAAAAAAAGTGAAATATATAATGGTTATTAACAAAAAATCATGATAAATGTAAACAAATAAATACAATTCTTATGAACGAATAATGATGTAAGGTCTTAGGCACGTTATCCCAATAAACCCTACCATTCCTTTTCTATTTAAACGTCTAAAAAAGATCATACTTGACACTTAGTTTGTTCGAACAAAGCCCACCAACATCTTAACCCTACGACTCCTGTTGTCTTTTCCAACTGTTAGGAGCCATTTTCAATTAAATCACACCATAAAAAGCCTCCATCCGACTTCTCAGCCAGGGGCGGATCTAGAAATTTATGGAAGGGGGCACTATTGGTGGGGGTGCGGGGGTTCAGGGGCAGCGCCCCTCAATTTTTTTTTCACTTGTCATCAAAAGCACAAAAAATAATCCAGAACTACTACTGACATGGTTAAACCTAATAAGTTATTAGCATATATAGTACTCTTTCTACATTAGCAAAAAAGAAGAGAAAAGGTTGAATTTTCCTTCTTCGACATAGAGCGACCATATCAATTGGTCTCAAACATTAGTGCAACACTCATTTAATCATTATCAAAAGCATAAGCATGTAGGGGGAACAAGGAAGAAAAAGCTAACATCTTTTGTTTGACCCAACGGTGAGCTCGTCCATTCCTCGCCGATCCATGAGGGATTCCAATCGTTCTCATAAAAGATTATCGTGTCGCGGCGTCAAGGTGATATCCAACCCACCAGCTCTTGTACTAAGTAAGAACACAAAAACATCATTAGCCATAAAATGCCCATGGCAGAAAATTAGCAACCTACATGCCCCAAGCAATTTTTTGTGCTGGGAATATCCACCTAAAATACAGAGAAAAGGCAACAAAATGCTAGGAAAGTATATCAAAGAAGTAAGCAACCACTCATTAGAAATGAACTTTACCTAATAATTATACTTAAATGCATTAAAAAATAAAAGAATATAAAAGAAAAAAGTAAGACCAAGTGCTGTTAGAAATAGCAAGCTGGACACCATATATTTTAACAACAAAAGTATATTACAATAAAAACAATTACAATGTCATCCTTCTAAGCCTTATTTTTTGGAATTCCATCATAATTGCCTCATTATCAATGCTATCAAATACATCTTTTTCAATATAAGACACTAAGCAATCATTCAACCAGTCATCCCTCATCCGATTGCGAAGTGCAGTCTTGATGTATTTTATACCTGAAAATGTTCTTTCCACAAATGCAGTTACTACAGGCAAAGTTAATGCTAACTCTACAAGTAAATAAACCAAAGGATACACAATATGTTTTTTCTTTTCAACCATCCTCTTGGCAAGATCAGTTATTCCTTGTAAATTCAAAAAATCAGGATCACATTGCACATCAACAATATACGTCTCGAGCTGATATTCAAGCATGACAAGATCATTCAAATCAAAATCTGAAGGATAATAGCCAGCAAATTCACACAACTTATCCTTGTCAAATGTCAAGAAAGAGTTGCATGGATTTAAACATGCCATGCATTTCAGCAAATTCGAACTAACTTCACTAAAATGATCATTCAACTCTTAAAGTTGAGTATCTATCACTGCATAAAATATGTCAACCTTAAAGTGATGCATATGAGTAACTGGTCCTCTACGTTTTGCTCTCCCTTGTACTTGCAGTACACTTTCCATATCAGGGATATCTATATCATGTTTTATACAAAATTCAGAAGTCTTCTAAAATAGATTATCCCACCCATTATCTCTCATCTTCAGTAATAATACGTTTGAAACTTTTATAAGAGTCATAGCTTTCACAATATCTTGATCTTTTCTCTGAAGTGCTTGTGACAACTCATTCGTTATTGCCAAGACCTTGATCATCAAGTGTAAAAGTAATACAAATTCAAAAGTTTCCATAGTATCATAAGGCCAGAGGCTTTAGACCTTTTTGCATGCATAAGGGTTGTATCATCGTTTATAATTTCTAGCACATCAAGCATAGGATCAAACAATGTACACAGACTTATCAATGATCGATAATGTGAGCTCCAACGTGTGTCCCTTGGTCGAGACAAACTCATTTCTTGATTCAAGCCTCTCCTTGATTGAACATCATCGCTTGCAATAATTTTGACTAATTCTTCCAATTGCTTTTCTCTCAAAATATCTGCTTTTTCCAAGAAGCACCAACTACATTATACACCAACAGTATAAAATTAAAGAAGTCAGTTAATGCAATGCGTAAACCTTTTTTGCACAAGCTACTAGAGCTAACTGAAGTTGATGTACAAAGCAGTGAACATAGCAAGCATAATTATTTTCAACTGAAATCAAGCTTTTCAGACCACTGAATTGACCACTCATATTGCTTGCACCACCATAACCTTGACCACGAATCTTTGTCAAGCTCAAGCCATTTTTGGCAAAAATTAACTCAACTGATTCTTTAAGTGAACTAGCTGTAGTATCTGAAACATGAACAAGACCAAGAAAACGCTCAATAATGTCACCATTGCAGTTCACATATCTTAGAAAAATGGCCATCTGTTCTTTAATTGATATATCACGAGCTTCATCAACTAGTATAGAGAAGAAATTATCCCCAATATCTGAAATAATAGCTCTCGTAAATAAACTAGCAGCAACATGTGTAATATCTTTCTGAATTGAGGGAGCTATCATTTTGAGATTCTCTAGGGCATTATTCAAAGAAACATTATTTACCTCCTCATTGCTTTCACAAAGGAATTTTACAAGCTCCACAAAATTTCCCTGATTCATTGAAGCATCTGTCTCATCATGTCCCCGGAAAGCCAAACCTTATCGTATGAGATATCAAATAGAACCATTCGCACGAATACGATAATCCCGTTTGGCTTTGTCGTAAATGTTAGACATAACAATGTCAATATGTTGATTTTGATTCATCAAATCTTTGGCAGCACTGAAGCACAAGTTATGAATCTTCCAACTTTCCCAACATGTTTAAGAAGCCGTTATTTCTCCTTCTAATTGCTAAATTCTTCACTCACAAATGAATCATGACCACCTCTTCCATCACCATGCTCACAATTATATAGATAACAATGCAAGCAAAATACAACATCTTTTGATTCACTGTACTCCAACCAAGTGTCAAACTCATTGTACCATTGAGGATTAAATCTACGCATTTTACGCCCAATAATTAAGGATTGAGGAAAGTTGTCAAGTTTTGGTTGACAAGGACCATTCGTTAGATAAATTCTTCTAATCATTTCCCTGCTTTTAATCACTATTCTCCTTGAGCACTCTGGGTCATGAATAGTAAATATGTATTTATGAATAGTGAATACGTATTTTTGAATAGTAAATACTATTCATGACCCATAAAAATAGGAAGTCTTTTACCCAGATCTTAGAACATACAAATCTTTTTATTTGGACCTTCTATTGTTGGTTTGTTTTGACTTGAGGAACATACAAATCGGTGGACCTTCTATTGTTGGTTTGTTTTGACTTGACACTCATTTTGTTTATCTTGAATTAAATCAATAGATGAAGATTCGGATCGAGAACGTTTAGTACCACTACCACATGACTTTGTAAAAAAAGAACCTACATACTTTTCCATCCTAAAAAATGGCAAATAACAAAAATGAATCAATAAATAATATTAATGATGCTAAAACCGATCCCAAACACAATCAACTAACCAACACAATGAAATGATAATTAAGCCACAATTTGAAATCTTCACAACATCATCAATTCAATAACTAACCAACACAATGAAATGATAATTAAGCTAATTAAACACAATGTAATATTTAACAAAGATTCAAATAGATCCAATCTCCAAATGCATCAAAATAAATCAGTCAAACATTATAAAATTCATCCTAAAACATAAGAATCACAAATAAAATGCCGGAGAACAGATTCCTAAGAACAGAATTTAGTCTCAACAAAGAAAAACATATAAACTCATTGTCGCCGCCACCACTATTTTACACCAGAAGCAGGAGGTTTCATTATGTCAATCCTCTATCCTCACGTAGCCACATTAAACATTGCCTCTCAAAGTTTTGCTAGTTCTCTTAAAACATTGGGCAACTCATGAAATAGAGGAGTGTCCAAATTATAAGTATTTCAATGGACACATAACTAATTAACAATATTTCAGGAAAAACCAATTTAATCCCCAAAAAATTCACATCTCAATTATGTACAGTGAAGCGTGAAACCATGAAAATGTGAAACCAAACTCCGATCTAAAAATTGAAATAGTCTAATACCAAGAGATTAGTGCAACATAAATCAAAACGTAGAATGAGTATCGACATTGAAAATCTCATATGCAAAACAGATTAAATCACATAACGTAAGTAACAAAGTCACATCTAAAAAAAATCAATGAAGGCATCGGATTCAGATTTTTCAACAAAAGGCAAATCGAATTATAAGTATTCAATAAAATCAAAATCTGAGACTAGTCTTACCTGTTGATGTAGTAAATCTGTTTCGGTTTCTCTTCGTCAAGCAAGGAACACGTTTCTTCAAGCTTCGAGGTCCGAGCTTCTGGGCGTCCGAGCTTCTGGGTCATGTCGATGGAGTATGGACGACAGAGTCATGGAGCTGAGTGGCGATGGACTTCCGAGCTTCTGGATCTCCGGCACTTCCCTGTCTCTGTCGACTGTCTGGTTATCTCGGCGTCTCGCTAGGTCATGAAAGATTGAAGGAGCAAGGAGAAGACCGCGGGCTTGTTGAGGAAGGAATATAAGGGAAAAATTATAATAAAAAAAGAAGGTTATTTTTGTAATTTCATGTCAAAAATCAAGGGGGGCACGTGCCCCCTTCTCACCTACCTGCGTCTGCCCATGTTCTCATCGACATCTGTGCTAGTGAATACACTTGACCCTGTCTAAGCGACTATGGCGCGAATTGTTTTTGTTCGTGATCATAGCTAGGTATACTTATGATTTTCCTCATCCATTTTTCATTATCCTTCCTGCATTCACTTCTAACGGTTCCTCTCCTATTTCTTGTAATGTTCAACCTGGGCGATTGGGCTATTTTTGTGAAGTCACGACGCGATAAAGCATCCAAGGTCACATTAAATTGCTTTTGTGAAATTATGTTTTTTTTTGAAAAAGTCATTATTGCTCTGATAGAAGATTCCTCTCATGATAGAAGAAGTTGCCAACCCATTGCTTTGATTGAAGGTTCTTACTCTATTAATGTTTTTTGAAGTAATCTTGGGAGATATGGATCCTTAAGCAAACACCTCACTTTTTTGAAAGTATCCATATCTCTGAAAGTTACTTCGAAAAGATTAATAGGATGTGATGAATAAAATAGTTCAGTTGTACCTAGACTCATACATGAACACGCGAATACTTACAACATTTACGAAGTCATGACGCGATAAAGCATTTAAGGTGACATATTAAATTACATTGGTGAAGTTATGTTTTTTCAAAACACCCATGATTGCTCTAATAGAATTTTCCTCTCTTGTTATAGAAAGTCGTCAACCCCATTGCTTTGACTGAAGGTTTCTACTTTGTTGTTTTTTTCGAAGTAACTTCATGAGATTTAGATCCCTAAGCATATATATACCTCTCCTTTTTTGGAAATATCTATATCTCCAAAAGTTACTTCGAAAAGATAAATAAGAATGTGATGAATAATCTAGTTCAGTTGTACCGAGAGTCATACATGAACAAGCAAATACCTACAGTATTTGTGAAGTCATGACGCAATAAAGAACTCAATGTGACGTATTAAATTACATTTGTGAAGTTATATGTTGTTTTGGAAAACACATTATTACTGTAATCGAAGGTTTCTCTCCTGTTTTTGTATTGAGCATGTGACACCAAGTTAAAAGTTCAGAAATTCAACATTGTTATCAGTTCCAAACTCTTTAAGGGGTAAGAACACCCTTTAGCAACTCAAGGGTGAAAAAAAAAACCTTTAGCAGCTCAAGGGGTAAGCAAACTCTTTAGGGTGAAAAAAAACACTAATATGTGTATAGAAAAGGTTGTAAGGGGTAAGCAAACCTCTAGCAACTCAAGGGTTTGCATACATGTTGCTTTGCATACTCATGCGTCCTTTCCTATACACATATTCATATGTTTTTTCCCCCAGCCTTAACTTTCTAGGGTTAATTCCTGTGTAGAGACATAATTTATTGGTCAACAGTTACATGATCATAGATACAGGTCAACAACTGCTATTGATTTTCCCCATAAAGCCTGAAGTGTTTTGGTCAATCTCGAATTGTATAGCCACTCGATGTGGGAGGTACTGTTATATTATATATAGATGAGTCTAACTAGCTCAGAAACTCTCAATTGAAGAGTTTCACATCCATTTATCACAGTTATTATATAATAACCTTCATTTATTATAATAGTTCACGGTTTATAGTTAGAAACCGTTATTAATGTACTACATACATAACGGTTGTTTATGTGATACTGTTATATATTTTTATTAAAAGTGACGGTTCTTACATAAGAACCGTTATATATGTTATGGAATAAATAACGGTTGTCAATATGAGATTGTTATATATCATTATAGCATTACCATATACTATGACGGTTGTTCATGTGTAGAGCTGAGAATCAGGGTCGGCCCGGCCCTACAAGTCCAGCCCTTGAAGGGCCAGGGCCTAACAGGGCCTGGAGTAAGGAAAATATCTATTTTTTAAAGCTCGGCCCGAGAACACCAGGGCCAAGGCCAGCCCTGCAGGGCTTGGAAGTTACTATTCCAAATTTTAACTATTTTTCCTCTGATTTTTTTTCCAAAGAAATATAATTAGTAAATAACAACAATTAAAGTTCTAATCTATCAAATAAATGTTATCAACATTAATATCCAAACAACATGAATCATCCAACAAATAAACACATTCACTAATTCGTAATAAAAAACAAACTATTGTCCATAAATAACCCATATAAAATATAAGAAGCATACCACTAAGCAACATTAGATAACTCACATAAAATATAATAAGCATACCACTATCATTTTCAATTGTCATCTTCTTCGCCACTTTCATCAATTTTATAGATATTTGATTGTGTTTCACTTTGAACAGGAAGCTCTACGTCATGAGTAAGAATATCATGAATTTCTTCTCTCGCATTATGAACACATCCATAATCTGTATCTGCAACAAATCATAAATCAAATCATAAAATCAGAGTATAGTTATTATGTATTTGTACTTAATGGATAAATAATTTTATAACAAATAAAAAATACATATAAATTAGTAAAATACATATTAAAAAAAAGCTACAGTTAAAAGGGCCTAACGGGCCGCCCAATTAAGCCTGAGGCCCTACAGGGCCGGCCCTGCAGAGCAAATTTCAAATATATCGTCTATTTTTTAAGCTCGGACCTTGACGGGCTAGGGCTTAAACGACTTGGCTCTACGAACTCGGCTCGATTTCTCGGCTCTATTCATATGTGCCCCTTAATTATTATCACAGTACTGAGATTCAAGCCATAAAGAGTGTTATACATTTTTTTTTGCCCAAAAAAGTCAATTTTATTAATAACCAAACAACTATTACACACACTAATAGCTGAAGACAAGAGAAACCCTAAAAAACACCTAGAAGATACAACCTAACACACATCTTACCAATCTAAAAAAGAAGCAAATTCCTACCAGCTACCAAGCACTTAAATCTACTAACATTGAATTGGGTCTTTCATTAACCGACTCTTGTCCTTTCATTTACATCAGCAAATTTGCTCATATCATCCCTTGAGTGCACAGAGTCATGAAGGATAATGTTGCTTAAAGGAAATGAAACATGGTTCAGCCATAATGGCTGATACATCTCCTTTGCTGCCTTCGCTGCCATCCAATCTGCAGCCCTATTGCCCTTCCTAGAGACTAAGGACATCGATACCTCCTTTGGCAACTCTAGCAAACTCAGGCTTTCTATCAACAAATCCTTACTTCTCTATTCATAGTCCTTTATTGTCTTCCCTTTTAATAACCTATACAACAATTCACAGTTAGTTTCTATAATCATCGGTACACTCTAAAATTTGTATTTGTACATCAAAATCTTCTTTACTGCTAGGCATTCTGTCATAAACGGCGACTATGACTTCACAACTCCACCCAAACCTCCTACAAATTCTCCCAATCCATTTCTACATACGATTCCTATGCTCGTTGTACCATTGGACTCTTTATAGGACCCATCCACATTAGCTTTGATAGTTCCATCCGTGGGTGCTACCCATGCCTTGTGTCTCACTATACTTTCCACAAACATTCTCCTGGGCACCCCTTCCTTTCGTTCATGTGAGCACCAAAATTCATCTACTTGATCATTCACTAGCTGTACTGTCACTCTTGCATAAGGTTGTTCCTCCCTAAACACCCAATTGCATCTCTTCTTCCATATTCACCAACACATGGTGGCAAACCATGACTTTCCATACTCATCCAGTGCTCTTTCTCCATGCAACATCTCACATAGCACTACCTCACAGCGTGTCATGTTCCACTTGCTGAACTTTAGTCCTACCAAGCTACCAAACCAACAATAGCTAGTCCACAGGCATAAAAATAGCATGTGTTCCAATGTTTCCCTCTCTTTCAAGCATAGTGAGCATATGGGGTTAAAAGCTCATTTACGTTTACATAGGGCCTTTTTTGCAGCAAGGGCTTCTGCTCCTATTCTCCATAAAAAATGGTGAATCTTAGGAGGTACAATGACTTTCCATACACATTTCCAGAGTGCTTTTGGTATTATAAATGAAGTACCTGGGTCCCTGGGCTTTTCCTCATCCAAGCATCCTTTTGCAATTGAGTAGCCGGATCTTACCGAATACATGCCATCTTTATTTGCTATCCAAACTACACAGTCCTTACCTTCATGAGTAGGGACCGACATCTGTAGAATCTTGTTTCTTTCCTCACTATTGATCCTTGCTTGGATTAAACTCAAGTTCCAGCCTCCATTAGATACAAGCTCCCCCACCTTTAATTTCCTGTCATCGTCTGAGATCTCCTCACTTTGTAACTTGTAACCCTTTAAGCCCTGAATCCACTGGTCTTCCCAGACACTGATTAGCTTCCCATTCCCCACCTTCCAACACAACTCTTTAAGCAGAAGATCACGACCTTCCAAAATGCTAGTCCACCCCCAAGATGCTCAACTTCCCTTTGTTGCAGATAAAAATTGCCTCTAGGAAAGTAGATGCCTTTTATAACTTTGCACCAAAGGTCGTTTGGTTGCACCAAGAGTCTCTATGCTGTCTTTGCTAATAGAGCTTTATTGAAACAAAGCAAGTCTCAAAACCCCATTCCCCCTCCAGCCTTCCTTTCAATCAATTTCCTCCAACTCTTCCAATATATCGATCCTAGTTCTCCCTTCTGCCCCCACCAAAACTGGGAAATGAGCTGATCAATTTCCATGCACGACTTTTTGGGAAATAGGAAACAAGTCATGGGATACATAGGAATGGCATTTGCTACAGCTTTTATCAATGTTTCCCTTCCAGCGAAAGACAATAGCTTCTACTTCCAACCTTGTAGCTTCAAGCCTATTTTATCTCTTACACAAGCCAACGATGCCACTTTCGATCACCCCCAAATCACTAGTAATCCCAAGTATTTCCCTGCTTGGTCTGAATGCTTAATCCCAAGACAAGCCGAGACTTCATTCCTGACACTTAAAGGTGTATTCGCCAAGAAGAACACACTTGATTTTTCAAGATTCACCAATTGGCCTGAAGCTTTGCAATAGACATCCAAAATGAGTTTAATTATTTTACAATTAATCTCATCAGCCCTTAAGAATACGATTGCATCATCCACAAATAAGCAGTGGGAGAGAATTGGTGCTCTACTGGCTAGCTTGATCCCCTGCAAGTCCTTTCTTTCAATATGTGACTGAATCATCAACGATAGTACCTCCGACACCAACATGAACATGTATGGTGATAGTGGATCACCTTGGCGCACACCTCTCTCAGGTTTAAACTCATCCACCTTTTGTCTATCTACCTTCAGGATAAACCTCGCTGATGAAATGCACTTTATTGTCCATTTTACCCAACCAGAACAGAAGCCCATTTTTAACATGACTTCTTCGAGAAAATCCCACTCGATTCTATCGTAGGCCTGGTTCATGTCTATTTTTAAGGCACATTCCCACTTCTTGCTGTTCTTGTTTTCAGGTAGTGAAATGCCTCATGGGTTAAGACAATATTATCTTGAATCATCCTTCCTGCAATGAAGGCTCGCTGATTCAGGGATTTAATTTTGCCCATCACCTCCTTCATTCTATTAGTCATCACTTTAGCAATGATTTTATATGAAACATTGCAAAGTCCTATAGGCCTGAATTGATTCACCCCTTCTGGCTTATCCACTTTCAGAATTAACACAATGTTGGTGTCATTTGGCAGCTATAATTCTGCCTCAGCATTAAAGAACATCTAAACCATATTACAAACTTCTTTATTCACTTCACTCCAAGCATCTTGATAGAACAATGCTGGAAAGCCATCTGGTCCAGGGGCTTTATTAGCCCCAAGCTAAAAGATGGCAGCCTCAATTTCCTGTTGAGTCACTTGAGCCATCAGCTGACAATTATCAGCTTCAGTGACAACCCGTTTTATGTAGGATAGAGCCTGATCCATTTCGCTTACCCCACCGGCTCTGAATATCTTCACATAGAAGTCACTAAACGCTTTATTAATATCCACACGTTCCTTCATCCACACCCCATTATCATTCTTTAGTCTCAGAATTTTATTTTTGAGTCTTCTTTGTATGACCATGTTGTGAAAATATTTGGTGTTTCTATCACCACAAGTAAGCCATGATACCCTAGACTTTTGCCACCAATAAGTTTCCTCTTTCCTCCACGTTTCTTCTATTTGTCTTATCAGTTCCTCTACTGCTAGTAAGGTCTACTCAATCATTCTCCCCTTATCAATGATTACATCACACAAGATCGCTCCATTATAAACCACCATAGCCATAGGACACTCCTTCAACTCAGATTGCTCATCAGATATTTGCTTCGAGCCATCCACAACCTGTGTCTGACCAATTTCTACAGACGTCTTAGATGCCTTACATTCCATCTCCTCCTTATACCCAAATACCGCCTTCTTCATTTCCCTACCATCCACAGCCTCGTCATCATGTTTATTATTGCTTGTCGTTCCTCCTGATTCCTCAATTTCTTTGGCTTTCCACTTACTTGCTTCAATGCCTCTTATATCCCTTTTTTTGTGAGGGACCTTTATTTTCCCTGAGGTTCTTATGCATTCTGATGACAAATAACTCCTCCTCCTGCAAATTAGAACTCTCTGCCGCCTTTTGGTTGTCCTATTCTCTTCTTTACTTTAGTGGTTCCTCCTTTTTCTTTTGGACATACCTCGATTCTGACCATTCACTTTGTATTATCTCCATTACTTCATCACGGTTACGGCTTATATTGGTAGTAAGCCATGCTCCATAACGAGGCTTACTCGAATCAAATGTCGACATTAGTTGCTCAGACTTACAATTACGATTGTCATGCCCTATCCTTCCACAATTGTAACAGAAATTTTGTAGTTTTTCATACCCAATCGGAATCCATGCTTTTTCACCATTAGGCCTATCCATCCAGAAACCATAAGCCAAAGGTCTTTTCGGATCTAGCAGCACTCTGGCTCTCATAAAACCACGAACATACTTGCCACTGTGGATTGGATCTTCAGCCATTATGACCTTGCAAACATAGCCTCCAATCGTCACTATATTTTCTAGACACATCACCTCTATAGGAATATTATGCATCTGTATCCACACTGATCCTCGGCTAAAATCAAATTCCTCACATATCTTATACTTCGATCTCTCCATTAGATTCAATAGGAATCCGTTAATTGACCACGGACGTCCCCGCAGTACTCTGTTATACTCCTCCTCATCCACGAAATTGAACATAAATGCATTACCATTTACTTCAATAACATCAAAGCCCTCCGAGAGATTCCACGCTTTCCTCAGAATTGATTCCATCGCCGCTCTCGTATATGTCTTTTTTACTAAGACCTTTCCGATGAGAATCCGTTTTGCATCTGCTTCACGCCATATTAACGGATCTGAAATTTGGTTTTCCTCTATTCGAAAATGAACGCTTAGCGCTTAATCACATGTACCTGCTATTGTTTTCGTCCTTCCTAGATCCTCCGATTACACCTCCTAGTCTCCACTACACCGCTCTGGCCACCCGCCGTACCTCCTACCTTACCACTCTCACGCTTGGCGAGAGAACTATGCTCCCACACGAGTGCGTGGGGGAGAGATTCTATAAGAAGTTTTGATAAGAGTGTTATATTAAAAGCGTTATAATAGGTCTAGAATAAATAACGGTTCGTAACTGTAATGTATCTCTGTCGAGCATATATAGCCTTTGCATATATGATGATTTGGAACTGTGATTTATGGCTAATAATAACCATCATATATCGTGATTTCTATAGGAGTGATGGTAAGCCAAAATCTTAATTGTAAATTGAGAATTGCATTTAAAATTTAGAGTAAATACCCTTTTGGATCCCTGGAAAAAAATACGGACCCCATTTTGGTCCTTCACACAAAGAAATGCCATTTTAGTCTCTGAAAATGAAGAATAAGGGTCGATTTGGGAACATTTTGGTCCCTCGCAAATTTCCAAAAAGCCCTTTTTAGTCCATAAAAATGTTCAATTTTAGTCCCTAGGGGCGAAAATGCGGTCCGTGTTTTTTGTCGACAACCCAAAAGGGTATTTACTCTAAAATTTAAATACTTTATTTATATATAATTTAAACTTCTGAATTTACAGTTGTTTATATTGATATTTACATCTCATTTCTTTTAAAAAAAATTATGAATAAGTTATTAATTCATTTTTTTTCAAATGATAAATAATGTGATTTTCATGATAAATAATGAATGAAACCATACTTTGGCCACCATATATGATAGGTTATACAATACTACATTTTTGAGTTTACACAAACTCAAACTCAAAATCTCTAATTTAAATTAAAGAATCAAAATATCTTTTTAAACATTATCTTTCATAATCGAAAAAAAAAAGTTTTTTAGATTTGGGGAAAAAAATAACATTAGGGGAAAAATCACATTCGATCCAATCATAAACCAATACTACATTTTTGTTTCCGTTTACACAAACTCAAACTCGAAATCTCTAATTTAAATTAAAGAATCAAAATATCTTCTACTTAAACTAAATTTAGAATTTACACGAGCTCCACACATTTTATGATTTTTTATTTCAAAAATCAATATAAAATTTAATATTTCTTATAAGCCTATGCCTAGTCAAAAATAAAGGAATATAATAAGCGCCTTTTAGAAAAAAAAAAAGTTTTTTAGATTTGGGGTTTATTAATTTTTTTAATAATCATTTAACTTTTTTCTAAATTAAAATTGAAAAAAATAACATTAGGGGAAAAGATGTTATGGAGAGGTGGGATGGAACGCCAAACCATTTACAGAGGGAGAATGGTGGGGAAGGAAACCATGCTTTTTTAGCGGGTGATGTTCAGTTTCAGCCATGAGAAAGGAGAGAGGAGATGTGACCTTAGGACTGACTGAGTGGCTAACAGAAATTTAACGGTGTTAATCTAAATTTAATGGTAATGACTAACACCCCTAACAGCAAAAAATTAAGGGACCCAGGGGAAAAAAAAAGTTGAGAGACCTAATTCAAAATCGAGGCCAACTATAAGGAACTTCAAATTAAATTTTCCTAAAATTATTGACGGTGTGGTACAGTTATAATAAAGCGATTGGCCTTTTCCGGTGAAAATCACAAGCTATTAGTGAAATTTGTATTGGGTTAGGTGTACTTGTCCAAAAGAGATTTTTAATTTATTGGACTCATGTGTCGTGACCAATAATATAATATAAAGGACGAGATTGTGATTTGTGATGTACTCACGGATCAAAAAGCAGCAGCAAGATACTCTCATAGATGCCCTTCTCAAGCTGGAAGGAGATTCTCTCCCTATTTCTTTTTTTTTTCTCATTCGTTTAATTTGAGCTGTTGATTGAGAAAATGAGAGAAAAGTAAAATTAGATTTGGTAAAACAAGAAAATGTTCTAAGGATGGTTATTCCCATTGAACCAGCGAGACTCAAATTTGATTCACATAAAACCATCTATTAAATCTGATCGACCATTGAACCTAAGCGGTTTAAGTAATGAGTCAAGGGTTAGTGGATCAGATCAGATCAAACTGGAGTTAATCCGATACTAAACTGGTGAGGAAGTGAATTTAAACGATAATATTTTTTAAAATAATTTTAGAATTTAATAATTTTTGAGTGATTTTTTTTTTTGCATCAGAAAGTACATATCTTAAGCTTTTTATAGAGTTTTAATTTGTAATTTTTGAAATTAGAAAATTATAAATAATTATCAAACCGATTAAACAGGTTTGACGGTTTCGTGTTGAATCGAAGTTCGGTATGATTTTAACAACATAGCAAATAACCATTAAAAAAAATCCAACTTGTAATAATGTGAAAAAATAAAGTTACTAAACATATAACATGATGTTGGGGGGGGGGGGGGGAAATATAACTAATGAAAAAATAATATGCTAATAGTTTAAAAACATGGAATATGCACACTAATAGTTTAATGCCACGACGACATGCCTCAATACTTACACCAGAAGTCATGGATAATTTTTAAAAAATATTTTTTCCCGAAACAAAAATTTCAATAGCCCACCCTTACATGTGATAGTGAAAGAATGCAGAGGCAAGGTGGCAAATAGGAAGAAGAAAAGCTGAAAGCATGTAAAACTAAAAAAGAAGACGTCATGAAATGAAATAAGAGAGAGAGTCAGAGAGCATTGGAACTTGTAAACTACTCGTAAAATGTAAGGCCCTCAGCTTTGTGGTGGCTAGTGGCTCTCCAGTGAAGCTCCTATCCTTATACTATATATTAGTCTGTGAAGGTGGGCTGTGAAGCTCACATCTTTTTTTGTCAATCGTCTTCTTCCTCCTATTAGACTCAAATCACACGCCCCTTGCTCCAATCTCTCTCTCTCTGCCACTTGTGGTTTGTTTCTTGGCACCTGTTGGCGGTAAATATTGGTCCCCACATGGCCTCTTCTCTTTCTGGGTGGAGTCTGGGTCTCTAGTCCACTCACTCATCCTTTTGTTTCTTTGTTTTCCTTCTTCCTTCTTTCGTGGGTGTGTTCAGCTTTGGAGTGGTGGATAGGTGGGCTGAGGAGTGGCAATGGCTGATAACACAGACGACATAGCGGAGGAAATCTCGTTTCAGAGCTTCGACGATGACTGTAAATTGCTCGGTAATATGCTCAACGACGTCTTGCAACGAGAAGTTGGAAGTCCGTTCATGGAAAAACTGGAAAAAATCCGAGTTCTTGCTCAGGTTAATTTTCCTCTACCCCCTTTCTTCTACTTGCTTGGTCTTACATCTAGTCTATTTGCTCTATGATTTTAGCATTTGTTTGGTAATTTCGCCTTTTCGCTCTGATGGGTTTTCTTTCACTGTTTCCTGGCGCCTCCTTTTGAGTAGGAAATGCATTTACTGTTTCATGTTGTTGCATGAGAGTTCATGTAATCCATAAGGACCGAAGTTGACCATGTTTAGTTATTTTAAAGTCCTCAATTGAGAAATCTGTGTATGATATAGTCCTTTTAGAGATGTGAAATTACAGTTGGATTTCTCTATACTTGTCGCTAGCGAGTTGAAACTAGCAATAATGTGAAGTTTCTCTGTGCAGAGTGCTTGTAATATGAGGCAGGCAGGGATTGAGGAGATGGCCGCGCTGGTCGAGAAGCAGTTGGCTTCAGAGCTATCGGAGATGACTTTAGAAGAAGCTCTCACTCTTGCTCGTGCCTTCAGTCATTATCTTACTTTGACGGGCATAGCTGAAACCCATCACAGGTAATTGTTACCTTATATTTCTTCTGTTTCTTTCCTTCTGAAACTATAAAATCATTTTTAGTTCAGAACATGAAGACGGGTAACATAATTTTCCATACTAAAAATACTGTCCCAACTAATTTTGACAAGTTAGGCTAATCAATTCCTAAAGGACGCTGAATAATAATAGGAATTTTGTTTGTTCAGGGTTCGTAAAGGACGGAATGTGGCATATTTATCAAAATCTTGTGATGACACATTTAACCAGTTGCTGCAAAGTGGAGTTTCCCCAGATGAGCTTTATAACACAGTCTGCAAGCAGGTCTGATCAGACTCTTTAAGTATTTGCTTTGCAGGAAATTCTTTTCTTGTATTTGCAAGCAAGTGGTGATTCACTTAGTGTTCAGTTTATTGTAAATTTCTAAGTTGTTATTTCTTTTTCTTTTTTTTTGGTTGGTGCAGGAGGTTGAAATTGTTCTTACAGCTCATCCCACACAAATCAATCGCCGTACTTTACAATACAAACATATTAGAATTGCTGTGAGTTTTTGTCTTAGTCTGGCCTTAATAAAATTACTGAAGGCTTGAACATTAAGTCTCATATATCATATAAAATTTTTGGTCTGCATCCTAATTCTTTTCTTTCCCTGCAGCATCTTTTGGATCTTAATGATCGACCTGATCTTAGTTTTGAAGATCGAGAAATGGTGATTGAAGATCTGGTAAGGCTCTTGAACGGTATTTTCACTCTATAAAAAGTCACTGTGGTGTGTGAGAGTAGGAGATAATCTCTCCAAAGGTGAAATGAATAGTATAAATACTATTTCTAGCTTTTTTTATTTTTATTTTTTATTCTTATAAATCATTATGGCTTTGGTAGGTGAGAGAGATAACCTCAATATGGCAGACAGATGAGCTTAGGCGTGAAAAACCCACACCTGTTGATGAGGCTAGGGCTGGTAAACTGCATAATAGATATATTTGCTCTTATATTATGCTTAGGTTCATTGTAGGAAAAATAATAGTTTGTCATATATTTTCAATTTTCCCAGGTTTGAATATCGTGGAGCAGTCACTATGGAAAGCAGTCCCTCATTATTTACGTCGAGTGAGCAATGCTTTAAAGAAGGTCGAGTATCTTCATTTTGTGTCAATCATATTGTGGATTCTTTTTCACAAGTGATTTATTAAATTTTTTCCCACGTTTAAGATTTTCAATAAATCTGTTGTGTATTGCAGCATACAGGAAAACCACTTCCCTTAACTTGTACTCCTATAAAGTTTGGATCTTGGATGGGGGGTGATAGAGATGGAAACCCAAACGTGACAGCAAAGGTTTCTTCTTCTTCTTTAAATTGTAATTTTAATGTCTGTTCAACTCTTCATATTGACTGTATGTGCTACCTGATGTTGTCTTCCAACAGCTATATGAGTGTTTTTTCCATGGGATGAGAAGTTTTCCTAGTAGTTTGAGCAGAGTTGACTTTGTAATAACAATTATACTACTGTTAGTTACAGCGTTCCATTGCATTTGTCATCCAGGAAAAGAAAAGTTTAATGTTTAACAAAGCTGCTAATTATATGTTAATTAATAATTACTTCTTTGACTAATTTTCTGAACTCTGTAATTGACACATCATAATTTTCTCCATTGCAGTGTGTGAATCTTTCTGAATGCTGTAAATTTTAGTAGTGTAATGGTTTAAATTGGTTATTCACTTATCTTCAGGTCACAAAAGATGTTACACTCTTATCGAAATGGATGGTGATTGACCTCTATTTTCGTGAAGTTGATAACCTTAGATTTGAGCTATCTATGAATCGGTGCAGTGATAATTTGTTAAGGCTGGCACATGAAATTCTGGAAGAAGGTTTGTCTGTTAAAATTTTATCTACGGTTATTTCCTTTTTGATAATAATGTCATTGGGACACAGCTTCATCTTTGACTTATCTTATGTGACCGATGAAGACTGTTTGGCTCAAGAAGATTTGAATTCATAGAATTAGTGTTGTTGAGCCTTGATAATTTTATTTGTTAGATTATCATATGAACAAAAACATTTATTGATCTCCCTAAAGCCTAAATATTTTGAGTTAACGTCATTGCATGTTCTTTATAACAACTAATTCATGGACTTTAGGAATGAGAATAGGACAGAGGCACGCTCACACACACACACAAAAGGTCAGAAAAGTTTTGTTATCGAATTTGCTCAATTCTTTATTACTGATAATTTAATGAATGATATTCTGCTATGTATTTACTATCTTGTTTTGGTAATGGAAGGTAGTTCATACCCTATCAGTAAGTCAATCTTTTTTCCTTCACATCCAATCCACCGTCTCAAATCTCGAGTCCAACTCAGTGACCCTATATTGATTTCATTGTATGATCAGTAAAAGCCTAAGAGCTGCTTAAATGGTTTGTATGACAGTTTTATCAAACAAGAGCCAGGGTGTGTAGAATATAGGTCATGTATGAACTGTAACTTTGTTATGATGTTTGGTAACACATTGGGGAGTATATGCATGATTTTCTGAGTATAGTTTTATTTAAGCACCTTCGGTTTCTTCACATTTGCTGCACACCCCTTTATGAACTGTTCATCTAGATCATGTCTTGTCATTGTTATATCCTTAAAGGTATGTTTGATACTTTTAATCTACTTCTAATTCTAATAGACGATGTCGCTTCCACCTTTCCAGAAGCTCTCTCTGAGGATCACCATGAGAATTGGAATCAATCTATGGATAGAAGTCAATTCAAACATCATGGTCAACAAGCTCCATTTCCAACACAACTTCCAGCTCAAGCTCATTTACCCTCTTGTGCTGGTACGCATAATTGCACCTGAAACTGCTTCATCTAGTTTTCCCCCTTCATGCCAGAGGAATCAGACTAATTAATCCATGTTAATATATGGGATTTAATTAACTAATACCCTCCCTCACCCCATCCTAGCTTCCAAGGTCTATCAATTTTGGTATATCTAAGATTAATGATTCAGTTTTGTTATATCTTTTCATGTAGAAAATGGTGAATCTCAGTATCCTAGACTGGATATTCCTGGAAAAGAATACGGGCCACTGAATCATGAGGTAGAATTGTGGGGTTTCTATTTTAGCAGTTGCATTATCAGTTCAGAAATATGAATAATTGACCATACTAATCCTAGATAACCTATGTATGCTCCATCCTAGGATGGTGATATTTCTTCTAGTTCAACAACATTCAAGAGTGACAATAATAATAGCCATGCATCACCGAGTTTAGACAATTCGAGTGCTTCTCAAATGCCTACAAATCTACGCTCTAGTCAACTACATACTCAGAAGAAGTTTTATGCTTTCTCCCAAACCGGAAGGTCCAGTTTTCAGAAGCTTTTGGAGCCAAAGCTCCCTCAGCTTCCTGGAATTGCTCCTTACAGGGTTGTCCTTGGGAATGTAAAAGATAAGGTAATTGGTTCTGTTTTACTTCATCAGTAAGCACTTCAAATTTGACTATTGAAGCTGATATTCAATGTTTGGAGTTTGGTCAATATAAATTATGTGCTGCTGGTTTCTTGGACCTGGTATATGCTTGATATATTCCTTTCATTTTCATACTATCTATGACGACTTCAAATGAATCACATTAGAAACTAGTTTGAAAATGAAATAGGTGATTTTGCTTAAAATTTTTTGCTTGTGTTGGGTGCAAGGAAATGCTGGCAATTGAAAACTAAAGTCACATGAACAATACTGTTTAGAAGATGGATTTGTGTGAAATAGTGGTGAAATAAATGAACAATATGCTGTCTCGCCTCTTATATTTATCTGTTCATGTGTTAACTTATTTTTTTACTTTGAGAGTTGGAAGGAAAGGCATCAAAATGACATGGGAAGAGGCATTTGGATTGGGAATATATATGTTGATGAGAATTTTTTAACCGACTCTTTAAAATATCATTTTCTGCTGCCATAATTTGATTGCGTTAATATATAGTCCCCTTATCTTTAATATAAGACCTATTTATCTAATTTGATGTTAATATGACATGTTTTTTCTAAAACATCCTAATTATCTTCTTTAATGCCCTTATTCTCTCTCTTACTTGATTATTGTTGAGGGAGCATCAATAGGGTTAAATTAGGAAAATATTGACAAATATGAGAAATATGTCTTATATTTAGAACCAAGGTCAACTCCCCAATTAGATCCTACATTAAATCCCGGAGGGAGTATTTAATTGTTGGGTAACAGGGTTCAGATCAATGGCTTTTTGTTGTCCAAGAATTAATATATATGTATTATTAGCGGCTTGCGAATGCTTATTTCTTTGGTAAAAGTCTTTCAGAAGGAAAAAAACATATATGGATAACTCCATCTATTCTGATAACTATCGTACGGCAAACATGTGTTTTCTTGTAACAGAACATGGATTCATGGAATAAATACTTGCACTCATGCTTTAAAATTGGACAAAGTAATCTTGATTAGTACATCTTGTCATAGATTTGCCTCTGATATTAATTCTTTTCTGAATATTGTTAAACCCAGATTTTAGTTCAGAACTATCACTCTTTCATTAGATTGTAATTGCATCTACATTCTGTCCCATGTGCTCAGCTTCTAAAAAGTCGAAGACGGTTGGAGCTTCTTCTTGAGGATAGTCCATGTGATTATGATCCTTCAATTTATTATGAAACAACTGACCAACTTTTGGAGCCTTTGCTCCTCTGTTATGAATCTCTGGTGCTCTCTCTCTATCCCAAGTCTTTTTTCTTCCCTTCCCTGTAAGGTTGTCTGTAGTCAATGTTAACTTTTGATTTGTGCAGCAATCCTGTGGATCTGGGGTGTTAGCTGATGGTCGACTTGCTGACCTGATCCGAAGAGTTGCTACCTTTGGAATGGTGTTGATGAAGCTTGACTTGCGTCAGGTCTGATTTATATTGGTTGCTTATTAATTCTTGGGTGATCGATCACTTTATGACTTAAACAAGGAATATTACAGGAATCTGGCAGACATGCTGAGACACTTGATGCAATTACCAAATATTTGGATATGGGAACTTACAGTGAATGGGATGAAGAAAAGAAGCTGGACTTCTTAACTCGAGAACTGAAAGGGAAGAGGCCACTGGTTCCTCCCAGTATAGAAGTGAGATGGCATTATACATTACCTCTCTAGTTTGAAACCATTTTAACCCCGTTCAATTTGTACTAATTTTCTTTTTAAATTCGATTTTAGCAGTTATTGACATGATTTATTTATTTGTTTTTTAAATCTTCCTTGGTTTTACTAATGATCATTATCATCATTTGTTCTTTTTAGGTTCCTCCTGATGTTAGAGAAGTCTTGGATACCTTCAGAGTTGCGGCTGAGCTTGGAAGTGATTCACTCGGAGCTTATGTGATTTCTATGGCTTCAAGTGTATGACCTATTGCCATTAGTCTTAAAATTATGCAATTCCAATCTAGATGCTAATCTCACCTGGCTTTTTGAGATTAAATAAGTGCTTTGTTGTACCCGGAAAAAAAGTGCTTTGACAATCATCAGTGTCTACCTTTTTCTTTTTGTTGGTGTTTGGTTTTGCTAGGAAAGAAGAGATTTTTGATGTCTTGCCTTTCTGTTTTGAGAAATTTGTTACAAAAACATTTGTTTCAATTTCATCTCAAGCTTATATAATGGATTAAAACATGCACAATAAAAATTTTCCAGACAGCATCCGCATTCTTTTGAAAGGTGTAAGTTGGTAATATGGATTGACATTATTGATTTTGAACATTACTTGATTGTTAGGCGAGTGATGTTCTTGCAGTGGAGCTTTTACAGAAAGATGCACGGCTTACTGTTAGTGGGGAGTTGGGAAGAGCATGTCCTGGTGGAACGTAAGTATGGAAACCAACATATTCCTATCACATAGCTTAAACTTATCTTTCTATTGATCTGGTCACAAGCATGCTTGAAGTCAAAAATTTATCTTTTCTGTTTACTGAAGAGTTGAAATATTTGGGTTAATAAATACTAATTAATAGCTATATGTAATTGATGTAAATGTTGGTTTATGCTTGTGTACTTGTCATGTTCAAGAAGTTTGGGGTATTTTTCTGTCTAAATGTTAGGAAAGCTCTGATCTTTTTTAACAGAGTGCAGCTCCAGTTGTGATTGTTCATTATTTGGTGAAAAATTGAAGATTCTGTGAAGAAGAAAATTTGAGACTGCTCTGTAACTAGTATTTGATATGCATGTCACAATGAAAATGTTCAATTTACACTAATTGCGATACGGTTATAATATTTTGATCTTTATTGACGTGCATGTGTTATGTGTATCTTGTAGACTGCGGGTTGTTCCTCTATTTGAAACTGTGAAGGATCTGAGAGGAGCTGGTTCAGTTATTAGACAACTTTTATCAATTGATTGGTATCGTGAACACATCATTAAAAATCATAATGGCCATCAAGAGGTGATTTTTTTATATATGGGATTCATTTCATAGATTTGTGGTATGACTTTGTTTTGAAGAGTTCACACCATGGTACTAAAAATTTTCTACTTGAAGGTTATGGTTGGGTATTCTGATTCTGGTAAAGATGCTGGGCGATTCACTGCTGCATGGGAACTTTACAAAGCTCAAGAAGATGTCGTAGCTGCTTGCAATGAGTATGGCATTAAAGTTACTCTTTTCCATGGCCGTGGAGGGAGTATTGGTCGTGGTGGAGGCCCCACATATATGGCTATTCAGTCCCAGCCACCCGGCTCTGTGATGGTGAGTTATACATTTAGACCACAGAACTCTAAATTTGAGCCTCTTTTTCCTTTGAAAATTTGAATAGAATCAAGAGATAATTGTTATTACTATTTTCAGCTATATAATTTTTGTACATTGATCCAGTCCATATGTTGTAGATATCAGTGGTTGGAACCTCATATTGTTAGAATTTTAACTTGATTGTTATGAACGATGAGATTCTAAGATGGAATTTCTTGTTTCTTGCAACTGACAGAAACCATCATTTTCATTTTGGCCACATATCATAAAATATCAATAATGAATAATAGTTTATAAGGTTACTTTGAAGAGGAGTTTGTTTAGATTATGGTCCTACTGCTATTCTGGACCATTTCTGCTTCTAACAGGTTTGGAAGCACTAATTTGGCTTTTAGTAAACTGTACTAATTACCAGCAGTGCTCTAAAATCTAGAATAATCTTGTGTTTTACTTGGTACATGGCAGGGAACCCTTCGTTCTACTGAGCAGGGAGAGATGGTACAGAATAAGTTTGGATTGCCACAGATTGCTGTCAGACAGCTTGAGATATACACAACAGCTGTGCTACTTGCAACCCTCCGTCCGCCTGTGTCTCCCCGAGAACAAAAATGGCGTAATGTCATGGAAGATATCTCAAAAATTAGCTGCCAATATTACCGAAGTGTGGTATATGAAAATCCAGAATTCCTTGCCTACTTCCATGAAGCCACACCTGAAGCAGAGCTTGGCTTCCTCAACATTGGAAGCCGCCCCACAAGAAGGAAGAGCACGAAAGGAATCGGAAATCTTCGCGCCATACCGTGGGTTTTTGCATGGACTCAAACTAGATTTGTTCTTCCAGCTTGGCTTGGAATTGGAGCAGGTTTAAAAGGTGCTTGTGAGGAAGGATATACTGAAGAATTACAAGCCATGTACAAAGAGTGGCCTTTCTTTCAATGTACATTAGACCTTTTAGAGATGGTTCTGGGGAAAGCAGACATTCCTATAGCCAAGCACTATGATGAAGTCCTCGTGTCAGAACAGAGGAAAGAGCTTGGCCGTGAATTAAGGGAGGAGCTCAAAACAACAGAGAAGTTTGTACTTGTTGTTAGTGGACATGAGAAACTTCAGGAGAACAATAGGAGCTTAAGGAGGCTAATTGAGAATAGACTTCCCTTTCTAAACCCCATGAACATGTTGCAAGTGGAGATACTAAAAAGGCTTCGAAGTGATGATGACAACCATAAAATCAGAGATGCTTTGCTTATCACCATAAATGGGATTGCTGCTGGGATGAGGAATACTGGTTAACTCAAGTGAACTTTGATGTACACTGTCAGCTTGAAAGTCAACTCAAACTTGCTTGCTTGATGTCTAGTTTTAGGTTGTATATAGTATGCAAAGCAAATGTCAGTATGTAATATAAAGATAGGCACAATCTTAAGCATATGAAGTGAATGAATAAGTTTTTTATGGTTTTTCTTTTCTGCTTCTTATTGCTAGTGTAGATGTTGTTGTTTTCCCCACTTTTTTACTAGCCAAGATTCGATTGATGATTTTTCGACTAAGTTTCTACAAACCTAGTTTTGAACAGTCAATCTCAGCAGTGGTTAACTTACCAATCTTATTGCTTGAGTATTTCTCTATTTTAGAAATTCTCTAAGGGGCTGTTTGGTGTGTGGGGAGGGAAAGTGAGCAAGGGAATTCTTTTGGGGAAAATTCCATTAAAATACCTTTTGAATTTGTAAAACTCCCAGAAGTCTTTCGAATTTGTAAAAAGACTGAGAGGTACGAAAAGGCGCATGAAGGATATGCGATTTCGGGTAAAATTACCCTCGTTTTTTCTTTTAAATAAATAAATAAAAATAATAAAATACCCTCCCCGCCGGCCACCACGCGACGGTCGGGCTCCCCACCGGTGGCGGTGCTGCCGGCCGGGGGGAGGGTATTTTGTTTTTTATTTATTTATTTAAAAGTAAGAAAAAAGGATAATTTCACCCGACCGATATCCTCATGGGAGGTTATACCTCTCGCCTTTTTACAAATTCAGAAGACTTCTGGGGGTTTTTCAAATTCAAAAGGTATTTTAATGGAATTTTTCCATTCTTTTGAGCTAGATTTTTTTTAAAAAAAAACAGAAGAGGGGTTAAAATTTTGTAATTAAGGTTTCTGACTCTTTTATTTTACATTTTCCTTTATTAAAATTTTATAACCCTGTCTCACCAATTTCTTTTTTAAATTCAATTCATAAAAAATTTTCCCACCTTCCCCTCCAAGTCTCTCATACCCAAATAGGCCCCTAGTGCCCTGCACATAAATCCATAAAAAAAAGTGTAGCATCATGTAGTTAAGAGAGAGAACACTTAGAAAAGACATAAAAAGTGATTAAATCAGTCCATGTATCAATTCACTCACTTAATCCCTCTTATGCACAATCTATCTCTAATTATGCCCAATTAACCAGTTAACAGTTGCCAAAAGCCTGACATTAGACTTAAAAGTGTATAGAAATAATGAGAATTAATAATGTAAAACTGCAAGGATAGTTATATGCCATGCTTCTATATGTAACTGTTGTCTTCTATTCAAATAGAACTACAACCACAAAACATAAAGCAAAGGGCATATACCAAACGTGCAACTTGCTGTAAATGATTCTGCATTGTTCTTTAATATGAGCTGAGCTGTGATACTTGTGAGGTACTTTAATTTCCATTCATTTCATAGTGGCACAACTCATTTTTAAAGTGTTATTGCTTCATCTTCACACAGCTCATTAACAATAGGACAGAAGAGGGCAAGGTTCAAGCACCTTGTCTCCACTAGCTACATGACTCAGATGTGAGATAACAAGTAAAAGCTGCTCTTGCAAGCTTTTAACTCAAAATATAGTAATCAATGGGCATGAGGAGTAAGGTCATCTTGTTCGTTTAGTGGGTTTGAATTATTTATCTATCCTAATGTTGGTAATGCATAGGATTGAGTATTGATTATAAGAATAAATTGTTAATACCAAATTTTGTGGTATTGAAATGTTGAATTGCATATTGAGTTGTATGGGATTGAACTGAGTTATGATTGTGTGAGGTTTGATTCTTTTATATATACTACGTGGTATTGCAACCACTTGGCTCATAGTGGTTGCCTTCAACCTTCTTAGGACCTTTGATATCATCTATCCTTTGGCATCAAATTTCCATTCTTGGTCAACGAATAACCAGTCTTTCCTTGATTTCTCGAGTTGTCTCAAGAGCCTGGTTGGGTTATAGGATATGGACATCTTTTCGTAGTCCAAGTTCCTTGAATCCATAGTTTGATTTGAGTTTTGTAGCCTTTCGTGAGGTGAGAGAGACCAATCATATTATGTGTTAGTAGCTTATGAGTTTTGTTAGAGGTTACCTTTTACATTTTTGGAGATTGTGGATTGTAATTCAATTGCAATTTTGCATCATTTGCTTTTTCTCTTCATTTTTTTTTTGAAGATATTATTGTTCCCCACAAAATCAGAATCTGACCCTCAATTATACATTCTTGTCTCCAACAATTGTATATAATTTTTCACCCTCTTTTTCCTCAAAATCTAGAAGATGCATCTTGTTGCTTAAAGCATATACCATGTGTGCATTCAAGTAAGGTTCAATTAATGAAGCTGCCTTTAAGGGACAATATATATCGTTGAAAGTTGAAACTTGCCCATTGGAAACCACATATAAATCTCTCTTTTCTCAGATAGTGGTTTCCACTTTCCAGAGCCAAGAGGGGGTGACTCATACCCAGCATTGTCCTAGGTTCTTGTAATTTTTCTCACAGGGTTAAATCATTTCATTTCTTTTCCTAGATTCTGACTTCACTTACCACTTTAAGGAAAAGCGTGTTTGTATGTAAATGCACTGTTTGAAACTAGACTGTTCATGTCTCGTGGTGCCAACCAGCCAAACTGGAACACATAAAAAGCTAGGAGCTGCATTGTTCAGATGTATCAGATCAAAGAACGAAACATGCAGGTAGATGTTTTAAAAGTTTAAATAATGGGAGAATCAACCACAAAAGACCAGAGTAGCACGTTGTGATAGATAGGTTTTAGTGCAGGAAATGAAACCATGTCTATATATATCTGTTCATTTGTTATCAGGACTTTTTGATTATTAAATTCCTCATTTAGGATTTAAGTAATTCTCCCTTAAATAAATTCAGTTTATGAATGTAGAGCAAAATAATATGAATTTCATGATTCTTCATTCATAGAAAGGGTTTATATATACATGTGGAGAGAGCCTTGAGATTTACAGCTCTTAATAATAATATCTAATCTAATTCCTAACTAGTAATATCTAAACTAATTCCTGATTTCTAGTGATCTGATTTGATTACATAATAATTATAAATATATATTTCCTAACATTTCCCCTCAAGTTAGAGCGAAGATGTTAATCAAGCTCAACTTGTTACAAAGATAGTCATCACGAGTCTCATTTAAAGCCTTCGTCAGAAGATCGCCCAATTGGTCACTAGACCACACATGCCCTTTAGAAATAAAGTTCTCCTTGACGTACAAAGTGACAATCAATCTCAATGTGTTTCATTCGTTTATGAAACACAGAGTTGGAGGCTATGTGTAGAGGAGTTTTATTATCACACATTCATACCACAGTTTCGCAGGCAATGACATGGCAAGACCAACCTCCTTCATTAACTAGTGAATTTACAAAATTTCCTGTACTGATTGTGTCATGGCTCTTAGTTTCTGCACTAGACCGAGGAACTACATCCTGCTTCTTGCTCCTCTAGAACCCACAAACATGCAATATCATGTGGTGAATCTCCTGATAGCCTTTAACCCCGCATGATTTGCATCACAAAAGCATTCAATCTTAGTGTGGCCATGATTCATATAGAAGTCCCACAAATGAATAGTAAGCAATGACAAGTTCTATTGGAGTTGAGATAAAAGTAGGTGTGTCAAATAAGAACAAGTCCCACATTGTTTGGGAGAGAGAAAATACAAGTATATATATTATACCTTGTGAGTTTGGGCTAGAAAATGGGCCAAGAGGAGAAGTGGGCTTGTGCGCACAATAACGGGCCACCAGGAGGCAAATGCAGTGGAAATCTGGCGATTCCCCTTGCGTTTGAGTTAAATATGGACTAAGCATATTTTTGTTGTAGCCGGCCATCATTACCAATGTATATGTTGGCGTCCACATTGCATGCAACTATCTTCATGTTCATTTGAATTTGAGACCTTAATGTTTCGATTACAATATTTTGCTGTAACCGGCCATCATTACCAACGTACATGTTGACGTCCACATTTGCATGACATTATCTTCATGTTCATTTGAATTTGAGACCTTAATGTTCATGGCATGATCTTCATGTTTTTTGAAACTGATCAATTAAAATTCTTCATGGCCTTCAACATTCAGCAACTGCCTCATAATATGTTTTCATTGCTGTTGTACACCGTGGTTTAATGGTCTATATGTGGTTCAAATTGTGCCCAATGTCTCTCAGGTCTATGCCTATACAAGGAGACCTTAGCAAGATCAGGTTCAAGCATCTCGCCCTCCTCTAAAGCTTTTGAGCTTCCTCTTCGTCTCATATTCTCTTTGCCTGTTGGTTGCTTTTATATTTTGTTGTTATGTTCGCCCTGCATCTGTAGGAAGGAACCGTTTTATCTTGGGGAGGGCTGCTTCCTCTCATCTGGTGGTTGCAGAATAGCTCTTAAGGATAATGTCCTTGAATGTGATTTAGATTACACAATGTATTTGCAGGAACTACGCCAATAGATTTTAGTGTAAAAAATGACAATATACTCACTTTTTGTGAGCCTTTTTGATGATCGAATTTATTTATTTTTGGATATAATATTTAACACACAATAAAAAAAGGGAAAATCCCCCCCCCCCCAAAAAAAAAACTCTACAAATTAGAAAAGGACAAACAAGTTATTCCAATACACTAAATCCCGTATCAGTAGTACTGCACCAATTTGGGATTATGAAATCATGGCAAAAAGACACCCTTGCCCTAGAGTAGAAAGAAGGTAACGTTCAAGACAAAAGGATACCCTTGACCCCATTATTTCTCGCAAGCCAGATCGCCCCGTCGTATTCTCCGACCTCCAGCGATGGCAACTGAAGGCCGGTGACTGCGGCGATGAGCTCCAGCGCTGGCAACTGAGAGAGTGATTGCCAAGGTTGAACAAGGCTCTCTCTCTCTCTCTCATTGATTTTTCCTTTTCTAATTTGCAGAGTTTTTTTGTTTTTTGGATTTTTCCCATAACAACTACTAACATAATAGGGTTTAGGACTAGGCTTATCAAGAAAGTTGAGAGGACTGATGTGGGTCCACTTTAATTTGATGCAATATCCAGGTGCCCTTCTTTGAAGAGTATACCGCAGTTTCAATTGCTTCGCACTCTAATAATGCAATCCAACGAATGATAGTAAAATTCCACTATCTATCACCTTATAGTGCTACGGCAAGAACAGAAGACGAACAAGTTAATCGATAGAAGAAGAAAAAAGAGTGCATGAATTAAGCAAGAGTGGGGTTTTCGTCTGAATAAAGAAGAATGATGACCAAGCCCACTAAAATGGTTCATATTATATGACCTACTTCTAGTGTCTTTGACCACTTTGTTTTCTTTCAAGTAAAACACATCACCAAAGCAACATTAATTAGATGCTTCTCATAATATTCCATATTATTCTGGCCACTTGAGCTTTGGTAGGAAAGCTTTATTATATTTGACCCTTTCTTTAATTGTCTTCTCTCTTGTCCTTTGGTTATTTATACAGTCAAGTGGTGATTATTTGAACCTTCATCTTCTCTATTTTGTGTTCTTAATTTTTGGTTTTGCAGTTGTTAGAGGTTGAGTCATATCCCACCATAACAAGACAATTTCGCCAGAGCTTCGCTACTTTGACTCTAATCTTCCAAAATTTTGCCATATCTCTTCCTCCAATAAATATCATATTTATCCCTAAAACATGATATCTAAACTATCTTGGTAAAAAAGATTTACCTAGCATTTCTACTATATCTACCGAAAGAACTACTAAAGCTTAAGACTAAGGACCGAAGAATTTACCTGTGGCCTCGCTACACTTTCTCCGCACTCCTCCTTCTCTCTAGCTCCTTCGTAAATCACCTCTTGGGGTTGATTTGGTGTGAAGATTATGAAGAAATGAAGCCTCTATTTATAGGGTGGAAAAATGGGTCCTTTAGTGTAATTTTCTCCTTTGGGTCCTTTTACGTAATTTTCCTCGAGCCAAATTTTCAAACTTCACGTGAAGGCAAAGCTGAAGGTTTTGAAAATATTGTCCGTGGGTTCCACACCTTGCTTTATGTGAGCGTACCAATAAAGTTCTACTTTAACGAAATTCATTTCCGATTGCTAGATCGCCACTAACGTCCTTAAGTTTTGAGTATACTTTTTGGTTGGTGGCGGGATACCGAGATTTATGGTCTAATTAGACTTCCCCTAGTTGGACTAAACTTATTCCTCAATGTTAGCAAAAATAACCTTCACTCGGTCTTGTTTTCGAGGTTAAATTATGTGGGTTCCAGATAAGTCCTTATATTTTCTCCAGTGATTTCCACATCTTCACAATTATTCCATATAACGTTCTTAGAAAAGTGGGAGAAAGAATATTATATTATTATCCAAATAGTAAATTACTATTGAGTGGGTCCCGCGGACATTTTTTTCAAACTCACGGGAATTCTGTCGGCAAAGCTGAAATAATTTGACGTGGGTCCCACATGCATAGTAAATACGTATTTATGAATAGTGAATACGTATTTTTGAATAGTAAATACTATTCATGGATCCAAAAATTATGATTCCAAATTTGTCACTCCCAAAAATAGGGCCTAGTAGTCTCCCAAAAATAGGCAAATTCTCAAATATAGGGTTCCAAATAAACAAGTATCCGGGTATTACATTTCTCCCCCCGTTAATTAAAATTTCGTCCTCGAAATTTGACCGTATAATCTTGGAGAAAAAAAACTCTAGACGTCTCGTCTATTCCCTTTTTATGCATGCTTACTTAGCACTTACCTTAATCTCATTCATATTGTACCCAGGTATAGTATCCAAAACACAGATCCACCGATCCATTCTCTCGTTTTTGGTTATGTAGGCCTCATTGCTTGACTCATTTAGCCTCTCGCCCTTAACACATATTGGCCTTCCGGCTCAATTAATTACCACAAAGATGGAGATTCTAGTTTCATTACCTTGAAATTATCCTCATGCCTTAGGCATTTCAACTACTACCCGGTACAATGAATGTTTTACCGTACTTTAAAAGGTAATCGTAGACATACTAGTCTAAAGTCACCATGCCAATCCGCATTCCATATAGTGTTTAAGCATCACCGGTCTTATGGCCTAGGGACATTGCCCCGTGCACACTTGCACACCAGGTCTTACCGCCTCGAGCATCCGTTTGTCTATTTCATCTCGAGTCTTTCCCATTCAAGCTCTCGACTACTTTCACTTAGCACTATAGCCGACAACTACTATCCGCTTAACTAGTTCAGTTGTTCTAGACCTTTCTAATAGTTCCCGTTCCTATATCCAAAATTTCCAACTACACTCGCTTTTCAACACAATAGCATTGACAAACATGTCATCGCTACCCAAAACCATTATGTTGTCTCATTTTCAAATTTTCAAACATTGAAAATTTTCCGTGGTCTCAGTACATTTCGCAATCCGCACTATACCAAAGAGTAATAGTGCTATTACATTTTCAATTTTAATCGCGCCAAAACAAATTCGTGAAAACACATTCACTGTCGGATTATTTTCAAAAACTTTTACTACCGACACATATCTTTGAGGGAAAAATTCATTTTATAAAATTTCTTAACATTTGAGAGCTCACGCCACCACTCCAACCACTTGGTACAGCGAGCGCACTATCTCAATCCCCAAATCCGGCCTTTGCATCAGCAGTACCGTCAAACAATGCGGGAGAACCTCCGCCCTCCCATAAGAGACCCAAGTGTTCACACCGGCACACGAAGTAGCAACCCTCGTGTTCTCGCTAGACAAAACATACGCCCCGGCGAAATGTTATGGATTGGGTGCGTTCACTGCTGGTGCGATTTTCATTTTCTCAAAACAAAACCCCTCAAAACTCTTTGTTCAAAAAGATCCTTAACCAAAGGCCAGCGATTTCAAACACTTTAAAATATCTGGCAAGACCCAGCAAACCGTGTACATCTACAACAACTTTTGGCCTCTTAGTTACGTCATCGACTTTACCACAACATAGTTGAAAACTCGTTTCAAACTCCGGGTTTAACAAAACCCTTTTATAAGACAACATCATTTCAAAATAACCATCACCGTGGTATCAAATTCGTTGGAAACATTTCATTCGAAAACTCAATTTCAAAATTCACTAGTTCGAAAATCAATTTCAAATACAGCAGGTGTATTGGCAAGTTCAACTTGAAATCTTATTGAGAAATCAGACAACTAATCTTAGAAGATCATACAACACTTGAGAACCTCTTAGTGATATACTAGATTACGTAAACCTTTTTCTCTAGGGAACCTATTAAATGTGAGACTCATTATAATGTACTTACCTTGAGAACCGATACATTGGTAGCTCTACTTTATGGTTTGTTGTCATGGCGGCCGCACCTTACGGCTCGTCATCACGGTGGCTCGCTCTACGGCACTTTACTCTGCTTCACTTCACGCCTTTTTTCGATCGGGTCGCCTTCTCCGGTCAAAGCATCCTTTGTAGGTAAAACCTCCTCGATCGTAACTTCCCGTAGGTAGCCCTCTCCAATCAAAACGTTCCATAAGTAGCGTTAACTTCAGTTAATCATTTCTCAATTAGAGTATTATTATAACGAGAACTCAAATCTTATCAGGTCTTTACCCTTGATAGTCTCATAATCCACTATCTTAATTCCCAATGTCACAGAGACAAAGTCTACACATTATTTTGTTACCTCAAAGATAACCATCAATTATATAAAACATTGTATGAATTACAAGGTTCACACAATTATAGTTTCATGTACTAAATCTCTTGATCACATTTTGACCTAAACATTATTTCATGTTAGATCATATACAAACCTATCCTCATAAAATTCAACAGTTTTTATGAAGTTCCAATTCTATCTCCTTTGTAGTAATGAAGTACCTGACTTGTCATCTCACTAATTTCGAATGAAGACCACTTCCTTTGAAGTCGTGGTCCTTCGCAAAGTATTCTCGATCAATACACGTAAATCCTTTATACATGGTACATGTACTCTACTTATTAATGCACATGATGAGATGTCCGTGGAATAGAGAGAATTTGGACACACAATGTTTAAAATGTTAAACACCTCTTTGACATGATTTTGGTATAACGTTCTAAACAACACAACTTTTTAGGAGTTTTCACTTTGATAAGGGACTGAACTATGTTAATATTGTCATTCTTCACCGTGTCCCTCATCTAAAATTAAAATAGAAGGATTCACATGTAATATCTTTTGGCAAGACGTTGATGCGTGGCCAATTCCGTAAGTAATCCATTTCGAGATTACTCTCACCCGAATACACTTAACTACGGAGATCCATCGCATCTCATTAAACAACATGTCATCACGAATCGCTGGCACACTCTCCAACTCAAATTTCCCGGAGACACGGCCATCAATCAATTACCATACGACGACAAACGTCCAAACGGTGTAAGACTAGTAGTTACTAGGATGCATTAGGGAGCAACACTACGGATTACCGCTTAATTAAAAATCCATACGGTTATGAACCGACAATTTGAATTTGAATTTGAATTTGCGCTACAAAAATTCAAAATTTTCACAAAGATCAAGCTCTCGTTATAAACCGAGGATGATACAGTATCATTCTCATGCATTCTCAATCTTTCAAAATACCAGTTACTATCTTACATTTTCCTTCGTTCAAATCTTTCTTCTTACTACTTCAAACATGGCAGTCCAAGCAACTACATTCCCGTTTCTGATTCAAATAGCCCTTCGTTTCTCGAAGCTCTATTCTATGATAATCAGCCTAACATATTAGCTGACTTATCTAGTAATGCACCATTTTCATATTCGTCATTACTTTCTTACAATCCCCTAGAGGTGTACGTTCCTCCTTCTACCTCAATGCTTCATGTTCCTACTTCTCTTCCAAAGAGCTAATGTACTTCATCCATCCCCAAGGATTCAAGGTTCGACTCCAAACCAAGAAGTATCCAAGTAGATCCATCAAGGCGACCGGTCAAAAGATGTCGTAACATGGCCGAACTTATGGAGTCTACTAAACCTTCTTCTCCAAGAAACCCTGCTCCCGTCTAGAAGAAACCACTACCCTTTTTTCCACTCTAGCTAAAATCACTAACCCTTTTTCATGTGGTTGTTGCCATGTTCTACGTGAAATTATTCATACCAATGGTCTTCATCATCGAGGCTTGAAGTTCATGGAAGGATTGGCATGATATGTCATACTGTACATCACCAAAATGTACAAAAAGATTCTTCCAACCTTTAAATGTATGATCTCAGTAAGAAGAATACAGAGGAAATCAAAGATTTTCTGACACAATATTGCATAAAACAAAATGCATCAGGGTATGTCTTAGTGCCAGATCCATTATCATCCTATTATGAGGCTCTATGTGTTGGTTTAGAATGGACTGAGTCTCATAATGAACTCTTTAGTAGTTCAATCAACGTAGGGAATATATCTTCTAAAGGGAAAGAACCTGCGGTTGAAGATGATTTACAAGGTGACCACTCAGCCCTCCATCCAAGTGAAACGTATAGGGCAAGACTTGAACAACACCAAAGAGCGAAGCAATGACACCGCAAGATTTTTGTAATTTCTTCCATTTGACCTTCGAGGAAACGAGTCAACAGATAAATTTGAGTATAGGTACGATAAAAAGAATATGTCACAAGGAAGGGTTAAGAGATTGGCCTCACGTAAGGCTTTCAAAACTTATGAGACGAGTTGATGCACTAAGAAAGGCATTACCTCATCCGGATCCCGTCTTAAGAGAATTAGCTCAAAAAGAAATTAACGAACATCATCAGAAGATGATTCATCATTGTAAAGGGGTTGTTCCGATTGTTGCTCTTCTTACTTAAAATTATATAGTCTTTTCTTCTTAGTCTTCTTGCTAATGTTTGTAATTTCCATTCTAAGATTCATAGGGATTCTCAATCTTTCCCGCCAAACTCATCTTTATCTATTCAAACTCAAACCGGTTCTTCTAACTTATTGTGAGAACCTACAATGAACTTCTAAATTTTTGAGCAGACAATTTCCAAAATTTCTACTCTGATTCCAACATGTCACTCAAAATTTTTCCAAGTATAAGTTACTATTCTTATCGGAAGACTTTTAACTGAGAAGCCGCTGTTTTTACAAACAAACCTAAACAATAGGTTACTGTTTATTGGAAGACCTAGATAGTATTATCCTTTAGGTTCAATCATTGCTTTCGTTTCGGGAATTTCAGTCAGACTCTGAGTTCCATGTCAGAAGTCTTAGAGTTTTAAAAACTCTAACCTTTACCTTAGAGTATTTGTTTTATTGTATCACAATATCGTATTATATCAGTACTTTTGTCTTTGTTGTTCATACAATGCTCTTGAGACTGGCTGTTAAGCTAGCTCTGATACCAAAATGTAACACCCCAAATTTCGTAGCATAAATCGTGCCGGTGACACGTGGTTTTATAAAAATTATCAGAGTTTTGAGGTGCTACAGCTTAGCGTTTTGCGGAAACGGAGAGCATGTACTAAAAATTTGAACAACGAATTTAACAATGAGTCACTGATATAAAAATACTCAGACATATGATGATGCCTGACGTATACTGTTATTTATTTTACAAAATCTCCCGAAGGAATTATTCATGTGATACAAAGAATACAAAACTTTATAATTACAATTCTTACATGTAACTATACCTCTTCAACCAAGCCTTGAGTAGACTTGGGGCATAGAACCTAACTCAGTTAGATCATCCCATTTGGCCAGGCTGGGTAGGTCTAGTGGAAGTCTCACCGTGCTAGGGTGACCGATTGATCGAACCACATAGATTAACCTTCTAGTTTAAGCACCAAATGATATGAAGTAACCTTATTAGACTCATGCAATACGGTAGGTTACGTTGACTTTCTTCCTCATTTCCTTTAACCGTACCTTCTCACGGCTCCATTTACCGGTGTTTATCTATGGCTCCATCTCTTTGGTACCTTCTCCGATCCCGGTTTCTTTACCCGAACTATTAGACAGATCTCGAGATCCAATACCCATCGGACCTCAGTAATGATTAACCTCATATGAAAAGTATAACAATATATGTATGGCAAATATTCATTACATTTCAAAGAGAATCAACACATAAGCACAAAGCAGATGTATGATCAGTACAATGACGAACATAAGCACAAAGCAATATGTAAAGTCCCACAACATGTCTCCGCACATACCCTATGCCACGATCACAACACGTGTCCTCGCCAGGAAAACAATCTCACGGCATTATCAAGACTATAACCCGTATCAAGTGAATGTATATAAACAATGACCTAAGGAGTCTTAGCCACAAGACATGAATCATTTCATCACATATAAGAATACAAGACACATCAGAGTTAAAGTTACAGTACGCGAACGTACCTTCCTTCCACGTGAATAGTAATTTACTATTCACGTATACGGTATTATTCATGTATATGGTACTATTCACGTATACGGTCTTATTCACGTATAGTAATACGCCCGTCCATCAAATCTGCTTCCGGAATCCTCTGATATCCTATAAGGATAAGATCACATTTATCAATATTTAGCAGCATATCAGGCATTTTAGGTGCAAATTACCATTTTGCCCCTAGTTTGACTAATTGGTGAAATTTCGCCAGAGCTTCGCTACTTTGACTCTAATCTTCCAAAATTTTGCCATATCTCTTCCTCCAATAAATATCATATTTATCCCTAAAACATGATATCTAAACTATCTTGGTAAAAAAAAGATTTACCTAGCATTTCTACTATATCTACCGAAAGAACTACTAAAGCTTAAGACTAAGGACCGAAGAATTTACCCAGGGCCTCGCTACACTTTCTCCGGACTCCTCCTTCTCTCTAGCTCCTTCGTAAATCACCTCTTGGGGTTGATTTGTGAAGATTATGAAGAAATGAAGCCTCTATTTATAGGGTGGAAAAATGGGTCCTTTAGTGTAATTTTCTCCTTTGGGTCCTTTTACGTAATTTTCCCCGAGCCAAATTTTCAAACTTCACGTGAAGGCAGCTGAAGGTTTTGAAAATATTGTCCGTGGGTTCCACACCTTGCTTTATGTGACATGTACCAATAAAGTTCTACTTTAACGAAATTCATTGGGTGGCTTCATTAAGCACATTGGTTGGGGAATGATGGGATGTCACAATCAACATTTGATTCTGCATGAGCCATCTTTGGAGCATTGCCATCTTTGTGTTCATCACTTTCACGGACACAACATCACCAATCCATAATGGTAAGATTGATTTTGAACGGTCCAAATTCAATTCAATTTTTATATTTTAAATAACATATATGTAAAATTTAATATAAATATAATCTTATAACTTTCACTTCTCATAAAAACAAATGGGTTAAGGGGCAATTTTAACTCAAAAGTTGTCACTGAGGAACAATTTTGTCCTGAAAGTGTAAAAAAGAAGCAATTTTGCCCGACCGTTATTATAGTTATTTTTTTCTATTAGTTAAACAAATATCTGGAAATGACAATCTGAATGTTATCCACATCATTTTTGTTAAGATGTAAATTCATCCTGGAAGTTTTAAATCTAATTTTGAAAAATAAAATAAAATAGATAACACATGGACTTCCCGGGTAAATTTGCACTTTAACAAATGACATAAATGACTGACGAACTGTCAACTTAGCATATTTAGTCAACTAATAATCAAACTTAACTGAGATAACGGCCGGGTAAAATTGCTCTCCTTTTTATACTTCCAGGGCATAATATAACCTTAACCCAAAATAAATTTATCATTTTAAAATTACAAATTCAAATTTTTTAAATTGGATAACTTAGATTAGGTTTAAATGATTAGATCTCATCACAATGATAAGTAATAGGTTGCTCATCTCTGTGTTGAGCACCGAATACAAACCTGGTAGCGGTGCTCCATTCCAATCAAGTTGTTGTTCAGCAGCTGCTGGTCTTTGCCCTCCTTAGAGTTGGTGCTTATACAACATATCTCTTCACCTTGTTTTGTTGCCATGGTCTTGCTCAAGCTACTGGAAGTTAGTCGTAGTATCCTTTTATCCCTCAGTTTGTTGAAGGCTTTAATCTGGCTACCCTTTCACGTAGTTTTAATAATTGCATACATTTAAAGTTTTTATGTTATGCCTTGTAAACTTTCTTGTAAGTGGGTCCGATGTATGCTCTTGTTTTATATATGTATATATACTTACCTTTATATAATATAATATGGCTATTTTACCCCCAAAAAAGTGTTTGCATATTGTGTTTGTGGGGGAAGATAATATTATGGTGATGACATTAGGATCCTCTATTAGATATGCTGCTTGAAGGGGTCGGAGAAAAAATATTGGAGATTGAAGTAGTAGTACTACGTAACGTAACGCAAGTTGAAGAAATTAAAATTTAAAGAGAGATAATGATAGTGAACTGGACCAGGGTGTGGTTATTGTTTCTGTCCACTTTCAAAGGTTTGAAAATTTTCCATTAACTTTAGTGTGTCACAGTAATAAGTGATTTGGGTTCAGAGTTTGGTTGTTTTTACTTTAGTGAACAAATAAAAGGATATCTATGTTCAGAGACGACAGGATAATGATATTTGATATCCTGCTTTTATTTTCTGTCCTTTTTGTTCACTAGAAGCTAAGGCCCTTGATATTATCATGTGCATGTCCAGCCGATTAGCCCGATTATGAAAATTAATTAATAATAATTCATTATCAAAAAAACCTTGTACCATCTCATTGGTTATTAAGTGAACTTGAATTAGGGTGGGACTTAAATGAATTAATTAGTTCTTGAAAATACATCTTTTGTATTTATACATATTTAACCTAAGATATTGTGTTTAAGCAAGGGCGGAGCCAGAATGAAAATTTGGGGGGCGGGGATTACAGAATGAAATGATGGGGGGCATTACAGAATGAAACCCAGCGGAGTTAACATTTGAAATTTGAGGGAGAAAATTATAGAATTGGACCCAAAATTTTTGAAAATTATGATTTAGCCTCATAAAAATTTCAACTATTTCGGTTTAATCCCTTTATGAGATTTTTAATAGGGACTAAAGTGAAAACATTAAAATTTTTATGACGCTAAAACATAATTTTTAAAAATTTTGGGTCTAATTCTATAATTTTAGGGGGACCGATTCCACCCCTGTGTTTAAGTGAATATAACCTCTTCCACTAAAATTAACCCGCCGTTAGTTACACGACTTTTGTTTGAAATCAAAATCTTTACTTATTTTTCAAGTATCAGAAAAATAAAATAAAAATAAACAGAAAGCAATTATAAGAAAACTCTACTATCATATGCATAAGCTACCAATTGGCACACCAACAATATTTGAAAACCATGAAGGGAAATTCGTTACAATGAAGTGTACATATTATAATTGGATTATGTTTATGGAAACGAATTAATTAATACCATTAATTTGGTGGCCGGTCATGATTAAGAGTTGAACCAACTAGAATGTGCTCATATATTTGTTGTTAACTTGAGCCAAATTAGATTTCTATGAACTATTTTTCGCCATGTATTTATTTCATGGCAGAATCTGATTGGAACAATGAACCAAATGGTTCTAAAAACATTGACCTAAATTTTGATATTATGCTACATTAAACAATAACCAATATACTTACAACACACACACACACATATATATAGTGATCATGAACTTATGACATAAGCAATTCCTTGCTTCTCTTCATATATATATATTTTTTTAAAAGAAATTATTTCTTAAATTTATATTACTTTTTCTCTTTCACATGCATTTAGTCACTATGGCTTATATAGGCGAAAATATCTTGGTGGGTTATGGACAAGCCTTTAATATTTACTATGATGAACCTAAGAGGATATGAGGTTAAGTCAACTTATAGGCAAACATATCTTGGTGGGTTATATCATCTATCTGACTTTGCTCATTTTCTTATGGGGTTGTGGTAATTCCCACGGTCACTTCACAAAATGGTAAAAACAAACGTTTCAAATACGTTATTTGTCAATTATCATGCCTACTTTAATAATTAGGTGTGTACGATGGAAATAATAAAATTGATCTATAAATTAAATTAGATTTTAATTTCTTGAATTATGACTTATAAAATTGTTTTTTGACAATTGATTGTCGGAAACTCATTTGAAATATAGCTTATGACTAAACCAAGATTTTAACATTAAGAGTGGTGTTTAGATCATTTTTAATTTTAAAGTAAAGATTTCTCCATATATAATTAATTATAGATTCATCAATGTAATTGATTTAAATTTGGTACATGGTTGAAAACATGAAGTCATGCGTGTTGGTCTATGGCTAGCTTTATGCTAAAACCCTGTGTGGATATATATGGAAGCAGGTTGGTTTCATATCAAATATCACTCGAAAACACTTATAATTACGTACGTTGAACTACTGAAAATTGTCTTCCTTGTCAAAATCACCAACCCTACGTTATTGCGCAAAAAACTTATGTTCATTGTATATATTAAATTACTTGAAAAATGTAAAAATATCTCGTGCTAAGATAATATTCATCATATTGATGACCAACCAATAAAAAAATGTTTGATTTCAGTTTGATTTATTTAGATAATTAATTTGATTATGTGCACACACCAAAAAAAAAAAGCTGGTGGAGACATTAGTGAAGAGGGGATAGATGGTCTTTAGTCCTATAGAAGTAGCTAGATAAAAACCAAAAAAGACACTTAAAAAAAGTCATTAATTGATATCTGTTGATGTACTCATAACTTATTAGTAAAGTTGGCTATGAACATATCACAATTCATATAATCTATTATATTTAGTATAATAAGGACTTTATCTGAAATTAAATTGTTTCACCATTCCTCACATATATGAATCATTGTTAGATAGTGATGAAATATATTTATGTTGCATGGGTGTATATTACAAAACTGTTTTTTGCTTTGTTTTTGCTTTTCTTTTTTTAATAAAAAAACATTGGTGCTAGAAGTGTGGCACTTTGTCCAATAACAGAAAGGGAATAAAAAATCAAATTTCAAATGAAATTTCTCTCTTAAAATGGGATTGGCACAATTCCATCAGATAGAGAAGAAACTTGCATGAGAAGAGAGACGTATCAAACATGATGTTTTTATATATTCTTCAAAGATCCAAAACTTATTAGACCTCTAACAATAATCCTCAAAACTTCATATACATATATTTTTTGTATTAAAAATTATTCTTTTTCTTTTAAACATATCTCAAACTGAGTTAAAACAACAATCTATGTAGTTCAAACTACACCATATCATAAAAGAAACACTATTTTTAAGCATAAACGCATTATTTTAAGTAAATTTCATTATACACGTTAACTAAAAAAACTAATACATGGTCAATCAATACTGGTTGGTTATTGTAGAAAAGGCTTTGACAGTTTAAATATGATGTCTCGAATTCAAGTCTATATAAATATAGAAGACGCCTTTACAGAGCTCGCTAGCTGCTTGCTTTCACTAAAGCCCGCCAATACTTAGGTGAATATTTAGTTTTGAGAATAGCTTTGAGAAAAATGAAGCAATATATATGGGGGAGGCAAACATAATAATATCAAATATGAGGGAAAGGTGCACTAAAATAGATATTGCAGACACAACAAATTAAAACCAACACGTACTGATCATGACACTATTAGTGGGTGCTTCACTTTATTATAACATCAACTAATAAGTGTGCGAGCACAAAAGTTGGATCTGAACCATTAATTATACAAGAGAAATGGAACATTGTGATATGGTTCGAAAATGACAAGTTTTTTGCTTTCTTTTTATGTGTCTCTACACTATTGGGAGAGACCATTTACATATATATAATTTTCACGCAACACTGTATTATATATTATATATAATTCACTTCTCTCTCTCTCTCTCTCTCTCTCTCTCTCTCTCTCTCTCTCTCTCTCTCTCTCTCTCTCTCTCTCTCTCTCTCTCTCTCTCTCTCTCTCTCTCTCTCTCTCTCTCTCTCTCTGTGTCTGGCTGTAGTTATCACTGGACACTACTTTCACATCTCCTTTTTGTACATCCAGGCAAACCAAAAAGCATTATATATTCATTGAAAGGTTTAAAGGAGAAAGCTTTAATTTGAAAGTTTCATCTATATATTAAGTGTATGTGTATAATTGTTGTCTCCTCTCTGCTTTTTTTTTAAAAATAAAAAATAAAAAAAAATTTGTATCATGGAATGTTATATGTGGTCCAGGGTTTGATTAAACATCTGAATAATTTGTGAACATTCTTTGTTGCCTTTAGGATTTGATAATAATTTTAATTTTACATCAAAGGTTGTTGTGGCGATGACTAGGTTTAGCTTAATTAGTGACTTTTTTTGGGCAAGATTTTTTATCATGTTTATGTCAGAAACTCTAACTTGGAGATGGAGATAGCCAATTATGATTAAATCTCTAGCTTGGCACGATGTTAAAGCCATGTTTGCTGTCACTCATATTTGATGATGATGATGATAATGATAGTAATAACAAAAGGGAAAAGTACACTTTGGTAATCTAATTTTATATAAGATTTCAGTTTGGTCCTTTAATTTTATAAGGTATATTTTTAGTATTCTCAATCTTAACATTGTTAGTCTTAAATAATAATTTTTTATTCTAATAATTTTTCTTCTCATTTGAGAATATTTTGCCATTATTTAAAATTTTAATGTCCGTATTTTTTGTTAATTAATAAAATTAACGGTGTTAAAGTTAGAAAATAAGTTCCAGTCAGCTTGATATATATAGAGAGAGGATTTAATTTTCTGCTACTGAAAACTAATGACATCATTTAAATTGTTTATATTTCATCACTTATGTTGTATATGTATTCTTAACTAATCATTATTTGTGAGTTGAAAGCTAAAAGAAATTGCGAGGTCAAAAAAAAAAAAGCCAAGAGATTACTGATTTTGATTTTTATCTTTTTTTTTTGTAATTAAAATATTCACACACAAAAACTAGAGATGCAAATCTAAATGATCAAATAAATGAATGATCTGCTGCAAAATATTAAATCGTTTCATTGGAATGACGACTAGAAATATATAGCTGTCATGCATTTTTATTTTGGTCCATTTTAAAACAGTTGAATAAGAAACTTGGCCAATTCTTAACTATAGAGTATTATTTTTTTACCAGGGAAATATAGAATATTCTCAACTTTAGAAATAATGGAAAGTTGATATATTAGGACCTCATACTATTATTCCAAATTTAAGTTATTTTCCTGAAAGTTCTAGGATCTAATTAAGTTGCCTCTATATGTCATCAAATTCACACTTTTTCCAAATGCTCCTAATTAAATGTTTAGGAGTTAACAAGTAAAGAGAGGGAAACAACAATTAATATTTGAATCATTTAATGAAAAAACAAAAAACTAACTCTAACCAATTTTCTCAATATCTATAAGTAATTGTATGTATCTTATATTTTGAACCAAAACTAATAATCCTATAGTATTTAATATAAGATATATTTATCCAATTTGATTAGATTAAGAAAGTTAGTTCAGTTGGTTAAGATGACATGTATTTTTTTAAACACCCTAACCATCTTCCTTAATTTCTGTTTTTTTCATCTCTTCCTTGATTATAGTTGAGCAAGCACCAATAGGGATAAATGATAAAAGATTGCAAAAAAAGATCAAGATCCTCAAATATATCTTATATTAAAGACGGGGTAGTATCTCTTATAAATGTATTATTGGAGTAATGAAAAAGAATTTTGAGTTATATTATTATTTGTCATGCATATCATAATAAACAAGGTGGAGATAAATTTGGAGATCAAGATAATATATGAGTATATATATGTAGAATCTTCAAACCAAACAGCAGAATTATGTCATTTATATCCACTCCTTTCTTCTTTACTTTGGATTCCAAACACAGTCTAAAATATTCCAAATTAAACTAGAAAGAGTTCGAAAAGGAACTGATTCCAATGCAGCCACACAAAGTTTACGTGCAGAAAAAGATGGATAAAAAAGAAGAAGAAGAAAGAATTATCCAAGGAACATACAAATTATAAAGGTGATGGGCAAAAGACAAAGCTTGCATAGCATCAAAATCAAAACTCAAGTGATAAACCACTAAACACTTACTAGATTATAGAAGATATTATTCTAACTTAACCAATAGTCTTAAGTTCGAATCTTGGGAATGCAACAACGTTAGGTGGTAGGGAAACCGTCTAAAAAATGGTCCTATTATAAGTCTGGGCCTATAGAATTCCTCGTAACAAGAGGCTAGCCTAGGATACTGGCTACATACCCAAAACAAAAACACACACACAAGTGATGAATGACATCAGTGCACTTATATATCAGAGGCTCAAGGGAGTGCCAGTGTATTAGAACTAAATGTATGCTGGTTAATTTTTCCCTATAAAGCCCCTTTTTGAACAGCACTTTTGCGTAGCTATTTTTTTTTTTTTTTTTTTAATAAAACAACATTATCTAATTTTGTTATATTTTGATTGAAGGGAAAATATATTGTTTTTAGCTTTTAAAATCATGGTCAAGTTTGGTCAAAGTCTCAACTATTACCAAACATCGTTGTCATAGTAGCGATACATTATTACCATAGTAATAATTTTATTAAAAAAAAAATTACCACAGTAATACGTCAACTTTAGGAACTTTGATCAAAGTTGACAAAAAATCTAAGACTTTAGAATTCCTTAATGAAAAGCCTAGGAACCTTGATTTAAGGTGATCAGAAATCTAGAGACAGAAACTATATTTTCCCTATATTAAATCAAGAACCTAAATTAAATCCATAGAGAATTTTAGATAAAATCGTGATACTTTCATGAATACATACATATACATAATTTTGTGCGCCAGTAAGAACATTAAATGTGGAGAAGTCCCCCCAAAAAAATAAAATAAAATAAAATAATGTTTACAAGTCAAATTTAACAATTTATGTTCACAAATCAAACTTTTATATTTATGAGCCAAATTATGTCATGTACAAATAAGGTGGTAAAACTATCTAACTTTTATATTTATGTGCCAAATTATGTCATTTACAAATAAGGTTGTGAAACTCAAGAGTTTAAGCAAACTCATAATATAGATGTAAACTTATATCTTGAACCGTAAAAGTTTACTTTTATCATTAAATATGTATTAACAGTGTATAATTTAAATAATTTAAATATAAAAAATGACAATAATTTGATTCAAATATATTTTAAATTCAAATAATTGAAATTAAATATATCAACATCATAATTTATTATATTTAACAAAAAAAATTCTATAAAATTCATATATAAATCCATTGAGTTGAGGATGACAAAATCCAAAAAGTTAATATGAGTTTAAAAGTCAGTTAACATAGTTTTATGAGCTATAAATGTAAAAACGGTAAACTAGATATATAAACTTGCGAGTTTAATTGAGTTTACAGCTGACACGAGTTTACCAGTGACTCGACTTAATTTAGTAAGATGGAAACGTAAAAATGGTAAATTGGAAAGTCAATTAGTGAGTTTGACAACAACGTTTACAAGTCAAATTTTGTAAAACTTATAAAAAATTGAATTTCCTTAGACATCGCAAATTTTTTTTTTTAAAATGAACTTGATGGATATATTTTTTTTTTTAATCTGGAACTTGATGGATATATTTTTTCCTTTTGAAGAACAAGGGGTGTCTCTCACATGTTATGCTAAATGGGTTAACACTTAATTGCTTGCGTGCACGTTTTGTCAAGCCTTGTTCTTAGAATTTATATTTGGCCTGGCATCTATAATAAATATTTAATGCATTAAAAAATAGAAAGTTTCTTTCTATAACTCGATCAATGTTGGTAATAATAATTGAATAACAAGCTTACCTTTCTTGTCTTATCATGAATGGATTGCATTGAAGTGTATAATTAATTATATTTTTGTAGTTGACAAGGATGACAGTAAAACTTAATTTTGACCCATTGTCCCTCCTATTTTGGATCACATCCACAAGTTTGTTAAATTTGTATATTTAAAGAAAGTCCAGTTTCTTCATACTTTGCATGTGCCTATTTGTTTATTATAGATAATCTTGTAGACTAGTAGTTTCATTTTTTAATACAACAAATTAATTGAATTGGTAGACAACTAGACATACTAATTAGAATGTTTAACTTTTCTATAATTTTACTTAAACTTTCTTATTTAATTTCTATATTTTCTAAGAATTTTTTATCACGCTATTTTTTTGGACAAAAATATCTAAGTAGCTAGGTTGGATCCAAAATACATACATATTATCTATAATAAAGTCATCCAATTGATTTGTCAATTTTCCATTATTACTAGATATAGTCGCATATAGTAAAACTAAGGAAATGAGCCGAGAGTACTACATATTTAATATGTTTATATTTAACGGTTTTTTTTTTTAATCGATATTTAACGATTTTCAGCGATTAAATATCCGAATGCTGAATATTTATATATAATTGTTTTTTACCGTTAAATATCAGGCATTATATTTTAAGATTTTTTTTCAAATACGATTGTTATGTATAAGGTACTCTATTTAAAGGTTGTAAGATGATGACTATTAAATATAGCAATCAATATTAATGGTTTTTTAATAATAACCGTGATATATTTTGTAAAATACTTAACGGTTAAAATGATGAACAATAAAGTATTTGTCACCAATTATTTGATGGTTATATGGAAAAAAAAATTATTTATGTATAATATTTGACGGTTATTGGCAAATTGCCGTTAAGTATGTGTGCCAATTTATTTTTTTATTTTTAAAAAGAAGAAAAATTGGGGGCTCACTTTCGATCAACTCTTGCAAAATAACCTACAGAAACAATACACACACACACCAAACACCCAAACAAATCCAGTTATGGCTAGATGTATCCAAATATATACAAAATAACTAATTCCAGCCAACAAGTGTCAACAAATTAAAACAAATCATTGAATATTATCTATACAATTATGAATATATCAAAGGTAAGGGAATATACATATGATCAAGTATCCATTTTTCTTTTCTTAGTCTTAGTAATTTTAATGCTCTTTTTAGTAATCATTGTTTTCTTAAATTTCCGAAGCAACTTCCCACTCTTTGATATCCAATTCCTTCACTGTGGTCATGCCTAACGTACAAAGCATCATCCTTATTGAATTGTGTTTTAAGTTATGACCTTTGGAAAGGATCATCCTCTCTCACTACTACAAAAAAAAAACCCCTACGGCGTCCAATTTTTTCCGCATTTTGCGTCCTTTTTTAAAGGGACGCCTATTTGGGAGGTGTAGTAAGTTAGAGACTTACGGCGTCCTAAAATCGAATTAGGACGCCATAAGGTGTTTAAAAAAAAAAAAAAAAAAAAAAAAAGCCCCCAAACCGGGGAAGGATGTAACTCCGTGAGGAAATCAAACGCAGAGACGCAGACTCATAATCGATTAGCGATAGACAGGGAAGGAATAGCATAAATTAAGAATCGAACTACAAAATTCCAGATCCTTAGAAGAAAAGGAAAAACAAAATCTAAATCATAGTAAAACGAAAAGAAAAACAGATCCAAAATTCCAGATTAACAATTGGAAAAACGAAATCCAAATCACAGTACAATGGAAAGAAAAACATATCCAAAATTCCCAGATCTACATGCCTGAAGGTTAAGACGCTAAAGTTGGTGGTTCAAATCGACAATAAGAAGATGAGACTTTCACGCCATCTAGATCAAGGTTCGAGCTTGGAATGATGGAGGGGAGGAATCGAGCTTCGAGCTTGGCATGACGGAGGGATGGAGCACCGAGCCCCGAGCATCGAGCTTCCAGCGACAGATCTGCACAACTGACGAAGACGTGACAGGGAACTTCACCTTCGAGCTTCGGCACAGCACGAGAACGGCGGCGCTTGGAGGACGCCATCGTGGGGCAAGGGAACTGAAAGGGCGAGAGAGAAGAGAATGAGATCTAAAGGGTGAGAGAGAAGAAAAATCTGAAAGGCAGAGGCGAGAGAGAAGGCGGGTATAAAAGGCCGAGATAGAAGAGGGAAACTTGATCTGTGATCCGAGATAGCGTGCGTTTTTTGTTTTGGGGGGGTGTTTGGTGTCTAAGTTTCTTAATTAGACGCCAAAAGTGTCATTTTGGCGTCTAAGTAGGAAATTTAGACGCCAAAAGTCAACTTTTCTCACATATAATTATAAAAATGTCACCGCCTTTATTTTTTACTTCCTTTTTTAAAATAGGACGCCAATTAGAGAAGTAAAAGCTATATTTTGTAGCAGTGTCTGAATTCACCTCGTGCATCCTCATTTATTTTGTTTGATAACAAAACAATATACCATTCTTTATTAGTAGGATCAAGAACATAGAACACTTATTTAGCTTAAGAAGCCAAAATGAAATGCTCTTCTTTATACCCTTGCTTGTTTAAATCCATCAATTGTATCAACTCTAACTCATCCACTTTCAAAGAATTATTATTATCAACCCACTTGCACTTGAAAACCAAAACATGAAATCCTACGTATTCCAACTCCCAAATGTGTTCAATCATGCCAAAGTATGACATATTGGCATATATAAGAAAGATTCTTATCTTGTGTACTTAATACATGCATTGTGTTAGCAATAATAATTACCCCACAATTTTGCATTTTGCTTCGGGCATCCTGTTCTTTAGTGTAAAAGGTGTTTTCATTGATGACTTAGCTTGAAAAAGAAAGCACATGTCTATTTGGACCACGTGCCAAGAACATTACTTTCTCCGGTATTGAATTATGATCAATATTGTACTTTTCATCCAGGTGCTGCTTCAACCATGCTGTGAATTATTTGTTATGTTCTTTGGCATACCAACTTTGTACTTTTTTGGGGTTTTCCCTCATAATTAAATCCATCCATATGAATACCTACATACTCGTCAATCTCTTCAGAGTTGTGAAGTACGTAAGTATAGGTGTGTTTGCTCCCACTGTTGGTCTGAGATAGCGATAACTTTCTTTCCCATCAACCCTTGTCTAGATGTCCTTCCTTCATGCTGAGACAATGTAACCCTTTGGCCAACTTCAATTGTTCAAGTCCTTCATCTTGCGTGCAACCGGGTATATCCATCTCATATAGATTGAGCCATACATTTTTACCTCTCTAACAAAGTGAACATTTAGGTGCACCATTATGTCAAAGAAAGTTGGAGGGAAAAAAAATCTCCATCTCACACAATGTAGTCATGATTTGGGTTTATAACCCCGACAATTTCTTAGGGTCAATCACTTTACTGCATAGTGAATTGAAAAAGAAACAAAGCTTCGTGATCATAGCTCATCTTATCAGGTAAAATACCTTGTATTACTACTAGAATAAAGTTTTACATCAACACATGGCAATCGTGTGATTTCAAACCTTTCAACTTCAAGTCCTTCAATAACACAATGTTGCTAATGTTTGATGAGTAATGTAATACCGGATAATTATTTATCTTAAATATTATATTTAAATAAATAATATGCCTTAAAAATTATATTTGCATAAATATTACCTATCTAAAATAGGTGAATATGTGGTCTCAATTTTTCTTATTATATTTATTTATTTTTCTAGGTAATTCATCCCTAGAATTAGAAATAACCAAAGGCTAGAATTCTTAAATTCTATTAGGGATCATAAAATATCCTAAGATTTACATAATTAAGAATAAGTCTTATTTATGTTATAAAGGTGATTAAATGTCATCTAAATACCTAAATCAATTAGAGAAAAATTAGCAACAATTATTGGGCAATTAAATTTGCAATAATTGGAATATTTATCTAATTTTCGAAATTAATTCATAATTAATTTAAAAAGACCATAATTAAGGAAATATAAACATAATTAGTATCAAAAGATATTTAAAGGCTAAGATTAGCATATAAGGAGTTTTTAATCATCAAGATTAAATTAAAAACTTGTCAAATAAGACTAATAACATGATTGAATAATATTCCCAAATATTTTTACAAAAGTGGCGAAAATTCTTATAATTAAAAGAGAAAGAAGATGAAACAAATAATCAAATCCAAGAACACATCTGATATAAGACTAAATCTACTAATGGTGGTTAAGATTACCCAACACATATTCAAGAGGCAAAAATAAGAGACATACACGGTTCATGCTAGCTTGTGGAATAAGAAGCAATATTTAATCAAATAATACATATAAAAACTATCATGAATTAAATGCAAAGTACCAATTAGAGACTTTTGGGGCAATTGAGATTAAGACATAAAGCTAAATGAAATTCAAATTGAAATGAAATTAGAAGGGGGGGGGGGTCGGTTTTGGCCAAGAGAAAAGATGAGCCAAAAATAATATCTAGATATTATTGTGTAAACATGTATTAATCCCTCATTAATGCATGAAGACTTTGTGGTAGTTGATGATGCAAGCTTGTGTAATAAAGGTAATTAAGTTTAATTAAGTAAATGGTAAGATGAGAACCATTAGGATAAATTCTAGATACAAGTAAATGAGAACCGATAGAAAATAAATCATATCTTGAAATCCATGAACTAAGTAACAAATATAAGTAGATATTATGAATAAGCAAAATTCAAGCTTGAACATAGAGGTTTCAAAAGTGATTTTGGTAAACTTTTTAGATTCATACTATTGTGAAAACAAAGTTTAAAAATACCATAAATCAAGTCATAAAATTGTGATTCCAAAAGTGGAAATGGATCCTCAAGAAAAACACCAACATATACCTAACTAATTAAGCATTTGGGAAGAAAAAGGTGAAGAGGAAAGAAGGAGAAGGAGGTGGCTGTTTAAAGGGGATAAAAGGGTGAGATTAAAGCTTCTTTACTAAGATTAAAACCAAGGGTTAAGATTGAATAATTAAAGATGCTAGGTAGTTAACCCAAGAATTACTATAAATAGGGGGGTAGTGCATTCATAAATCCTCACCAATTCACAAGCATAGCAATCTGGTCTTAACCGATTAGCAAGAGGAAAGTGAGAGTGAGAGGCTTTGGGAAGGCAAGAGCAAGGTTCTAGGTAAGTTCTTATGCCCTAGCTTTGTGATTTATAGCTTAGATGTTGTTTTTATTCATAATCTTCCAATTATAGTGTTATTTACATGTTTTTATGGTTACCATTGTTTTTATTTCGAAAAAATGATGAAGAAGAAGTTATAGCAAAATTTTTGGAAGATTATGATCAAAGTAGCGAAGCTCTTGCAAAAAATTTGTCGGTTAGCGACTTCTGAAAGCTTTTTCAAAAACGCTGGTATCTTATGTTAAAGATGCTATGCCAAAATTCTGAGAAACTTCATGGTGAGAGTAGACATATAGATATTTCCAAATATACCTATAGCATGTCATTTTGAGTTTTGTGCTAGGAGAAAAACATTCTACAAAATGACCTACGAAATACTGAAAATATCTGGGCAGAACATGTTGTTGCGAAAACTGGGCATTATTTATGAAATCTGGGCAAGAACCAATAATATTTCCTAAAATTAGACATCCTAAGGATTCCGAGGAATTTTACGGATCCTCGTTTCGAGTTCTGTGGAATTAATTATAATTCCCCAAAGTTAGGCGAAAAATCAGCCCATATATTGTGTAATAGCGTTTTAAGCAATTAAAATGGGATTAAGTTGAAAATAATTAATCCAGGGGTAAAATGGTCATATATAGCCAAAATATCTCTTGAAATAATATTTTTGAATTAATAGAGGCAATATTACCCTTATAGGATATCTGTGATCGCCTACTGTCAAAACATACCGAAAAACGTCAACGAAGGTACGTACGCGTACTGTAACACTAACTCTGATGCTTATTGTATGCTTATATGTGATAGACAACTATACATGTGAATTGTATAGATAGCTTTACATGTGATGTGTACTGTTAACATAGATAACTACACATGTGAATTGTATAGATAACTTTACATGTGATGTGTACTGTTGATATATTAATCTTACATCGATATATACTTATGTGTTGATTAATCGTGAGGTCATACACATATTGTTTACATAAGTATGAGGTTAACCGTTACACGAGGTCCGATGTGCATTTGGACCTCAACTTTTAAAATAGCTTCGGGCGGGAGGACTAGCGAGGATAAAGGCAAGCAAAGACGCTTAGAGTCCCTAGGAGAATTTCTTTTTGGACTTGTATTACCGTATTATTAAATATTCGGTTCATTGTACTGCTATATAAGCAACTAGATACACCAACAGTGAATGTTTATCAGATACTCGCTCTTTTAAATTATTCCGATGCTCTACTCTGATTAAAATATCTTGAAAACGCATTAGATTATTGGGGTGTTACAAGTAACCCTCTGTCACTTTCACTGAAGTAAGAAACTCACAAGAACTTTTTTTCTTGTTTAGATAGTGTAAAAGCCGCTGGTTGAAGAAATGTACAAGATCCCCTATCCTTCGGTGCCAATTCCTCCTTTATTTTCATTTCAACAATGTTTAGTCTTGCATTTATGCCATCCTTCGTCTTCTCAGGAATAAGGAGTAACGTTCCAAAAACACCCACACACACATTTTTCTCAATGTGCATGACATCAAGAAAATGTCTAACATTAAGGGAACTCCAATATGGAAGATCGAAGAAAATAGACGTATTCTTCCAGCCACTTGCCCCAACATATTTCCCAAATGGCTTCCCAAATTTACAATCCATTTGTTTTGGTTTTTTAAAAACTTCCTCACCAGTCAAAAGTTTAGGTGCCATCCTTTCATCTGATTTCCCATTGAAGAATTTTCTTATACGATAATATGGATTACCCTTTTGCAACCATTTGCGATGTCCCATATAGGAATTCTTCATACCATGCTTCAACCTGATCAATTGTGTACCCTTTTTCACAAATCAAGAATCCAAGTTGGCCTTTAATATTATACCCTGATAAATTACCATATGTAGAAAAGTCATTGACTGCTCCAAACAACATGGCCTTCATATTGAATATTTATTTTTGGTGATCATCATACAACCTCCCCTTTGTCCCAACATTCTTCAAGTTTTCAATTAGTGGCGTAAGTTATACATCTATGTCATTCCCTGGTTTCCTTGGCCTTGAGATTAGAATTGACAACTTCATGCACTTTTGTTTCATAGAGAGCCATGGAGGAAGGTTATATATAAACAACATAATCGACCATGTACTATGGGTACTGCTCTGCTTCCCAAATGGGTTCATCCCATCAATAGCCAATGCTAGGTGGAGGTTTCTTGTTTCTTCAGCAAATTCGGGACACTTAAAGTAAAATTTGCTCTATTCTGCAGAGTCTGCAGGATGCCGAAACATGCCTTCTTGAACCCTTTTATCCGCATGCTACCTTAAATTTTTTGCATAAACTGCATTTCTATACAAACATCTAAATTTACGTATAATTGGAAAATATCATAATGTCTTCTTTGGACTCTTCCCCTTCGCTTAGTAGCATAAGGTAAAATAGAGAGGACACTTAATATTAACGATTCATATTCTTTTATGAACAGAATACAATTGATGGGGCAAGCATATATCTTTTCATAACTCAAGCCAGTGGTGTGCATCACTTGTTTTGCACCATAAGTCTTAGTGTTGGTTGGCATATCATTTTCCAATGGTAGCATTCTTCTCAAAAGCGCAAGAAATTTTGTGGAGGTTGACTCGCTCAACCCATATTTTGCTTTCCAATTGTATAAGTTCAACACTGTAGATAATAATGTGAATGCAGTACAATTCTCATACAATGCTTTTCTACATTACTTTTCATCCTCTCAAACTTTTCTAGGAATTCACTTAATTCCGCTTCAATTGCATCAGCCATACCTTGAAGGCGATCGTCCTCTAATGTACTTGTGTCAAAGTTGGGTGATTCACACCTTTCCAAATTCGGCCGACTGACACTGATGCCCGTATCCATCTCCTTATGTTTTGTCCAACAAGTACTATAAGTATGACAAAATTTCATACATTACTAAGTGCAACTCACAATTTTCTAGATTAATTAACACGCTTCATAACGCCACACTTGATGCAAAGACAAATAATAAAATCGTTATCATCAACATTATTATGAATTGAAAACCTTATGAAATCCCTACCCAATATTAGTACTCCTTTGAAAGAAAATTGGAAGGCATCTATTCTTTATTTGAAATCTACATCTAAAGCATATACAAATTTGAAATCTACATCTAAAGCATATACAAAAAAAAAAACATTATTTACATACACTTAAAATCAGTGGCAAAACCCTATGCACATACAAAACTACTCAAAACATCTTTCATACTATTTACACAAATCAATACTAACAAATAACAACTTTAGTAAAAAGAAACACTTAAAAGCACTGGCAAAACCCTATCAACATACAAAATCGCTCAAAATACAATCTTTACATACTTTTTACCTAAATCAATATCGAAAAAATGAGCTAAAAAACAACTAATAGGAGAAACTCAACTAAACGCACCTTTAGCAAGAAGAGAAGAGCTCAAAAACTGAACCAACAAATCCTAGAAGAAGAAACCAACCTAGACGCCACTTATAAAAGCACCCACGAGCCTAGAAAAACTCCAAAACCCACGAATGGTGAACGACAAAGGAGAGCTACGGCAGAGGAGAAGGGAGAAAACCTACCAAGGGAGCAATGGAAGAGAGCGAATGGTGGTGGATGAGCCGGAATGGAGTTGTCAGATGGGTAGAAGTGAGCTCTCTATAACTTTGTAAGTTTTAAATGTTGAACAAAATAGGTATGGGAGGTGTTTTTAAAAGAGTATACTTAATTATTGTTATTAAATAACCATTAAGTTTATTATATTCGACGGTTGAACAACTGTCAAATATACATCACCTATATTTGACAGTTTTTCACAAACAACTATCAAATAAAATATACCATTTTTTTCCCCAAAAAAAAGCAAACTAATATATAATGGTTCGGCTATAATACCATTGAATGTTTTCTCATATACTTAATGGTTGTCTTAAAAAACCGTTATATATGTCATCCCCGAAACTCCGCGTCTACATATTTAACGGTTTCATTAAAACTATTAATTATGGAGCGTCAAATACAGATAAATCTATAATAGTACATGCCCGTTTAAACCCTTATAAATAGAGGGTCATACCTCTAAGTAGTATTTTGAGCTAAAGGGCTTTTAGATCTGAGCTATTAATGGTCGGCTCGATTTTCCCATATCCACATTCTAGAGATGTTTGGAATAATCTTGAGAAAACTCATACTATAAGAGTATCGAGACCAAGATAGCTAGTTGGTTTAATTAAAAAATCAAACTATAGTTGAGATCCCACAGATACAAAAAAAGCTTTTAAGACCGGACGAAAAATGCCTCTTAAAACTGGATCTGGAATCGGTCTGGATACAAACGGTCTTAAAAGTCTATTACTTTTAAGATCGGATATGAGACCGGTCTTAAAAATTATTTTTAGACCGGACTTTTAAAATATCCGGTCTTAAAAGTGTCAAAATAAATAAATAAATAAATAAAAGAATCCAAATGAAACAACCGGTCCCATAATCGGGAATTCAGCAGGAAAGATTTTGAACCAGATCTGGCGACAGAGAACGAAGAGCGAGAGGAAGCAACACCAACAAGAAAAACAAAAAAGATAAATACAAACCCCATAAATCAAAGACAATAACAAGAAACAAAAATCATTCACCATGAAAATCAAACAAATTTGAATGAATATAAAATCGGAGATGAAATCGAAGTCCGGATGTACAAAAAAATCACAAGCTTAAGAGGAGAAGATCGGGTTTGATTTTAAGCCGGATCTGTGCGAAGGAGTTTGTAGATCGAAGAGGAAGGAGCTGGATTTGTGCAAAAGGAAGATGCGGGTTTGATTTTAATAATCCGGATACGTGCGAAGAAGCCGTAGATGCGGAAGCATCTCACCGCCAACGTTGCTGAGGATTTGACCGTGTGGCTCTTGGAACAACTAAAGAAAATCACGAGTAGGCTCGAGGAAGAGGATGACATTGTTGCTGAGGATTTGATCATATGCTCTTGAGACAATGGTGCTTGAGCTCCTGAACCAAGGCGGAAGAAATAGCACGCAAAAGAGTTCAATCTAAAATAAGCCATATCTTATAGCAAAAAAAAAAAAAAAAGCCATATCACAAAGAACACGAGAGGGAACTCAAAGCGGACTTAAGAGGCAAAGTTTTTTAAAACTTTTAGGACCGGCTGTTTGTAACATCCGGTCCTAAAACTAATAAACTTGTTACTTTTTAGATCAGATCCTCTATAATCCGGTCTTAAAATTGTATTTTATATTCACGAAACGCCATGGATCATATTTTTTAGACCGGATCCTTTTTAGTCCGGTCTAAAAAGTGTCCTTTATATTTATGAAACTGCCACCGGTCATATTTTTTAGACCGGATCCTTTTTAATTCGGTCTAAAAAGTGTCATTTATATTTACGAAACTCGCTTGGTAATATTTTTTTAGTCAGGATCCTTTTTAATCGGGTCTAAAAAGTATTTTTTATATTTACGAAACTGCTACCGGTCATACTTTTTAGACCTGATCCTCTATAATCCAGTTTAAATGAGGCGGTCTTAAAAGTCTTTTTTGCACTAGTAGACCATAAACAGCTAGTTGATTTAAAAAAAATGCATGTTTGAAATAGTGGCGAAATAAATGAGATTATTTTTTCATAAGTCATTTTTAAGGTTAAAGCAACTTTTTATGAATTTTGGCTTTTTTGTTTTTATTTTTAAAAAAATGACCTTGCTTTTTAACATATTGTAATACCCTAAAAATCGTAGTTATGATAAGTATCATATTTTAGTAAATAATACCTATTGGAAATAGGTGAATATGTGGTCTCAAATAATAAGTTAAAATTATCTTATTTTCTAAGGTAATTTCTATTGAAATTAGGGTGAATAAAGAGCTCTCAGGGAGTTCTAGCAAAGCCGGGGTAAGTTCTTCGGTCCTTAGTCTTAAGCTTCGTGTTTTCTTTAGGTAGTTGTAGTAGGAATGTTGTTTTGATCTTTAATCTTCCAATATATTTTAGATATCATGTTTTTGGGTTAAATATGATATATATTTCGAAAATCATGTTGGGAAAAGAGTTACTGGCGAAATTTTGGAAGATTAGAGTCAAAACAAGCTTCTGGTGAAATTTACGCAATTAGGAGTCGGGGGCAAAATGGTAATTTGTACCTAAAATGCCGTTATGATGCTAAATGTTGATAAATATCATCATTTTAGGATATATGAGTTAATCGTGCATTGCCGTACCGCGACATCCATTGTTTACGCCATTTGTCAAATTTTAGTTTTTCCATAAAAAAGTACCGTTGTACGCGACAAGGTACGTTCGCGTCTTTGTAACATTAACTCGATATTTATGGTATGCGTATATGTGATATGTGTGTTGTATGCGTATTGTGTGTGTAATATATCTGTTGTACGTTCGCGTACTGTAACACTAACTCTGATTTTTATGGTATGCGTATATGTGATATGTGTTGTGTGTGTAATATATCTGTTGTTTGTACGTTCGCGTACTGTAACACTAACTCTGATGTTTATTGTATGCATATATGTACTATGTGTATTGTGTTATGTTGCTTGAGTGCATATAGACGTTAGTGTGTATCAGTATGCAAGCTGGGAGCGATGCGTCTCTATCTTTGCTAGGAGCGATATGTCCACATCTTGGGAGCGATATGTGTGATTATCTTTGGGAGCGATGTGTCCGCATTGTGTATGTGTGAAAATCTTTGGGAGCGATGTGTACGCATTGTGTGTGTGTGAACATCGGGAGCGATATGTCTACATTGGTTGTGTGTATGTCTTGTTAATGTTGTGAACGTCGTAGTCCATATGTTGTATATGTAAATATGAGGTTAAATTCTGCCGAGGTCCGGTGCACGTTGGACCTCGGCTCTTAATATAGCGTCGGGTTCGGGAGGACGAGAATCGAGGAGAGAGGAAGCAACACGCTTAAGGACTCGGCGAAGACCATCTTTTGTTGTCACGGCGCGTGACGCTACGGAGACAATTTTGATTCCTCCGTTGTTATCTACTTTTGTAAACACTCAGTACGAGTGTGCGAATTTACCGTAAACAAACCCGGACTTACGGTATTTGAAATATATGTATCAATTACTCAATCGCTCCGATGCTCTACTCTGATGAAAAAAAAAATATACTGCTTTTGAAAATGGGATGTTACACATATCATTAAAACACATTTATATCAAGTTGACTTTTGTATATAAGTAACTAGTTAATCACTTAATCTGGATAAAGTGATTAAGTAGTTACTTATATACTCATTTTGGTCTTTAATATAAGGCATAATTGATTTTTTTAGAGATTAAGAAAACTAAATAAATTACTTAATCATAGCATATATTAGATTATATGTTAGTTCACAAATAAATTAATTTAGGAAAAATGATAAATATAAATACTTTAAAGCAATTTATTTAACTTTTTTAATATATCTAAAAAAAGTCAAATGTGTCTCATATTAAGGACCAGATGTAGTAGCATATTTATAACTCCAATTTTCTATTAACTGTTACTTTAATTCAAGTGAAGCTACTGTATGAAAGAAATCCAAATTAAGCCTTCCATTACTGTCACAACGAAAAATAACAAGGTTAAGACCATTCCTCCCTCCAACCTAGCTATTCTCTTTTTGTTCTTATATTCTTATTTCACACACTCTTACACTTGATCAACCTCATCAAATTCTGGTTTAAATTGGACCGTGTATTTCGAATGAAGAAAGAAGATTTGAAACGAAATGTCACATTGTCAAAAAGGTGTTAAAGTGTTTTTCCTCATTTATTCTTTTTATTGGTGAAAAGTGGGGATGGGAACAAATCAGTGCTCAAACACTTGCCACATACATATACAGAGATACTCTCACTGTTGCCTTCATTATTATACAAAAAGAATAATACAACAAAGTTGTACCTTGCATATCTAAAGACAATGATGAATAAACACGATAATAATTATATATAAATATAAAATTTATTTTTACCCCAAAAGTTTTCCAAATAGAAATTTTGCCTCGAAGCTTTTTAGTTGCAATGTTGTCCCAAAAGTATCAAAAAGTGGAGCAATGTTGCCCCAGCTGTTATCAACTTGGAAATTTTTCAAGTTGAATGTAATTTCTCCTTAATTAACTTATATGATAGAATTTCGATTTTTTGTTCATAACTTGTATATATGTATCTAATAAATTAAAATGATAGAAAGTCATATTATTTACAAGTCATGGATATATATAAAAATAATAGCATTATTTGTTATATGGAGATCTGATCAATTATATGTATATATATGGGATAATAATAAATTTAGGGGATCGATGGTACATTAACTCTTTAAGAAAGCATATAATAACATGACCTTGCGCCTGTTTGGTGTCAGCGTTGCAAGCGTTTGCGATAGAATTAATGGGCTTTAGAGAAAAAGTTCAACGTGGTGTGTTTGAGTTGCGCGTTAAGCTCACTGGACTTTAAGTCAAAAAAACTCAAAAAAAGTTAAGGTTAAGGAAAAAGCTCAAAAATCTAGTTTTTTCCAAATCACCATCAATCAAAACACAAATCATTATTTATAACCTGACTTTTTCATACCGAATTTTTTTTTTAAGTCAGATAGCTTTTAAGTCACCGCTTCTACTGCCAACCCAAACAAGTCGCTTGATGGAATGAAAGGGTTGTTGCAAATACTTAATTATGCTAGTCCAAAAAAGAAACCCTAGGACATAAACCTTTTGTAAGTAAAAGATTTTGGATTTATCCGCCTATAAAGGGATGATTAATCCTAAATCGAAACTAAAAATCTTAAATTTTTATAATTTGGATTTAATTAATAATAGGTAGATTAAGTGAGAGGCAATGAGATTCATCCTTTGTTATTCATTTGCAATTAAATGGATGCTTCATATTGCGCAAATCAAAATGCACTATTTCAATTTTTTATTTTTTTTATTTTGGTAAATTACAATGAACTCTTACTCACCTACGCTACTGAATTTTAATCAAATTTTCCTTTCACTAATTCATATCCAGATGTACTGATAGCTTGAGTTTCAAGTGAAAATAACACCCTGATTATCATATGTCCAAATTTTTGTAGGACAATAATAATGCCACTTATGCATGCCAGCCAAATTTTAATAAAAATAAAAAATGTTTAAATAATAGGAAAAATCCCCCGTTAAAAATTTTGATGAGAAGACTCAAATCAAAATATCAATATTCTGTATGTGCAAAATTTGTAAAGTACGTATACTTTCTGTGTATAAAAATTTATCAATTTTTTCTTACTCATAAAATTTCTAAAGGAGATCGTCAGGGATTGGGTCTAATAAAATGAGTTAAAATATCACAATGTGGCGAACTATTATATGAATCATCGCTGAGATTGGTGCCCATATTTAGCACCTGATCATACCTCGAATAAGAATGTCTCTAAATACAAATACTTGTGATAGCTAATAAATTTTTTTCCCCAATGGGTGACTTTCCACAATTTTTCCTAAATAATATAGATTGATATTTCTTAAATCAAAAGAATGAATAGCAAAGACTGTTGGAGAGACGACGCAAAGATATTATTTGAATAATAAGCTAGAAGTTTAGAATATTGTATCTAAGTCCAATTCATTTGGAATCATCTATAGGCTTCTCTTTGATAATCAAAACAACTGTAAGATGGAATATATTGTGAACAGTGAAAGAATATATCCTCTTCTTTTTTACAAATTATTATTCGTCCTTCCAATCAAGTTCCTCATCAACATTTTGAATTAACCAACCCTAAAACTGGTTATTTTCTGTAATATATTAACATGTACAAACCTATTTCTGATACATCACATACAATAATATATGGGAAAAAGATAGAAAAATAGCATCAAAATTAAAAGACAGATTAGTATGTTAAATTTCAATAATTTCAAAGGGACTTATTTGAAATTTTGAAACATTGCAAAATTTGAGAAATTACATAACTATTTTAGCTTCTTTCTTTTTAAAAATAAAAAATAAAACTTCCACAAAACCCCATTGCCGACTGCTCCAGCGACGACGACTAGTGACCTAACCTCCAGCACTTTAATAATTTAAAAAAAAAAATCAAGAAAAAGTTGTTAATATAGATATTTAGGTTGTTAATAGCGATATTAAAATTGTAAACGACGGCTTAATATTTTTATTTTTATTTCTTAAGCAAAAGTTATTAATACGTATACCTAAGTTTTTAATAACGATACTAAAGTTATAAATTGAATATTTATTGAATATATATATATATATATATATATATTCAACAAATACGTCATTTATAATTTTAGTATTGCTATTAACAACTCAAGTATCCATATTAACAACTTTACCCCGAGATTTTTTTTTTAAAAAAAAAAAAAAAAAAGCCACCGGAGCTCCGGTGAAAATTATTAGGAAATATTCAATAAATACCATGTTTACAACTTTAGTATCGCTATTAACAATTAAAATAATAATATTGTCTAATTTTTCCTGAGAAATTAAAAATATATATATTAGACTGTCATTTACAACTTTAATATCGCTATTAACAACTCAAGTATCAATACTAATGACTTTTACCTAAGAAATTAAAAAAGCATATATAGGCTGTCGTTTGCAACTTTACTATCACTTTTAACAACTCAAGTATATCTATATATATATTGACAACTTTTGCTTGAGTTTTTTTTAAAAAATAAATAAATAAGCTTGCAGAGCTCTAGTCACTTGTCGCCATCGACGGAGCTCCGACTACCGGTCGCCGGCAAGATTGGCCAAGCTCTGATGACAGTCGCTGCCTTTCGACGGACAAGGGGTTGAAGATTTTTTATTTGAAAAACTAAGAGTAGTTAGGTAATTTCTCAAATTTTGCAATATTTCAAAATTTCAAATCAATCATTTTGGAAATTTGAAATTCAACATACTTATTTGTCTTTTACTAATTTTAATGGTATTTTTATTTCTTTTTGCCATAATATATCATTAATATCTTAATAATTTTGTAAGAAATGTGATTAATAAAATATTAGCAAAGAATTGCTTGCTTTTTGAAAAGTGAGAATATGAGACAAAGCTGAGCCACTAATAATGTGAATATGGATGAATATATAGGTACATATTATATATTACTTCAAAAAATATATATATATCAGTGGGAGGAACCCTTGGTAATATATTTTGTCTACGGTCAAGGACACTCATTTGAATTTGAATATGGGAGAATGATTTTTAAGTCTCAACCAAAAGAAATACTATTAAAAAAGTTTTCATTGACAAGTAAACAGTGGGAATTAACAAGTGAATCAGTTATTATTAACAACTTATAGGATTTGTCAATAAATTATTTTTCTTAGTTGGGACTTATAAATCATTCTTCCTTTAAAGATACCCTATTATATGGGAAAATCCTTTTCAGGGCCCATTTTGAAGAAAAAATCCCAAAAAAGACCCTCAAAATTCTGAAATCCCAGAAAAGGTCTTAGGGCTTTTTCTGAGATTTTCAGAATCTACGTGAGTTGTTAACAGGGCTGATATAGTTGTTAACGAATATCTTAATATAGTTGTTAGGGCTGATTTAGTTGTTAGAAAATTGTTGTTAATGGGGCTGATTCAATTGTTAATTAACAATTATATCAGCCCCGTTAACAACTCACGCAAAGATTTTGAAAATCTCAAAAAAGGCCCTAAAGCCTTTTCGGGATTTCAAAATTTTGAGGGCTTTTTTGGGATTTTTTTCTCCAAAAAGACCCTGAAATAATTTTTCCCTAAAGATAAGGTCAATACCTGCAGAGACCTACAAAATTTTGATTGGTCGAGCTTTTACTATAGTACAGTAATAAGTAATTTTTTTGGGGATTTTTTTTTTTTTAAAAAAATACCTATGGGGTTCAAACATGTGACATTTGGATAGAAAACTATTCCTCTCAACCAACCTAGCTTGAACATTGATATTTTTTTTCTTATCTCAATTTTTAGCTTTTTGTATGATATATAAATATAAGTTGTAACTAAAACATATTTATAGGGGTAACCGACGTATGCTTTTCAAAAATAGGTTTTTTTTTTTTTTTTAAAAAAAAAAACCTATATAACATATTTGAAATTAAAAAATGCTCTCTTTCACATAGATAGTTTTAGGATAAGTGAGTTTTTAGGCTAAACTCTTTTAATCTCGACCTATCAAAGGTCAACCGCTTAGGGTTTTTTTTTATGAGGGTTTGGAGCGGAGGGGAAGGAAAATTTTTATAAGATGAATTGAAAAATTGAAGAAACGGGCTTATAAGATTTTAATAAATGGAAGATATGGGATTAAGGTAAAGTGATTAAAAAATTTTAACCCAATTTCTCTATAAAAAAAAAAAAAATATGAATGTTCCCTCCACTCACTTTCCTTCCCCTTCTTTAATACCAGACAGCCCCTAAGCTTGAGTTAGCCCATACTAACGGCTAGATATGTGTGTATGTAATTAGAATTAACAATAGCAAGAAAAAACATACAAGTTAATACTCCTTTTTAGGTCTTAAATATAAGACAAACTTGATTTTTTTTTTATACATTAAGAAAGCTAATTAAATTAATTTAAAATATTTATATTTGTCATTTTTTTCTTCAAACTATTTTACCTAAATTATAAACTGATATATAATCTAAGAATACACAACATAAAATATAATTAAGTAACTTATTTAACTTCATTAATTTCTAAAAAAAAAAAAATCAACTCCGTTTTATATTTAGGAAGGAAGAGAGTAATTTAATAAATAAATTCTTGATGATTGATATGAAAACATTAAGAATCGGCCATGCAAAAGGTTCTTTGGTTAATTAATGTCAATTGACTTTAATTAACTACTTGCATATATCAAACAAGGGAGCTTATAATCGCTTCTAAATGCGGCTAAGATTCAGTATATGAATATTAATTTTTTTTAATGACTTTGAGTCTTAGAATGACTTAGACAGTTTTAATATTAAACTATATACTTACTACCCCACTTTACATTTTTTTTTTTATATAGAGAGAGGGGGGGCTTTTTGGGAAGGCAGTTGGGGCTGAAAAAACGCACGGTATAGTAGGAAGGGAAAAAAATACGGTGTAAATAAAATGAAGTGTTATAATTGACATTTTTTTAAATGAGTTTTTAGGCCAAAAACTATTTTTAGGATTAAGCCATTAAGATATGTTTTTTTTACAGTGCAGATGTACTTTTACCACTGTCAATTCAATATAAATTATATTTACAATCTGACTTTTATACTATCTTAAGTTTGTAAAATTCATATCGAAAAAAATCACTTCTATCACTGCTAATACAAACAAGTCATTAACTGTAACACTTTATTACCAGTATACAACACTCTGATCCTATTTATAAGTTCATTTTAACCAAATCTCACATAGTAAGAAGAGGTAGTTAACTCAATCATTACGAGGTAAATTTTTGACTTTATTCTTATTTATGATTGGATATTTTCAACTGTTTCTTCTCTCTTTATTTTCATGAGTACAATTAATGTGAGATAAAATTGTCACAATCTCATTTATTACATGAAAATTGTCTTATAAATATGACCAAATTTTTTGATTAAAATAGACTTATAAATAATATTAGAGTGATAATCAAAACGGTCACTGTAACAAAAATTTCAAAACCCCACACACGTAGGGGGTTAGGGTCCCCAGTAAGCATTAGTTCATTATCATCATTCGTAGTCTCTTTCCAAATTTCATAAATCATCAAAGTCTTTGGATTCATACACCAAAAAATTTTAACCAATGCCCTTCTTCCACGTGGATATATACACACTTTTTTGTTCCTTCAACAATCCATTCAGAGAAAACAAGGGACCAAAACTCGTTTTGTATTGGATATAGATTACTCTTTAGTGATGGGCAGCTACTAGCCTTTTAATCCAGTGACGTAAAAATTTCTCATAAGAGTTTACGGATTCGATCTATTTTAAAATATGTAGATCAATTATATATTAACCCAAAACGAAAAGTGGTGATACCTGTAATAATTAATTATTAGTACGATTTTTAAGATTGATATTCAGTAAATGAGAAAAAAAATTGAAAGTATTTAAATCTGAATTAACGTTAGGAATATGTACGTCTCCACTTCCTGTATAGTCTCCATTTTAATATTCGTGGTTGAATTAACTTTAATGTTTGAGATTTAATATTCTATAAAAAAAATATAATAATAAATAAATAAATTTAAAAATAGTTCACTGCCATATTTTTTATTAAAATATTTGTAGTTTTTACTTCTCATCCTCTCCAATTCTAAACTATTCATATATATTTTTGATAAATTTGAAATGTTTAAATTTATTTATATATTTTTGTTATTTAATATATTATTAAAACATTCCTCTTCCAAGACAGATGAGTTAAAAACAAAAACAAAAGATTAGAACAATTCTTTGTTGTAATTGTCACGTTCTCTCCCTCTAACACTATAAATATTGATGATATGAGATGGATCATATCTTTCAGTGGCTTCTCGTGCCTCTAGCTTCATTTTATGAACTCTTCACTCTTCTTTCTTTTTCATGTGACTATCCTTCTTTTCTTCTTCTTCCTCATATAACCTTTTCTTCTTCTTCTTCATCATTTCTCTGAAACAGAGATGATGCCCCCTGAGCAAGAAACCACTGCTGTTCAAATGATGCCTAGCATTCCGGCCATCCCGAACCGGACGCCGCCGGAGAACGGCTCCGTTCATGCCGACCCAGGAGGTTCCGCAGCTACCAACGACCAGCAGAGTTCGGATAATTATGGCATTCCCTCAACACGTTCCGTTCTTCATCACCAATCCTTGCGACCTGTTACCCTCAAAGTACGTATCTTCAAGAATTATTCTTCATTCTCTCACAGTTAGTGAAGTCGTTTTGTATTCTCTCATTTGGTATTTTATACGTAACGATTTTAAATTATTTCACGTAATTAAACTACCTATTGTGTTGTTATAATTTGTTGGATTTTTTAAAACTTGCGCTAGTGATGATCGGAATTTATGGGTTTTTTGTGTAGTTTGAGGACGTTTCTTACAGTATAACCTTTGAGAGCAAAAAGAATGGAGGTTGTTTTTCATCAGAACACCCGAAACCGACCCGGAAGATTCTCAACGGCGTGACGGGGATAGTCCGGCCAGGGGAATTGATGGCAATGCTGGGCCCATCAGGAAGCGGAAAGACCACGCTACTCACGGCGCTAGCCGGCCGGCTCTCCGGAAAAGTCACCGGCAACATAACATACAATGGCCTTCCTTTTTCTAGCTCAATGAAGCGCAAGACTGGTTTCGTGTCACAAGACGATGTGTTATATCCTCACCTCACGGTCCTTGAGACTCTGGTTTTTACAGCTTTGTTAAGACTTCCCAAAAGTCTCACCAAAGAAGAGAAAGTAGAACAAGCCGAGATCGTCATCACGGAGCTTGGGTTAACCCGGTGCCGAAACACCGCCGTGGGTGGCGGCGCCTCCTTGTTCCGGGGAATTTCGGGAGGGGAGCGAAAGCGGGTCAGTATCGGGCAGGAGATGCTAGTGAACCCGACTTTGTTGTTGCTGGATGAACCCACCTCCGGGCTGGACTCGACCGCGGCTCAACGCATAGTGGCGGTGCTCTGTGGCTTGGCACGCCGTGGCCGTACAGTGCTGACCACTATTCATCAACCGTCAAGCAGGTTGTACAGGATGTTCGATAAGGTGCTTGTACTATCAGACGGGTGCCCGATTTATGCTGGACAATCGGGTCGGGTTATGGAATATCTTGAGTCCATCGGGTATCTGCCCACTGTCAACTTTATGAACCCGGCAGATTTTCTGCTTGACCTTGCTAATGGTAAGTAAATTCACCACCCAATTTTTTTTTGCCATTTCCATGCATATTCCACAAATAATAATTATAAAAAATACATATTTCTATGTTGTTTCTTACAATTTATTATTATTATTAGTAATTTATGGTTTCCTCTAGCCTGTCTTTTTTATAAAAACCTAATTACTGAATTACACGGTTTAAGAAAATAGTTAGAATTGGTTAAAAGTATACAAAAAAAAAATTAAGTATGATCTTATTTATAAAGGGACAAGTAAGAACGAAATGTATAATAATAATGAGAGAGAATGTAGTACCAAAAAAAGAGAGGAGAGGGAATATAATTAATTAGGAAAAATTGGTAAATATACGTTAAATGCTCAAATAAACTAAGTATATTCTTATAAAAAGAATAAAGACAAGTAAAATTTTAGGTTTTTATAGAAAGAAACGGAGGAGTATTCCCTCCCATTTTTTGTATTATCTAATGGGATCACATCAAGAAACAATATTTTGCCAATGTTTTTTCAAATTTCAGCAATTTTTTCTAAATATAAATATCTCCGTACGTGTGTGTATGTCTAACTATATTTATAATATCCATAATATGGTTAAAAAAAATTGGGCAATGATGATTTAAATGGTTTATTTTGAAGGGTTTCTATTGTGCATGTCCACTTCAGAACAGAGAGGACACAACATGCAAGAGATAATAACAATAGAGGGACTGAGTTATTATTAGTAGAGGGATCATTTTCAAAAAGTAATAATAATGGTGGTGCAAAAAAAAAAAAAAAAAAAAAGGGTTCGAGGTTCCTTTCTCTATTCCCATGATCTTCTTTTTAAGGTGGCAACACCTCATGGGTCACTTGAAGCAGTAAATTGATAACACAACACTACCAAACGTCGGCTTCACAACAAGTTTCATTCTATCCAATGTCACAAAGTATCTGTCATGGGATACAGATATTTCTTAGTTCAGAGCATAAAATGTTTGTGTGTGATAAAATTATTAAAATCTGGTTTATTGACACAGAACAGAGGATTTGTCAGATTCTGTGATTCTAAAGTTGTAATCTTTTTTAAGGATTCTCTGTGGGTTTTGAATTGTAGGCATTGTGGATGATGTTAAGCTGGATGATCAGACTGATATGAATGGAAGATTAGATCACATTGAAGATCAAGCTTCAATAAAACAATCTCTAGTTTTATCCTATAAAAAGATTTTATATCCTGCTCTGAAACAAGAGGTTCAGCTAAACAATGAAGGCAGAGAGAGTTCACCCAGAAGTAAGTGAAAAATTATTAATCAATGTGTGTGTGTATCAGAATGGTCATTAATCATTAGGCATATAATATGTATTAGGCTCAGAGAAGAAGTGGAACACAAGCTGGTGGGCTCAATTTAGGGTCTTGCTTAAGAGGGGTTTACGGGAGAGGAAACATGAATCTTATTCAGGCTTAAAGATTTTCCAAGTCTTATCAGTATCAATCCTCTCAGGACTTCTCTGGTGGCATTCTGATCCCTCACACATACAAGATCAGGTATTACATAAACTATTACTTTATTTGCATAGATCCTTCGTGTGCATATTTGGGATAACGTTAGGTAGACTCAAAAGTCATTTGAGACTGAAAAAAGCCAATTGCATGAAAAATCTTATGTTTCAAATACTGACATAAACAAATGTTGAAGTGACTTTTTTTGAATTGAAACATCCTGAAGCCGATTTTTTCAATATATCATCCAAATAAATCTCTATCAATTCAACATAAATCATATTACACTAATTGACTTTTATCCCAACTTCAATTTAAAAAGGTCAGTTGGAATAAAAGTCACTTTTAGCAAAGATTATTCTAAACAAGTCCAAAAACTCAAAAAAGAACTCGCTCCTAACAACTTTGTGAATTTGGACAGGTAGGCCTGCTCTTCTTCTTCTCCATCTTCTGGGGATTCTTCCCACTATTCAACGCGATCTTCGCATTCCCATTGGAGAGGCCATTGCTGATAAAAGAAAGATCCTCAGGAATGTACCATCTCTCATCCTACTACATAGCCAGAATGATCGGTGACCTACCCATGGAACTTGTCCTCCCCGTAATCTTTGTCACCATAAGCTATTGGATGGGAGGCCTCAATCCTTCACTAATCACCTTCATGTTAACCCTCTTAATCATCATCTTAAATGTACTTGTCTCTCAAGGAATAGGCCTAGCACTTGGAGCCATATTAATGGATGTGAAGCAAGCCACAACCTTAGCTTCAGTGACCATGCTGGTTTTTCTTCTAGCTGGTGGCTACTATATTCAAAAGATTCCATCTTTCATAGCTTGGCTAAAGTACATATCTTTCAGTCACTATTGCTATAAGCTTCTGGTTGGTGTGCAATATGAAGAAAATGAGGTTTATGAGTGTGGCTTAGGGTTGCATTGTAGGGTAATGGATTTTCCTTCTATAAAGTGTTTGGGAGGTTTTGATCATTTGTGGGCTGATGTGGCTGTTTTGTGTGTCATGTTGATTGGATACAGAGTTGTGGCTTACTTGGCTTTGAGGATGAGGCTGCCTCACTGAGATGACTAATACTACTACTACGACTACTAGCTTACTCATAAAGATTAGAGACATTGCAATATTTTTACATATTCCTCTTGGTTTGTTGGAATTACCAGCTCTCTGTCCAAGTGTTAAAATTATTTAAATTGTAAAGCTATATTACTTGATTTCCTAGTGGTTTATATTGATATGAAATGAGAGATAAAATAATTTACACATAAACCCACTTTTCTTTTCTCTGTTTCTTATTATGGGCTGAACTTAGTTTTCCCTTTTTGTTGGGTATATATGCTAGTTTTATGCAAATTGCATTATATACTTGTTTGGAGAATTTTCCTGGTATCAACAAGCTGTAAATTGAGATGACAAGTAGTCTCACTCCTATAAAGAAGAGAATACAAGTTCGAATTCTAGAAAACGCACTTAAAGGGAGAAGCAAAAATCATTTGAGCTCTAATTCTCGAAAGAGGAAACCTTAGTCAAATAATAAAAGAAAAATTTGTCACCCTTGTTATTCTCGGCTCGTCCTAAATTAGTTGAGCGTCCAATGTGGTTTTTGGATATTGGATGGTTTGTTGTCAAAAAAGAGAGTTACCTTCAACACTTGAGAAATATAGATTTTATTATGGTATAATTATCATAATTATCTCATAATATACCTTAGAACTCTTCCAAAAAGAACAACTGTGATCAAACACTAGTGTCTATTGAGATATTTCTGATGTTCTAGAAACTTGGAGGTATATGAATCCCATGTTCTCCAGCTTAGCTGATTATAACCTATCTGTGTTATATTTTCCATGTTGGCAAAGGGAATAAAACCTCGATGTCTTCAAAACAAACCCATGAGAGTTTTTGAGATGAATTTCAATGAAAAAACAGAATATTCTTCCAACAAATATCTTCCAAAATATATGCCTTAGAGATGGAAGAATCAAAAGTAAGGCATCTCTCCAGTTCAGCTTATTCAAATTCCTTCATGACAGTTACCAGCAACTTGATGAAATTAATAAACAGCATTCTAATAACTCCACCTTATTATTTTCAAACTCTGCTATAAATAGATGTACCTTGTAGGGTTATTACCAGGGGCCAAACAAAAACTAGTTGAACAACTCTTTTACTTAAGAAGAGTGTATATTATTACTGAACATGGCTTCACACAAAGCAGAGAAACCCTGTTGCTCTCAGCCGCCATCATCAGGACAGGTGAAGAAGGAGCCTGCTAAGCCTACTGAGACCACTCCAAAGGCTTCGGCCTCCAAGTCGAAGCCGGCCCCTAAGAAATCTGAGCAGAAATCTCAGCCTAAGAAGAAGGTATGGAATTATAACAAAAAAGAAAAAGAAAAAATCACAGGCTTTGAAGAATAATAAGCTATATTAATCATGGCTTAGAGTGATGATAACTTGATTTGTGTGTTTACTAAATGTTTTAGGCTTGGGCATAATTAACTTGTTTAGTTGTGTCAATGATCAAGTGATAATATGTTTGGATGATTTTTCAGGCAAGCAAGAACAGTAAGTAAATGGAGAATATATCTGGGGAGCATGAAGATGGAGAAACAATAATGTTAGTTGTATTATAACTATTATGTGGAGAATCAGTAGTACTGTACTATGTGCTTGTTGGTAATCTCACACCCATGTAATTACTGGCAAGCTTGGCCTGATAAATAAAATAAACTTACTATTATTACACTTGTGGCAGACATGCAGAAATGTTACTTTTTCCTTTTGTTTTTTTGTTTTTGTTGAAGATATCCTTGTTCAATGATCTGAACCAAAAATACAGTGCCGGAAGTAAATATCTGAGGACAGAGGATAATGGATATTAACAAAATTAATACTCCCTCAGATCCTTAAGGGCCTGTTTGGGAGTTCCATTTTGGAAGGAAAAGAAAGGGAAGGGAGCAGGGACGGAGCTTGAGAAAAATATTTGAGGGGGCCAAATATATACTCATTAACTAATTAAAAAGAAAAAATATTTGGGAGGGCCAAATGTATAATTTTTTGGGGCAAATGTATAAAAAAAATTAATTTTCACTAAATTTTTTAGACTACTTTTTTTTGGGGGGGCCATGGCCCCCTTGTATACGTTAAACTCCGTTCTTAGAAGGGAGGGTTTTGGTAGTCTTTTCTCTTGTTTGCAAGTTTTAAAAATAAGAGAGGAGGAAATCAGAGATTTTTACAAATCCCTCAAAACCTTCTTTCTTCTAAAAAATAAATTTCCTCCAATATGGGGGGTTTTAAGAGAGAAAATAGATTAATTACTTTTTTACCCCCATTCACCACTACCACCACCCCATCACCACCACCGTCGCCGCCACCTCCACCGCTGCCACCACATAAATAATTTTTTGAATATAAAAATTACATAAATAATTTTTTTAGAAAATTTAAATTTAAATTTATTTGCAAAGTATAATAATTATATTAATTACTCAAAAAGGACAAAATGGTAAAAATAACTCATTAATCCTCTATCTTCCTCCCTTACTATTTTTTTAACTCTCAAACAAAGAGAGGAAATATCCTCCATTTCCCTTCCATCCCCTCCCTCCCCTCCATTCTCCTTGCATCCCTTTCCTTCCCCTTTATTCCAAACTCCCAAACAAAGCCTAAGAAAAATTAAGAAATCTAAGTAAATTATTTTAAAGTATTTATATTTATCGTTTTTTTCAAATTAATTTGTCGATTTATAAACCGATATATAATATAATAATACACAACATATGATATGATTAAGTAATTTATTTAACTTTCTTAATCTCTAAGGAAGTCAGCTGGACTTTGTATTAAGGACATTAGGGAGTAATAAGAATATGGGAGTTTTAGAATCATGGAAATTAGACACAAGGTTAAATGCACATAAAACTTGTGTTTTTCTCATTTCAACATTTCAGTAAAATTGTATTACAACAATAACTGACGGGAGCTACCTTCTCACCTTTGCTCTTCCCCTCCTTTGCCTTCGCCTTACCCTCCTTCAATACCATTTGACCAATATCTGATGGTCCAGATTTAATACTTCATAAATTTATTATTATTATTTTATATAAAAATATATGATTAAATTTATACATTATTATTATAGAGTAGATTTTTTTTTCATTTTTCCTATTACATTTATAATAATAAAAAATAGTTTAAATTTATTAATATATATTTTACATGTCATTATAATCATATTTTTATGAAATATCAATCTGGACTATTAGATATTGATCCAATGGTTGAAGGGGTAAGAGAGTGGCAAATGACTCACTAACTGGCGTACAACGGGTGGACAGAATTAATGATATTGTTTGCTAGGACATTTTGGGTCAAGAAGCTATTTGGGGAGGATCAAGTGCCAGACTACCAGAATGGTCACTCTAGCCTTTTTCGAGCTAGTTGAGACCTGGATCTAATGTCTCAGTGCCAGTTCTATAATCACCAATTCCATGAAGATGGGAAGAACATTCGTAGGAGGCTGAGATTTATCACCCTTGAAACAGATGGGTCGATATTGGAGTTAGGACAGCTAGAGTGGGTGTGCGAGAGCTCTTCGGGGAGAGGACAGGAGCTGGATATGTGGATATATGTGCAAACTCACTTCAATCCTCCTAGTGGTAGCAAAAATTATATATAGCGATCATTCAAGGAGTACAGATATGTTGGAGCAGGAATTATAAGAATGTTGTAATTTACACTGACTGTATTGAAGCTGTAAATTTGTTAACTAGGGGTTGTGAAGCTAATTACCCTTTGAGGGATATCATTGATGATTCCAGGCTTTGGTTTGTCTAGCTAAGAGCTAGCAAGTCTTGATTTATCATATTTCTAGGGAACATACAACACTTTAGTGGACCATTTGGTTAAGTTAGCTCATAATATTGTAGGGAATTTTGTTCTTCTTGATCACCCACCACTTTCCTACTATGAGACAGTTGCTAATGAATGATGATAAGTAGGTTAGTTTTGTTGTTGTTTTTTGTAATGTTCTTTTGAGTGAGTAATGGATTTCAGATTTTCATTAAAAAAAAAAAAAGAATTAATGATATTGGGAAATGAATGTAAACATAGGAACAAAATTCCTGTCAAATTTTTTTTTTTTTTTTGGAATAAAATTTGATTATTCAACAACAACAAAAGGAATAATTTATATACGAACATAGTTTCCTGCAATATATTCTCCTTTCAACACATTCATATCAATTGAAGATAGTTTTTAGATATTGGTTATATATAAGGGAAAAAAAAAGGGAAAAATGTAGTATTGGCTTCATATTATTCGACATAATAGGAAAGTGATTGAAGTTCTGTTTTGAAATTATTTGTTATAATAATATAACTCTTCAAGATTTGGTAACAATAGAATTTTATTGGCATCCTGTAATTATTTTTTGTCATCCCAATTTTTCATAATTAACTGATTAATATCAACCCCGTGCATTTACATGAAAATTGCAGAGAAATAATATAAAAATTATACAAAAAATACATAGATATTTCACATAAATTGCATAGAAATTACATGAAAAGCCAAAACATTTTAAAACAATTGAAAGTCCAAATTAACCTAGAAATGATGAAATTGCTTTCACTCAAATTTTAAGTTTAAAAGACTCACACGTGAACCTTTGTAAACTTTTCATGCAAGTTGTTGTTGTTGTTGTTTGTCAAGTATCATTATAATTTCCAAATACATACAATATTTCCTTCTAGAATCATTAGCAAAAGGAATATTTCCAACCCTAAAGATAATTACATTAAAACATGGATTCATTTAACAAAAATATACTGATATATATCTGAAAGAAATGGTATCTCTCTCAGTTTCTGACCATGTAACTGAGATTCCATTTCCCTCACAGAGACAATTAATTAATTAATGGCTAATGATTCTGATTCCATGTCACTTCATAAAAACCTAATATCCTTTTATTGAGAGTTTTGGTGGGAGAGAACTAGATGACAAAAAAAAACAGAGAGAGAGCAAGTAGTTAGCTAGCCATTGGAGAGCATAATGCATAAAAATGGCATCACTGGGCACTAACCCGTTTGCCAATTGCCATTAAAAGCATAAAGATATTTTCATATCTTTCAGATTTCTACTGGCTTTTGCCCCTACAACTTTAGAACCCAGCTTCTAGAATCTTTATTATAAAACACTGTAAATTTTTAAGGACTGTTTGGCTGTTTGGGAATATAGCCAAAGCAGGTGCAAAGAATGGTAGGCAGCTTAATTATTCCTGATACAGTTAAAAAGTACAAGAAAGCCTTCAAGATGCTCCACTATATGTGGCTCCTTTAACTATATGCTCTATTCATTATGCCTTGTAAATTTGAGTTTTGTAAGTAACCAGGGGAAAAATTACTGCCTACAAACAGTTATCCCAAAAGTTCTACATGCATGTTCATTAGCTGTAGTCCTTGCAAATTTGCAGGGAATTTAGGAAAACAAGGGCAGAAATTCAAAAATGAATGTTGCTACAGTAATATTTTCTTTCACTGGAGGTCCATTACAGAAATGGGTTCTCTACAGAACTGGACCCTTGCATTCCAAGCCTTATATATTACTTAAAAGTTCATTTTAAGAGAGGCTATAAAAGTGGGCTTCTCATATATATAATATATTATACATTTATAACCCCACCTACATTCTGTTCCCATATTACTGATCTGACGGACTTTGGGGCGCAATTGGATCCATTTATGCAATTGAATTGCCCACACGAAACTAAACCACCAATCGTTATGTTACATAACAAATGCTTTAAAGAGAGAAAGAGGGTAGAAAGAGAGCGTCAGGGGCTTTATACACACGTATTGTCGATCAGACCCCTCAACTCATCTCCATATCTCACATATCCAATGGGTACAAGTATTTAAACTTTTAAATTATAAAGAGAAAATTCCATCTATAGACCCATAGTTCTTCTTATTCACATAATAGTCCCACTTGTATTGGGCTTGATCCTTAATCCATCAAGGACGGGTTAAGTATAACTCAACAATAACATTATCTAAATTTTGAAACCACACCTTGTTATATTCCTTCTAGTTTGTGTAGACTTGGCCAATGATAGTACATAATTGATGTGGGAATTTTATTGACGGATAATTTATAGATATCTATATAAATTCCTTGTAAATCATAAGACCTGCTTTAACCTTAACAAGCATTTAATGCCCAAGTCACATAAAAATTTTCAAGTACTTATGAAAATGCAAGTTTTGATAATTTTGAAGGCAGTAAACGTGATTTCCTGTAAAAGTTTTAATGGAAGTAATTAATTTTATAAAATGGAAGATACACTAAGATAAAAAGAGGCAGAATAAGGAGTTAGTTATTAGTTTCTAGTTGAAATGTAAAAAGAGGAGATGCTAAGAGGAATGGCTGATATGAGAAGCACAAGGATCAGATGCTAAAGTTACAATAATCCATGTGATATCCAAGTCACCTATTCTATTCTCATCAACTCACCACCATTCACACTCTCAACCTCTCTTAGCTCAGCTTACTTATTATATAAGGCATATTGGTCTCAGTGTAAGAAACTGTGAGAAAAACACAGACACAAAAATACTTAGTAGACTGTTTTAAGTATGGCATCTTTGAAGGCAGAGAAACCAGTGGAGAGCCAAACCTCAGGGCAGCCTAAGAAGGAGGGTTCTGCTGCTGCTCCTAAGGCTGGTTCTGGTTCTGCTTCTAAAGGCCCTTCCTCCAAACTAGCCCCAAAGAAAACTCCTCAGAAATCTCAAGACTCTAAGAAGAAGGTATTCTATTCCTTTTAACCAAACTAACCTTTATAGTGATTATTCCATGTGTATATGGATTAAGTCCACCTCAGTAATATCAAACTTGACTTAGTCTGTGGTTATTAGGATGTTTGCTATGGTGCAAGGCCCAACTTCATTTCAAGTAACTGAACTACTACCTTCAGTCACTAATATAAGAGTTACTTAGGATTGAATTTTCTCCTAGATATATAAAACCTTAATCTATTTTGTCCCCCATGTTCGTAATTTTTTTTCCCCCTAAACTATCCTTGTTGATTGTACATGTTAAGGGAGTTTTCATCCAAGGACAGTTTCAATACAAATAATTTAAATGGGTATTTTAGAGAAACTAACACACAATTTTGACAAATAACTAATTTAATTAATTTTTTCACTTTATCCAAATTAATTAAGCATATCTTATATTAAAGACTGGATGTAGTAATAATCTGGATTCACCTAATTTAACCAACCATATCTCTATATAAATAATCTTGTATGTATGTCTTTGAAAGAGTTAAATAGTGCTGAGAGAGTGAAAGGTTTGATTGAAGAGAGTTTGTGACTGAGTTTTTGTGATGTTATGTTTAGGGAAAGGGAAGCAAAGGAGCAGCAGCAGCAAAGCACTGACCATATATATATAAAGGTGTGGCGAATCACTAGAAAGAGGAATGCCACATTAACAATAATATTATATGTGTGTGTGTGTGTGTGTTTTTTTTTTCTAGTTGTACCTAAGGGCCAGGTGACCTTTTATATATATATATATGGCCTTTAATTATGTGCATGTAAATGATCAGCTTTCTACGCTTTGATCAAATCCAAAAATAATTATCTTTATATGTATTATGGCAAGTGCTACATATCATCACTACATGAGTACATGCGGTGTGTTTTGACTTTTGAGATGGCAACAGATGTTATTAAGTAATTAAACTTGACTGATGATGACTAAGAACACACAATTAACACCATTAAATCACAATCTAATGGTTAATATTATATCTCTAGTAAAGCTTAATTGGGAGGCGATGCGAATCCTCGTGAGGGACGGAATAGGCATTTTTTTATTTTCTATAATATTTGTCCACGTTTTTCCTATAGTTATATGCTATTCAAAACTCGACGTTATTTTAAATCACGCTAAATTTTTTTAGGAATATATTTTTATTTATTTTACACACACACACACACACACACACATATATATATATATTCTTTTGATACATATTTTCTAACATTATACTTCTATTTTTCTTATTTATATTATTCATAATTCATTATATTTGATTGTAATTTTATGATGCTTGCCTCAGAAAAGCTCAAAGTATTTTTTTTTTTTTCGGGTACTAAGTATTCTTATTTTTTTTAAAGTATAAGGTGAACCAAATTCGTAATAGGAAGGCCCTTACAGACAATCATATCAAGTCCAATGCTGTTGAGTTGATCAGATCTGCAAACTTTATATATATATATATATATATATTAATAAAATTAATTTAGTTATTTGTAATAAATGTGTGTTGACTTTTTATTTATACATAATATCCTTTCTAATATGCATTATAACTACTTTGGGATAGAAATCATTTTACTATGTACACAATCTATAAGGATATTTCGAGTGAAAATTATAAATTTGGAAGACAAAATAAATTAAAGTCTTCTATCTAAAACTTAAAGAATCTGTTTTGATTTTATTTACAAGGGCAGTCTTGACATGTGACATTGTGATAGATATTAAAGTACATATACTCCCTACAGTCCTTAATGTATAATTTAATTAGGGAGTTGATGATTGGTTATAAATGTGAGACTTATTTTACATTTTTATCCAAAAAAAAAAAAATCTCAAATTAATTACTCCTCTGAGATTATGGGCGCGTAGCGCATTTAGAGTGCGATCTTCTACCTTGAATGCCCCACAGTATACCGGATCACTATCAGCCACCGGTAATAAACGCACAACAAATATACCATTTAGGAGGAGAACATAAAGGACATGCACAAACGAACTTATATTTCAATATGAAATGAGATCGAGTAGGGTATTTATATATACACTTATGGAGTAAAACTCATGTTGCAGTGAATAAGGAAACTCATGTTATATTGAACTTAGTGTTGCACTCACAAAACTAACTCATCTTGCAATTGTATCTCCATCGATTTACTCCAGAAGAAACACCCATGAGCCTTATCTCATGCGGTTTTAACAAAGTAGGCATATAATGATCCCTACCCTCATATTTTATTCCATTGCCACCCCTATTAATATTTCTTCAACAATAATTAAATAAGATAGAAGAGTGAATTAATTAAAAAAGATTATTATAGTGTTTTAGAAAAAATGTCATTTTAACTAATTCAACTAACATTTTTAATCTACTCAAATTAGTTAATTACATCATCCTTAAGGATGAGAGGAGTAGTTGGGGATAATAAGAAATACGCCGTTGCTGAGTTGATAGCTCTTAATTAAATTTCTATATTGAAAAGGGAAAAACAATCAAAAATGGGGAAAAGATTGAAAAATAACTTTGAAATTATAAAATCCTAAATCAAATTTGTTACCATAGTTGATAAGAAAACAATTAAACTTGATCAACAATTCATAAATCATTTTTTGAGAAATATCTGATTTAAAATTTTAAAATTTTAAAGTTTTTCCCCATAAAAAAATTATGATTTTTTTGGCAAACTATACTATTTTAATTAGTACAAGTCTTTTTAAGTGATATGACACAATCTTCTCCTCTCTAGTGATCAGTTGTCCCTTTTCTGTATTTCCATTTGTAAATTGTACTCCTCCGTCCATATATGAGGTAGTCCTTTCAACTAAATCGTGAGATTTAAGAAAACAGTTAAAATTAGTTCGAAGTAATAAATATGAAGGAAATATATTTTTTTTTCAAAAATGCCCCTATTTATGAATGAGTGAGAGAGAAAGAGTAATTATACGAAAATGAAGAAAGAGAATGTATGGTAAATAAATGATGTGAGAGAATGAGGGTAAAATGGATAAAAATGCATTTATTATTCAAACAATATCAAATCGAATCTTATAAAAAGATACAAGCCCATTCAAAAAATAATAATCTTATATAACATCATCATTAATTTATAAATTAACGTGTTTAATAAGCAAATTCTAGATTCTGAAAGCCATATCTGAGTCATTTTTTTGGTCAAACATATCTGAGTCATTAGCTAAAGACATATATTTCTTTCAGATGAAATATTTAGGGCGGTCACAATTAATGTATAGCGTGATTAATTGGTGCAGTTTGCAACCTGCAATTAAGATCATATTATTGAGCAAAGATTTGATTCTACTTTAGTTTATGTGGACAACGCACTAAACCCTGAAAGTAACCACTTAAATTGGCTCAGTCAATTAAGCTCAGGAATTTAATTATTGCATGTGTGATGTGTCTCTAAGATGTAAAATTTATCATCACCATGATTAATTTTCTTGTCTTTTACTACGTTTGAACTAATGGGTTCATTTTGCTGTTGGCACTTAATTTGGCTCTTTTTTTCTTTGTTTTCTTTCTATAAAGATCAAGACTATAAAGTGATTGACTCATGAAACTCTTTATCCAAACTCTCTCTTTCTCCCTCTCACCCTTCTCCATGACAGTTTTCATTAGTCCACGAGGAGCATTAGTTGAGCAAAAATGAATTCTTAAGTATTTAAGAAAACATTTTTTTAAATGAAAACTAAAGTAAATATAAATTTATAACTTCACAGTGTAGTGTATGTTATGTCTCATATCGACTATGAGGAGAATGAAAGACGTTTTATAAGAGTTTGGATACATCCCCCTCAACGCGTTTTAAAGTTGTGGGGGTGACGATGTGGTCTTCAAAGCGGATAATATCCCAGTTCCCAGCGCTCTCCTCTAATTATTGTTGGGTGAGCACCAATAAAATAAATTATGAAAAGATTGACAAATATAAAAATTTTATCTTCTATTTAGAATCAAGATCAACTCTTTAAATATGTCTTATATTAAGGACCAGAGGAGTAATTATTTTCCTAAATCCCTCATACCAACTTCAAGCCAAACATGTATAATCCCAATCATTTCAGCAATTGTTGGAGGGACTGCCATCAATTTGCAACTTAATTTCACAAATCCATCAATCATCATTTTTGCAAATAAGTGAACGACAGCCACTTCATGCCACTCTCGAGCATGGTCCATCATCCACCTCCATTTTAACAAAACCATTATCCATAATATGTGAAGTTTCTTCTTGGATTATTAGGGCAATAGAAAGCACAATTTCTAATCAAATCCTGATCCAAACAAGCTCTGAAGAAGCTAAAGTTCGCATTAAAATTATCATTTTGTGAGTTTGCCTCCAATAGATGAGTTTATTGCAGCGTGATACCCAAATATCCTAACACATATGTAACTAAAGCCAGTATACCTTCTTGGTATGATTCATGCCTGCTTCATCAGTTAAATTCCACTTAACTCACTCGTCTCCAATTAGAAAAGAAAATTAAAGTATTCCACTTATCATCACTTGAGACAATTGATGATTTATTGCGATTAAGTGCATTCGAAAAATCCCTGATAAATGCATTTAATTCCTCATCGTACCCGCATCCAAATAGACAAGCAGCTGACGTATCAATCTTTTCTCATTCTGAGTTGAGCTACGTGAGTCCTTCCATGAGAGAATTGGCACATAATAAATTTGATTTTTCTTCGAAACTGATAATCTTCATAGCATCTTCCAGACACCATCTCCATTTTGATGAGTGCCTTTCAATTTAATAGAAAGACTATCATCACTAGATGGTTTCTAGTTTAAGAAAATATTAACATATGAATAAACGTATTACGATTAGTTTAGTATAAAGAAATATAATGCTTGCTATATAAGAGAATCTATAACTCCAATATAGGAAAAGGAGTCAACTTCCATATTAATATTCGATTTTGAGTATAAAATTTATACACAAAAACAATACTAAATTCATTAATGATAACACTAGAAAGCTAAAGAAAAAGAGAAGGCATGGCCATTAAGTGATGGACACATAGAGCTTGAAATGAATAAAGGAAACATCTAGTCGATCAGTTCATAATGCATGAGCCGTTCACGAAATACTAAAATGGCATAAAGATCAATTTTCCCTGCCACAAAGATAAGATACGTTTTGTTACAACTAAGAATCTACACATTCATGCGCATTAATTACTTGTCCTTTGTATAAGTGAAATTAAAGATAGATGCACAAGAAAGAAAGAGGGATTTGTTAATGTCGCATGTTATTAAAGTATTATAAGTAATACAATTAGCCACGTTGCAAGTTTGATAGTCATAAATCATAATGATCTTGTATGGTTGTGTTGTGTGATGTGCTTGACTTTTGGAAGGAAAACAAAATCAAAAACAAAAGGCATACATGGGAAGTTCTCTATCTCTCACAATTAGGTTAGTTTCAATGAAATGTTAGGATTATATAACAAAATTAGTGTCCATTCTCGTGTTCTGAGTTAGAAATTAGTAATTCTAGTTTTTTTTTAAAAAAAAACAAATACAATTTATATTCATTTTCATACACAATATTAAACTAATTTTTGTGTGATTTAAGTTTAGGTGCAATTAGTTGCATCTTAATATAAAGAGCAATAGTCATGAATCTGTATATGCGGAGAAGCTCCTCTTGAGCTTCATGCAAATTAATTAATACAAAGGGCATCCTATATCTATAAAATTACTATAAAAATATATGGAAAAATGCACATAATTGACACACAGATTAATTTGTCTTTTGGCGTTCATTTATGTAAAAGGGACAACCAATATTCCGTAATTGATACAAATTTACAAAAATGTCACCTCACTTACTTTTGTACTTCCTTTTTTCAACATCGGACATTTTTTGGGGAAATAAAATCTATATCTTGTAGTAGTGATAGACATGTCTGGCAGAAAAATATATTACTCATGTTGATGGGCTTTCATCAATTACTAGTTTCTAATGCAAATAACAGGGGGTATTTTAAGGGAAGACACACACATTTTTTATAATTAACTAACTAAATTTATTTATTTAATCCCTATAAATTAACTATCTAGCTCATATATTTATGTGGTCTAGCTAGAAGGAGAAAAAAAATTAAAAGACCAAAGTTACACTTTTCCCAAAATCTACATTATTCCTAATAAGTTTATCAACGACATAACTGTTATTGGTCTTTATGCATACACACACACACGCCACTTCAGTTGATTTTAATCAACAGCATCTTGTTGAAAAGAAGAATGAATAATGAAACACGCGTTTTCATGTAATCTTGTGCATGAAACCTTAACATCCCATGCACATGCATTCTAAGGATAAGATACGTTTGGTTAATTAGCACTACTGGGAATATAGTTTGGTTACATTTATTCATGCGCATTTAATTACTTTTTCTATCTTTGATCACTTCTCACGCAGTCAACTTAAAAATAGAAAAAATATGCAAGTTCTTGTCAAAAAGAAGAACACTTTCACGATTGTAGATTTCATTTCATGAGTTAAATCATGAATTGGATTATCTTGTCATATATATTTATATGTCTAGTGCATGCTTCCACTGATAACGGGTTCGAGCCCCCTTTCATTAAAATTTAAAATATACTCCCTCGCCCAATCCTATGTATAAGTTATAATATTTGGAACATGATTGACTCTTTTTATGAAATTTTGATTCAATTTTCCACTTTTACTCTTATTAATTAATGATGTCGTCTCTGCATTAATTATCACATATTTTAACAATTTACTGTTTTCTAGTTTGATAGACTCTCTCTCATCTCTTTTTTCCACACGTTCACTCTCATTTTTTTCCTACTCTCTCGCTTACCCATCTTCCCCATAAATAAGAGTATATTTTGAAGAAAAACATATATTTCTTACACATTTATTACCTTTAACCAAATTTTTTATCTGCTTTATTTTCATCTTATAAGTTATAGGGGCATACAAGACTCAGATGGAGTACTTTCTTATAATTTTTTTTTTTTTCCCATGTTGATGATGATCAGATTTTACTTTCACCTTTACCGTTGGTTCTTTCCACTCACTCTATATCAAATGAAATATAAAAATTAAAGGACAGGCTAAAAGGAGGGAAAAAAATTGTATTATCAAATATTTATTTTATTTTGGTTTATTAATTCCTATAATCAATTAAGGGAATATTACATTTAAAAAATATAAAGGTTGGATGCAAATTCAACCAAGATACTATGTATCACCTAATTTTGAAAATTAAAAAATTAGATTAATGTTATTCTTGGTTAGAATTAAAAATAGATTAAGGTTCTCGCGCACCACACACACATATAAAGCTATTTATTCCCCAAATTTTATGTGTGTGTGTCAGTGTGTGTAATGTGTAGGGTAATATTCTGATCCAGGTCTATTTTTGGAGTCTTTGAGGGAAGCATATAAAGTGTCCAAGTAATATCTTGGTTGGATATGTAAATTACTTTTTGTTGTTTGAAATAATATAAATGTAATTGAAACCACGTAAAGCAAAATTAGAATAAACTAAATTAGATCCAAAATGCCAGATGCCCAAACAGTGATTTCAAGGGTGCTTCTATAGTATTGGCCTGTTCAAACATAAAATAAGTTTTTTTTTAAATAATATGATATTTGATATGTTATTATATTACCATGGTTTAAACCTAATTATATTCAGCAAATGCTCAGAATATCGATAAGGTGATGATCCTGATTCTTATCAAATGTCAAAACAAATTAGGCACTTTGTTCCATTCTAGTTAGATACTCAGATATATTTTATGTGGCATCGTTCATATTATATATTAGATTTAAAATAGTTTAATTTTTAGTTCAAAAAATAACAAAATTTAGATAATCATCAAATATAATATATTAAAAGTTAATATGAAATGATCCGGCTGGAGTTTGGATCCGGCTTGCATGTCTTTTTATTAAAGTAATATTTTTGCCTTTATCAATTTTCTATATATGTAACCAGGAATCTTATTTGCTACAGGTTGCTTTGCAGCAGAATGAGGTTGTGATTTATGATTTCTGGAGAGGTTCTTGTTGAGGTTAAAGCTTCCTTTCACATTCCCTCTACTTATTCGATTGTGATGTTGAGGAATCTTTTGAACATCTTTTCCTAACATGTCCTTTAACCATGAGCCTTTGTTTCAACATCAGAATTCCCTCTTTTACTTCATGTGATTTCAGGAAATGGCTCAAAGACACATTACCTGCCTTAAATAATGATGGTCTATCACAATTAACATATCAGATGATTTGTCTTATACATACTATCTGGAGAAAGAGTAATCAGGCTTTGCATCAAGGGAAAGAGACACTCCAAATGCAGTAATACAGGAGATCAAGCAATTTGTTAATTTTACACATATAGCCTTCTCCAACTCCACACTACTGGGAAGATCTAGCAACACCAGGAACAATCTTTCTGTCCTGGGACATTGTATTTCACAATAATAATAGAGTTGGCAAGCATTTTGGTCATGGAATCATTTGTCACAAGGGTTCTCCTCTTAAGGAACTTCTATGGTAAAATCAAGCAATACCAGGAACAATCTTTCTCTCCAAAAGAATTTTGAGCAGCCCTTTACTGGATCCATAATTCTAAACTCCTGCAGTTAGATCACAAGCCTCAACTCACCACTTATTGCGTCAACAAATGTTTCCTTCAAACCCCGCCTCACTCCTCGTTACTTCTTGACATCACTTGGCAAGAGATCTTGACTCTACTTTTTTATTTCTCAATGGTTGACACTAGATTATTTCTATGTCTGTGTTTCATAATTTTGTAGGTACAATTTTAAGTTCTATAACCATATGTAATTTATAAGCCTTGTTTGTTTTAACATCATTTTGTCTTTTTTTTTTTATTTTTTTTAAAAAGACATCGATCAAATTCTTTCATTGATTTATTTTAAATTGTTAATCTTTTAAAGATTTTACTTATCTAATTAAACATTATATATATACTCTCTCGGTCATTAATGTAGGACCCTTCTAAATAATTAAAATTGTCAAATTTATGAGTTTGAACAAACTCGTGACAGTAACATAAACCTCTATCTTGAACTCCAATTATAAACTTGTAGGAGATTACAAGTATAAATAAACATTAATCGTGTATAATTAAATAATTTAAATATAAAACATGACAACACTTTGATTTGAATATATTTTAAATATGAATAATTGAAATTAAACACATCTACGTTCATAACTTATCATACTCAACAACAAAATCTTCTATGAAATTCATAAATAAATTCATTAAGCATGATCAAATCGACAAAGTTAGCATGAGTTTATAACTTAATCATAAGAGCTAGTTAACATGATTTTATAAGCTAAAAATATAAAAATAGTAAACGGTGTATGAACTCATGAGTTTAATCAAATTTAAAAATAACATGAATTTAAGAGGGAGCCAGACACAATTTTATAAGTTTGAAATGTAAAAACACAATAAACTAAAAGAATCAACTTACAAATATGACAACAATGTTTCTGACTACTTCACAAGGATTGAGAAAAGTAGTTAAAAGTAGTTTTTTTCATTGAAATGGTAAAATAATTTTACTACTTTTCAATATTATCCTCCAATAAAAATCAACCTATCTTAGTTGCATTTAATGTCTTTCACTTACAATGTATCTTTACGTTATAATTAATAAAGGTATTTGTTAAAAGGACGAATTTAATACTATTGACTTTTTGCATAGGGCCTTATATTTAAAAGTACAAGAAGCTTCTAGCTAGAAGGGTTCTATAATAAGAACCTGGGTGTCTGTAGACACGTTCGCAGAAGAATGTTAATCTCTTGAAAGCAGGATTCGCAATCTTGCTTTATTCAATCATAAATACTATACATTAAGCTTGCCACTATATTACTGTTATCTCTAAAATTCAATGGTTTCAATTTTGGCAGCCATTATTTGAACACATAAAAGGTGGAAGCTAGGTTGGGGGAGATTAATTCTCACCAAATATGCCTCAAGCATATATATATCAATATATTAACTGTTATCTATAGAATTCAATGGTTTCAATTTTGCAGCCATTATTTGCACAAAAAGTGGATATGGGATTTCTTTTAAAGAATATTCATGTGTGCCAAATTAATAAACAATGAAAGTGAATTCGAAATTTGCCCTCATATGTGCAAGTAAATATTTAAATTTTAATATATTCGTTAGGTTATGTTCCTTAATAAATTTATTGCATGCATGTCTAGTAACATAAAGTATTTAACTGTGATTAAAACATAAAGGGTTAAGTGCAAAAATAGACATGTGATTTTTTAGGAGTGCTTGAAAGAAAATGCTTTTTTAGGTGCAAAAGTGACTATGTGGTTACAAATTAGGTGCAAAAATAGCGTTTGACTGTTAAGTTTGACTTTTGACCGTTAAGTTTGACTTTTTTTGCTGACTGGACGATGACGTGGCATTTCAAAGGTGCAAAAATAATTTTATAATCTTAAAAAAATATTTTAGGTATTGACCGGTACTAAAAGGATCTTGAAAAAAAATATTGCAGTCTTATTTGGTACTAAAAAGTATTTTCGGGATCTTGATTGGTACAAAAAAAAATATTTCATAATTTGGAAAAATTATTTTAGGATCTTGAAAAAATATTTCGTGTATTGACCGGTACTAAAAGGATGTTTGAAAAAAATATTTGAAATGCCACGTCATCGTTCGGTCAAGAAAAAAATCAAACTTAACGGTCAAAGTCAAACTTAACGGTCAAACGCTATTTTTGCACCTAATTTGTAACTATATAGTCACTTTTACACCTAAAAAAAGTATTTGCTACTGGGCGCTCCCCAGGAGATAAAGACACGTCTATTTTTGCATCTTAACCCAAACATAAAATATTTGTTAGGCTATATTTACTAACAAGTTAGCCCAATGTAAAAAGTACACTTTCTATGTATTACCCTCCACAAACTAACGTAAAAAAATCCTCATTTACGCCGTAAAAAGTCTTGCATATTGTTGTTAAACTCGCGAGTTAACTCTCCGAGTTTACCGTCTTTACGTTTCTATATTACCAAATCAAGTCGAGTTACTAGTAAACTCTTGACCGTTGTAAACTCGGTTAAACTCACAAGTTTATACACCGAGTTTACCGTTTTTACGTTTCTAACTTATAAAACCGTGTTAACTCACATGTAAACTTGTGTTAACTTTTTTTATTTAATCATACTCAACAGCTTTATATATAAGTTTTATAGAATTTTTTTTATTAAATATGGTAAATTTTGAATGTTGATGGGTTTAATTACAATTATTTGAATTTAAAATATTTTTAAATGAAATTGTTGTTATGTTTTTATATTTATATTATTTATTATACACTATACGAGTTTATATCACTATCACGAGTTTATTTAAACTCGTGAGTTTGACAACTTTGTATACATGGCTGCATAGATACAGTAATGCATTATGGTATCTACATTATTTAATTTAAAGCTATTATGTGTAATACCCGGATATTTATCTGGAATATTATAAATAAAAGTTGGATATTTCTGATAAGTGAAATTGCAATCTCCATTCTTGGGTAATTATAGTCTATTTTCTAGGTAGAATTTCTGCAAGAAATTAGGGAGTTTAAGGGTCAAAGTGCCAAAATGACCAAAATGCCCCGCAAAGGGTAATTAACTTAGAAAATTCATGAAAAATCCTAAAAGTCAAGTAAAATGACCAGTTGAATTAAGAGAGTATATTATCTCTAATTACAGTAATTAAATAAATTACAAACTTGGGAAAATGAGAAAGGATGCTCATAAAGAAATAAAATGACCAAAATACCCTTGTAATTATGAAACAAAGCAAGAGGCATGGAAATGCTAATGTCAATACAAGAATATGAAGGTAATGAAGCCTTCTAATTAAGAAAAATACCAACTATGGTTAAAAGAGTAATTAAGTAATTAATAGCTAATTACTTAAGCATAAGCAAAGGAAATTTCAGTAATAATTATGTGAAGCTCTAAAATTAGTGGAAATTAGTTGAATATTAATAAAATGTATTTACTAATTAAATTGGAAAGTTTTGAGGAAAATAGTTGAGTTTAGGTATTTTTAAACCTAAATACAAGAATGGACCAATTAGGGAATTTTGTAGAATTTTTAATAAAAATTGAATTAAGTAATTAATTAATTCTTGAAAAACATTTACAAAAAAAAGAAGAAGGCTGCCGAAAATTGGCCAAAGAATTTGAGAATAAGAAGCAAAATTTGATATCTTGATATTTTGCAAATTTTTGATTATTATATAATATAATTAAAAAGCATGAATAGTAATCTTATATTTAGGAAACAGATCCTATCTAGGGAACCAGGAATAGGAATTCCAAAGTCAAGGTAAAATATTGATCGGTGAGTTTTTACCTTCAAGTGACCTCTTAGGAAGTCAATTCCGAGACCCGTAGCACATTGTCCTAATAAGACGAAATAGGGAAAATCTTGCTAGTCACATTTTGGGAAAATAAGGAAATAAATTATAACTCAACATCTAGGGATGAGTTTATAATTATAAAAATACATTTGGAATCAGTGAATTATTACCTAGAGCTTGATGATTCCGGAACCGATTTTCGACGGGGACGCGTACGGACACGTTTTCGAGAAACTTCAGCGGGACGGTTGGAACCCTGTCTAAAGTCAAAATTCAAGTTATAATAGATATTATTGATGAGAAAGAGAAGGTCTTCAAAGTTCTAAATCTAGAATTTTGAGATTTCTCCGAAATTACGCGAATCGGGTACCGATCGAGAAATACTACTGGATCGGCCATAAAGTGAGGTGAGTCATCACTTCTTGGCCAATCCTTGGCTGCCAAACAGCCCAAAGATGTCGACCAAAGGGGGTGAGGTGGAGTTTGTGACTTTGTGTTCAAGTTGCATTAATGGGTTCTTTACAATTTGGAATTCCAAACAAAGCCTTAACCAAAGTCTATAAATAGGAGGCATGCTCCTTGAGAAATCCTCACACCATTTCTTTCTTGTCTTGACCGAATTTCTTGAGAGAGAAAGTAGAGAGATAAGCTACGGGGAAAAGCTCTGCGAGAATTCTTCAACGGGTAAGTCTTTTGGCCTTTAGCTTTTAAGTCTTTAGTTCGGTAGTTAGTAGAATTGTTAGTTAGATTTAGGAAGTAGGTGATAAGATTCCTATGCTTGTTTTTAGGCCTCATTGCATTGAAAAATATGCCTAAAGAGGTAAAAACATAGTAGGGGTCGAGTCGCCGAAAAGTTGGAACTTTAGCGAGTTCTTTTTAAAAGTAAGGGTAGAATTTGTTAGAATAGCCTTTAAATTTCAAGTATGATTTGGGTATCATATGGGAGGGCTATTTTAGTCATTATTTTCGAAAATCATAGTTGCGTCGAAGTTCGGCAAAATTTCGGGAAGAAAATTTGCTAGAGTAACGGGTCTTTGGTGAAATTCCGCCGATTAGGGGTAGAAGGGCAAAATGGTAATTTTTACCTAAAAAGCCGAGTTATAGTGTCAAATCGCTAATAAAGGTGATATTATTCTTATAGGATATCAGAATCTACGATTTTCTTTGCCGTTCGTTGCCCGACGAACATTGTTTGAAGTTCACGTTCTTCCGTGAAAGTACGTCTTCGCACGGTAGTACCTAACGTTGCCAACGAAGGTACGGACGCGTCTTTGTAACACTAATCTTGTACATCTTAAATACTTATATGTCAATGATATGTTCGTAGACCGTTATACGAGACGGTTATACGGGTTATAGTTTTGGTAACACCGTTTTGTTTTCCTAGCGCGAGGACACGAGTAATTATCGTGGCACCGGTGAATAGTGCGGCTGTTATTGTTTACCTTATGGGGCTTTACATATTGCTTTGTGCTTATGTTTGTCGGCATAATGATCATGCATCGTTTGTATGCTTATGATATCGTGGTATTAGCTCTAGAAATATCTCGTTGTCTGTATATTGTATTGTTTGGGTATGAGGTTAACCGTTACCTGAGATTCAATATGGTGAATTGAATCTCAGCTGTAGCTTCAGGGTCAGGAGGACCACGGTTCGGGGATCGAGGCAAGTGCCCGGAATAGACGTGCAGCGGAAGACTATTTCTATCTTATCGTTTTCTGTTATTCTGTTATTCTGTCATTCCGCTATTTCATTTCTAAAACCTTAGGACTATTGTAATCTATACAATATTACACAATGGTTGATGTTTTGGCTACGAACCGATTTCTCTTTCGCTCTATTGCTCGACTACGATTGAAAAAAAAAAAAATATGCGTTTCAAATTGGGATGTTACATTTTTGGTATCGAGCATGAAATTTCGGCAAGTATTTAACTATGTTACCACGGACGGTTTGGTGCCGAAGGCAAGGCTAGTCTACGTGGGTGTGCCATAAGTCACCGCTAATCCGGTGAGGCCCCATGGTAGACACTTACCCGGCCATTCTGTTCGGATAACGGAGTTAGGTTCTTAAGCCTTTTAATTATGAGCACATTTTTGAAAATGAGTACGATAAGGCCATTGGTGTAATGTGTAGAGATGAACGAGGACGAAGAGCCCGTCTTAGAGCCATTCTACAATTATCACGGATTCGGAGGCGTCCCGCCGGAGATCCATTCCTCCGTCGATGCCGAACCCTCAAATAACCCATCCCCACCGACTACGGAAGGAGATTCCATCGAAGAAGAGGTAGATTCCTACAACGCACAACCGGATGAGCCCGAGATTGAAAACCATGTCGAACCTATTATACCCCGGAGTACGAGATCACTATGAACAGTTTCCTTTGGATCCAAACCACGAGTGTACGGACCCCACAACTCCTAGTCACTATTACGGTGAGCCACAACCCTCCTATCACCCCGCTACGAGGACTCGAACCCGATTCTCCTAATCTCAACCGAACGACCGGAGATTGAGGACCAAGCCGATCCGGGAAGCCCTACCCATTCCTCAGTTGATGATAACTTTGACTACCCTGACATTCAACTTCTTGAAGATGAGGCAGCTGAACCAGAAAATTTCTACTATGTCCTGAATGATAATGACACGTTAGTCGTTTTGTTGGAAAACTTTCTCATTGAAGCTACGAATCTCACTAGCACCACCCAAGGAAAATATCTTGTGTTTTTAACCCTAATCTCAAACTACCAAGCCAATAATAGGGGACATTCACCCGCAGATTGGGTTAGGACCACATTGTACTTCTTTCCCTATACCCGCTTTTGGGCAAGGATCGTAATGAACTATTAGATGACGGACCTATCTTAAGTGTTAGCATACACCTTCGCTACCCGAAGAGCTTGGTTCGCCTTTACATGCGAGAAGAAGAACGTCGGTACAAGGAAGCATGGATTGTAGAAACTAGGGAGTTTAGTTTGTATCTCCAAGTACCTTTGAATATTGTAAATACGTTTGAATAAGGAGATTGTACAGTATGACTTGTATTAGTATTAGATCGATCGATATGTATAAACTTTATGAATGAATATATGTGAATATATGTTTGGTGTGCAAATTGTTTTGTCACTTTTAATATTTATATATTCTTTCATAATTGTTTAAAGGAAAAAGAATTTAAAACATGGCCAACTTGAGAGGTTTGGTGCACCAAGAGGAAGAGGCCGAGGCCGTGGTCGAGGCCGAGGTAGGGAAGAGGCGGAACTGAGCCTCGGGATGAACGAAACGATGAACCGAATCAACCGGACGTGAAGAAATTGAAGAAATGCGTAGAACTCGCAAGAACAAAGAGTTCGATTGATGCTCTTACGGCAAGACAAAACCAACAAGACCGGGAGGCACAAAGGCAATTAGACGCACGACAACGCGAGGATGAACGAGAAAATGAAGATAATAACAATGATGACGACGAAGGGTATGATGACAATGAAGATTATGAAAATTATGAAGAGCTGGAAGGGTCCGAGAGATCCCAATCACAACCCAGGCATGAACAAATAGAGAGAACTACGGAAAATTGGGTAAACCGAGTTCCGCAAGTTGAAACCACCGGTTTCCGAGGAAAGAGTGAGCTAGGCGAGGATTGGCTTTTGAGTCTTGAGAAGATTTTTGAAGTCATGGAGTGCCCCGGAAATCGGATGGCCCGGCTAGCAATATACCGGCTTGAGGGAGATGCCCGAGGTGGTGGAAAAGTGTTTCCACAACCCCGCCCGATCCTGTTACTTGGGAAATGTTCCTCGAACAATTCAACGAACAAGACTTTCCTCCATCAACGCAGTAATTAAAGAGGAAGAATTCCGAGATCAAGCAAGGAGTGAAGAGTCATTTGACGACTACTTCGCCCGTTTTACCAACTGTCAAGGTATTCATCATACCTAAAAGTCTACAAGAATGAGAGTTTGGAAGGCTAACCGACTATTAACCGGATTGAAGTACGATATAAAGGTAAGGTTAGTATCTCGGCAATTTCCAAGAATGGCCCAAGCAAGTAGAATCTGCGGAATGACGGAGCGCAACTTAAAGGAACTGCGCAAGACTCGAGGCCGGGAAGGTAACAACGCAAATCGCGGTGGATCAAACCGCGGAGGTTCCTCACGAAGAGGAAAACGCCTTGGAATGACAACCAAGCGGGAACAAGAAGCCCTACCAACAAAATAGTTTCAAACAGACGGGATCCCGAGACGTGTCGAAATGTAAGAAGTACCATCCAGAGCCAACGTGATGGGAAACAAGTCTGCTTCAGATGTCAGAAGCCTGGACACATTAGCCGGGATTGCCCCGAGAGGACCGCAGAGGCGAGACCTCGTAACGCCTGGCCGGATCTTTGCATTGACAAACACGAGAGGCCGAGAAGTCCCCAAAGAATGGTTCAAGGTACCATCTATCTCAATGGAAATCTATTGGAAGCATTGTATGACTCGGGTGCTAGTCACTCGTTTATTTCCTATGATTGTGCAAGTCGTTTAGGATTGCATGCCCGTAGATTACCATTTGATCTTGTTGTAGCTACACCGTTGGGTGTAAAGTCTTTAGCCTCGATGCATGTATGAATTGTACCGCTAACGTGGATGGACGAGTTTCTAAAGTGGATCTCATCCGTCTACCTCTTCACGGCATTGACGTCATATTCGGGCCGAATCGGTTAACGGCCAACGGTGCGATGATCGATGGCGTGGCAAAAGGAGATATCATTTGCGGAGACAAGGTTGAAGTGAGCTCCGAACTTTCTCTCCGCTACGTAAGCCGATTGGTGCGTGAAGCAAGGATGTCATGCTTTCATGGTATTCTTTTCTGTCAAAGCGAAGCTAACCTTTCACTCCAGGACATCCCGTGGTGAATGAATTTTCCGATGTATTTCCAAAGGATCTCACCGAGTTACCTCTATCCGAGAAGTGGAGTTCAACATTGATTTGATGCCCGGTACGGGATCAATATCAAAGGCGCCGTATCGAATGGCTCCTAACGAGATGCAAGAGTTGAAGAAGCGAGTTGGAAGAGCTTTTGAAGAAGGGTTCATTCGACCTAGCGTTTCACCGTGGGAGCCCCGGTACTTTTTGTAAAGAAGAAAGATGGAAGTTTCCGACTCGCATCGATTACCGCGAGCTCAACAAAGTAACCGTAAAAAACAAGTACCCACTTCCCCGGATTGATGATCTTTTGGATCAATTGTGCAGTTCCACGGTCTTTTCAAAGATTGACTTGCGTTCGGGATACCATCGGTTGCGAGTTAAAGATGGCGATGTTCCCAAGACGGCTTTCGAGAATCCGAGATATGGGCATTATGAATTCCTTGTGATGCCCTTCGGATTGACAAATGTACTGCGGTATTCATGGATTACATGAACCGTATCTTCCGACAACACCTAGACCAATTTGTGGTGGTGTTCATCGACGACATTTTGATATATTCTAAGAGCAAAGAAGAGCACGAAGAACATCTCGCGAAAGGTGTTAGGCATACTCGGGGAAAAACAACTTTATGCTAAGCGAGCAAATGTGAATTTTGGCTGCCTAGGAAGTGAAATTTCCGGGCCATGTTATATCTAGCGGCGGAGTTGCAGTTGATCAAGCAAGGTGGAAGCAGTTACGGGACCGGAAACGGCCGAGAGGCGCGTGACGGAGATCCGTAGTTTTCTTGGTCGGCGGGATACTACCGCAGATTTATACGGGATTTCTCGCGTCTTGCCCTACCATTGACAAAGCTTACGAGGAAGAATCAACCCTTTGTATGGGGAGATGACGTGAGGAGAGCTTTGAAAACCGAGGAGAGGTTGACAAAGCACCGTATTGATTATCCCGGATCCCGATGAGACTTATGTAGTCTACGGTGATGCCGGTGGGCAAGGATTGGGTTGTGTCCTAATGCAATTGGGCGAGTGGTGGCTTATGCCTCTCGTCGGCTGAAACCCCACGAGTTAAATTATCCTACACACGATCTAGAGGCGGCTATCGTGTTCGCTTTGAAGATATGGAGGCATTACCCGTACGGTGTAAGCGTAGAAGTGTTTTGTGACCACAAGAGTCCGAAATACTTGTTCGATCAACGAGAACTCAATATGAGACAACGTCGTTGGATGGAGTTGATTAAAGACTACACCCCGGAGATCAAGTACCATCCGGTAAAGCAAACGTTGTTGCGATGCTCTTAGTAGAAAGACGATGACAGGTATCACACATGATGATACAGAGCGGCGCTTTGGAAGATTTCGGAGACCGAATCTAACCAACCAAATCTGCATGGGTCAGCACGCACCAGCTGATGCCTATCTTGCTACACTTCTTGCGAGTCAAGGGGGGTATGATCTGAGAGATGAAGTGGAGAAAGCGCAGAAGCAAGATGATTGGGCAAAAGAGATACGTGAGAAGATCACTCGAGGTGAGACCCAAGACTATGACCTATCACTTAGTGGTTTGGTCGGGTATAAGCAAACGAATCTACATACCGCCAATTGATGAATTAAAGCGGACAATAATGGATGAGGCTCATAAGAGTAAGTACACTCTACATCCAGGCATGGTCAAGATGTACCGAGTATGAAATCCGAGTTTTGGTGGCCCGGGATGAAGAAAGACGTAGCGAGAATACGTGGCCAAATGCTTGACTGTCGAAAGTAAAGATTGAACACCGACGACCCCCGGTCTTCTTCAAGGACTAGAGTTGCCGAATGGAAGTGGGAGAACATAACCATGGATTTTGTGGTAGGTCTACCCAAAATCGAAACCATGATACAATTTGGGTAGTTGTTGACGGACTAACCAAGTCAAAGACACTTCATTCCCATCGGTATCCACTATTCTCCGGAACGATTGGCGGGGATTTATATCAAAGAGATAGTAAGATTACATGGTGTTCCTACGAGCATTGTCTCGACCGAGATACGCGGTTCAAATCCGTTTCGGCAATCATTACATGAAGGTATGGGGACCAAGCTGAAGTTCAGTTCGGCTTATCACCCACAAACAGACGGTCAAACTGAAAGGACCATACAAACGCTTATTTGGAGGATATCTTTGCGAGCATGTGCCCTAGATTTCAAAGGAAGTTGGGATCAACATCTTTCGCTAGCGAGTTTGCATATAACAACGGTTATCATGCTAGTATACAAATGGCCCCGTTCGAGGCATTGTATGGGCGGAAGTGTCAATCACCATTGTGCTGGACGGATTCGTCCGAGAAGCGATTACTTGGGCCGACATGCTTGAGCAGACCTACGAGCGATCGCACCGATCAAGAAGAGACTCCTTTGCGCACATGAGAGAGAAGAGCTATGCAGATAAGAGGAGAAGACCGTTGAAGTTTGAAGTCGGAGACCATGTGTTTCTGAAGTTATCTCCAGTAACTGGTGTCGGCAGAACACTGAAGAGAAAGAAGCTTAGTCCGCGTTACGTTGGACCAATTGAAGTATTAGCCGAGCGAGGACCTGTTGCATATCAACTAGCGTTACCCCGAACCTGAGTAATCTCCATGATGTTTTTCACGTGTCACAACGAAGAAGTACCTACCAGATCGAGATCATGTCATAAAGTACGATGATGTTGAAGTACGGCATGGTAACACCTTTGTAGTCGAGCCGGAGCGAATTCTCGAACGCCGGGAGAAACGGCTTAGGACTAAAACTATACCGATAGTGAAGGTGGTGCGGAAGGGTTTGACACCGAGCGAGGCAACTTGGGAGACCGAGAGTGACATGAAGGAGAAGTACCCGAGTTTATGGCCCGAAGTTTAGTTAGTATAGATTAAATTTCGAGGGCGAAATTTTGTGTAAGGGGGAGAAATGTAATCCGGATATTTATACGGAATATTATAAATAAAAGTTGGATATTTCGATAAGTGAAATTGCAATCTCCATTCTTGGGTAATTATAGTCTATTTTCTAGGTAGAATTTCTGCAAGAAATTAGGGAGTTTAAGGGTCAAAGTGCCAAAATGACCAAAATGCCCTGCAAAGGGTAATTAACTTAGAAAATTCATGAAAAATCCTAAAAGTCGGTAAAATGACCAGTTGAATTAAGAGAGTATATTATCTCTAATTACAGTAATTAAATAAATTACAAACTTGGGAAAATGAGAAAGGATGCTCATAAAGAAATAAAATGACCAAAATACCCTTGTAATTATGAAACAAAGCAAGAGGCATGGAAATGCTAATGTCAATACAAGAATATGAAGGTAATGAAGCCTTCTAATTAAGAAAAATACCAACTATGGTTAAAAGAGTAATTAAGTAATTAATAGCTAATTACTTAAGCATAAGCAAAGGAAATTTAAGTAATAATTATGTGAAGCTCTAAAATTAGTGGAAATTAGTTGAATATTAATAAAATGTATTTACTAATTAAATTGGAAAGTTTTGAGGAAAATAGTTGAGTTTAGGTATTTTTAAACCTAAATACAAGAATGGACCAATTAGGGAATTTTGTAGAATTTTTAATAAAAATTGAATTAAGTAATTAATTAATTCTTGAAAAACATTTACAAAAAAAAGAAGAAGGCTGCCGAAAATTGGCCAAAGAATTTGAGAATAAGAAGCAAAATTTGATATCTTGATATTTTGCAAATTTTTGATTATTATATAATATAATTAAAAAGCATGAATAGTAATCTTATATTTAGGAAACAGATCCTATCTAGGGAACCAGGAATAGGAATTCCAAAGTCAAGGTAAAATATTGATCGGTGAGTTTTTACCTTCAAGTGACCTCTTAGGAAGTCAATTCCGAGACGTAGCACATTGTCCTAATAAGACGAAATAGGGAAAATGTGCTAGTCACATTTTGGGAAAATAAGGAAATAAATTATAACTCAACATCTAGGGATGAGTTTATAATTATAAAAATACATTTGGAATCAGTGAATTATTACCTAGAGCTTGATGATTCCGGAACCGATTTTCGACACCGGACGCGTACGGACACGTTTTCGAGAAACTTCAAAGGGACGGTTGGAACCCCGTCTAAAGTCAAAATTCAAGTTATAATAGATATTATTGATGAGAAAGAGAAGGTCTTCAAAGTTCTAAATCTAGAATTTTGAGATTTCTCCGAAATTACGCGAATCGGGTACCGATCGAGAAATACTACTGGGTGGCCATAAAGTGAGGTGAGTCATCACTTCTTGGCCAATCCTTGGCTGCCAAACAGCCCAAAGATGTCGACCAAAGGGGGTGAGGTGGAGTTTGTGACTTTGTGTTCAAGTTGCATTAATGGGTTCTTTACAATTTGGAATTCCAAACAAAGCCTTAACCAAAGTCTATAAATAGGAGGCATGCTCCTTGAGAAATCCTCACACCATTTCTTTCTTGTCTTGACCGAATTTCTTGAGAGAGAAAGTAGAGAGATAAGCTCGGGAAAAGCTGCACAGAATTCTTCAACGGGTAAGTCTTTTGGCCTTTAGCTTTTAAGTCTTTAGTTCGGTAGTTAGTAGAATTGTTAGTTAGATTTAGGAAGTAGGTGATAAGATTCCTATGCTTGTTTTTAGGCCTCATTGCATTGAAAAATATGCCTAAAGAGGTAAAAACATAGTAGGGGTCGAGTCGCGAAAAGTTGGAACTTTAGCGAGTTCTTTTTAAAAGTAAGGGTAGAATTTGTTAGAATAGCCTTTAAATTTCAAGTATGATTTGGGTATCATATGGGAGGGCTATTTTAGTCATTATTTTCGAAAATCATAGTTGCGTCGAAGTTCGGCAAAATTTCGGGAAGAAAATTTGCTAGAGTAACGAATCTTTGGTGAAATTCCGCCGATTAGGGGTAGAAGGGCAAAATGGTAATTTTTACCTAAAAAGCCAGTTATAGTGTCAAATCGCTAATAAAGGTGATATTATTCTTATAGGATATCAGAATCTACGATTTCTTTGCCGTTCTGTTGCCCGACGAACCGTTTGAAGTTCACATTCTTCCGTGAAAGTACGTCTTCGCCGGTAGTACCTAACGTTGCCAACGAAGGTACGGACACGTCGTAACACTAATCTTGTACATCTTAAATACTTATATGTCAATGATATGTTCGTAGACCGTTATACGTACAGGTTATACGGGTTATAGTTTTGGTAACACCGTTTTGTTTTCCTAGCGCGAGGACACGAGTAATTATCGTGGCACCTTTGGTGAATAGTGCAGGCTGTTATTGTTTACCTTATGGGGCTTTACATATTGCTTTGTGCTTATGTTTGTCGGCATAATGATCATGCATCGTTTGTATGCTTATGATATCGTGGTATTAGCTCTAGAAATATCTCGTCATTGTCCGTATATTGTATTGTTTGGGTATGAGGTTAATTTACCCGAGATTCAATATGGTGAATTGAATCTCATTGTAGCTTCGTGGTCGGGAGGACCACGGTTCGGGGATCGAGGCAAGTGCCGGAATAGACGTGCGGCGGAAGACTATTTCTATCTTATCGTTTTTACATTATTACGTTATTTCGTCATTCCGCTATTTCATTTCTAAAACCTTAGGACTATTGTAATCTATACAATATTACACAATGGTTGATGTTTTGGCTACTTAACTGATTTCTCTTTCGCTCTATTGCTCGACTCTGATTGAAAAAAAAAAAAATGCGTTTCAAATTGGGATGTTACATTATGCTTTTTTAAAAAATTATTTCAATATTTAACATCCAATTAATGGTCGTATGATCTGTTACTAGATTATTATTTTTTATAGACATCAGTTATTAGATATTCTATTTGAAGGAAATACATGAGATCTATGTAGATAAAATGAACAATTAATAAAATGATATATACGTTAACATATATATTCTCATCAAGTTAATTAAAATATTGAAATTCGTGTGTCAAGTAATAATTATATATGAAATATTTAAAAATCTCGGAACTATATATAAATAAAAGTGGGATATTCTTATTCCTAATCCATATATTTTTTATTTTTCAGGGAATTGAACCATAACAGAGAGAGAATCATATTCTCAGAATTTTTTTGAAGTCAGTATTGGTATCAAATATTAGAGGCAATTCAATAAAACTGAATATATAGCATCTTATTCTATATGTTTAAAAGTGACCCGTTTTAATTAATGTGCATGAATCAAAATTTCTAAATTCTAACTCTCCATTCTCAATATTGTTGGATTAATTTCTTCTGGACACACACACACACACACACACACACACACACAAAAAAAGGGCTTATTAATTGGGTACGTGCACTAACCCAAAATTTCATATTTCAGTGTAGTTACGTTATTCCTCTCCTTAAAGTTTTAGAGATGGAAAAAGAAAATGTTTTTTTGGATGGTCCGAATTAATGAAGACTCAGAAGTCACACAAAAGCAAAATGATTTTCCGTCAGGCGTGAATTCAACCATTTTAAGTACCTTAGTCTAAATATTCTGAAGTGCTTTTTTATATTCTATTATATTATACATCATCAGACATACAATTATTGTTGTCAAACTCGCGAGTTGACTCTCCGAGTTTACCGTTTTTACGCTTCTAACTTACAAAAACGAGTCGAGTCAGTGGTAAACTCGTGCAAGTTGTAAACTCGGTTAAACTTACGAGTTTATACACCGAGTTTACCATTTTTTACGTTTCTAGCTTACAAAACCGTGTTAACTTACTCGTTAATTTTTTGAATTTGATTATGCTTAGTAGTAGCTTTATATAGAAATTTTATAGAAATTTCTTTATTAAATATGATAAATGATGAATGTTGATGGATTTAATTTCAATTATTTTGATTTAAAAGATATTTAAATCAAATTGTTGTCATGTTTATATTTTAATTATTTAATTATACACTAGTAATACCTATTTAATAATAAAAGTAAACTCTTACGAGTTTACGCCACTTTATCATGAAGTTTGTTTAAACTCGTGAGTTTGACAACCTTGCATACAACCATAGGCGGACCCAAGTTAATGAGAAGGGGGCAAGTGCCCCCCTTAAATTATGATGATTTTTTTTTAAAAAAAAAAGAATTAAAATTATGATGTATTTAATAGCATTGATAATAAGGCAATTATGATGAAATTCTAATAAATAAGGCCTAGAAGAATGATATTATAATTATTTTTATTATAATATACTTTTGTTATTAAAATATATGTACTTGAACTTATTGAATCCACACCCTTCATTATAATTTATGTAACTACATTTCTAACCGCACTTAGCCTTGCTTTTCTAAATGATAGGTTTGTAAAATAATTGTCTCTCTTATTATATCATCAGTATTCACTTGATTTCATGAATATTTTTTTAATAATCTTTTATTTTCTTATTTATATTCTTTTGTTTTTTAATGCATTTAAAACTTGAATTTATTGAGTACCCACCATTCATTGTAATTTATGTAGCTACATTTATTTCTAATAGTACTTAGCCTTACTTTTCTAAATGACAGGTTTGTAAAATAATTGTCTCTCTTATTATATCATCAATATTCACTTGATTTCATGAATCTTTTTTTGATATATTTTTTTCTTGTTTATATTCTTTTGTTTTTTAATACATTTAAAACTTTCTTTTAAAAAAAAAAAAAAGTTTCGAGGCGCTGCCCCCGAACCCCCGACCAATTGTGACCCTTATATAATTTTCTGGATCCGTCCCTCCATACAACACACAAATTGATTAAGTTTTAGTTCACATCCTTTATTCCAAAGCAAATATAGCTTTCGTTAGCATTCTTATATCTTTTAGTATATGATATTGCTCTTACAGGTGTTCCATAATGCTTTTGAAAATATCTTTTTAGTGAAAGAAATTATGACTGCTTATACACAATATTTCATATTTAAATTCACGTGAATGCAAAAGAAAGAATAAATAAATAAAAGGAAAGGTCTTGTGAGAGCTAGTTAAATCTAACTTCAAAATTATCAAATAGTAACATATATATACCTTTAAAAAAAGAAAGAAAATTGCACAAATAAATTATGATATAATTATAAAAGCACTATTATGTTAGTGTATATGTAGTTATAAGATCTAACTCAACCATTCAATTCAAATAAAACTTTAAATAATTCAAATTATAAATATTCAATCGCTCAAATAATAATTTTAAATTAGGGTGAATGTGTAAATTTAGCAACAAATTATTTCTCTACATGCATCCAACACATTTAACTATTTTGGGTGTAAAAGTAGACATAATCAAATTTTTTAGTATCATATATAGCAACGCTGTTAAACCAGTTTAACTTCCATTACTTTTTGAACTGTAAGTCTTGTCAGTCTTCTCATTCCCTATTATTTTAATATATTTTAGAAGGAAAATGTGCAAATTTAGTAATAAACTATTTCGCTATGAGCATCCAACATAATTATCTTTTGTTAGGTCCAAAAATAGACATAAAAATTTTTGTCTTACAAATGAAAATATTTGTCTTGTGAATAATCATATTTGTCTTGTAAAGAGATTTAAGAGGAATCCATGGAGTTAAAAAAATTGTGGTCATTCACATATTTATCTTGTAAAAAAAAAAATTATAACTCCCTAAATTATTTTAAATCCATTTATTTGTCTTATAAATGCTCTTATGAAAAAAAGCGAGGACATTATTGTCTTTTCATTGACAAAACTTGATTTTATTTTAACCCAAGGGGATGAAGTGCAATTTCAATCTTTTGGGGGTTGACTGAAATAAAATTGCTTCCATAGAATCTAAATGATATTTTCCCATTAAAAAATGCATGTATTTCTCATAATATATTAAAATAATAAAAAGAAATAAGACTGGTGGGACCTACAATACAAAAAAGTAACGGAAGTTAACTAGGCTAACGACTTTGCTATATATGCTACCAAAAAAATTAATTATGTCTACTTTTACACCCCAAAACAGTTAATTATATTGAGTGCCCATAAAAAAATAATTTGTTGTTAAATTTGCACCTTAACCATTTAAACTAAATAACATTGCCCAAAAAGGATCATGTAATTTTACATGAGTAAATATTGGTAGACACCTGCGCTGGAGATTTGTATGGGATACTTATTTTTTTCAAATTCATCGATTATATTTGGGAGCCGTTTTTTCTGTAGAAATTTCTTTAATATAATTACAGCCCCGGTGTTTTGGTTCCCTCAATAATATTCCAGAGAATATTTCATGGCATTTCAAGAAAGAATATTTTACATTCACCTGTTTGACTTAATTAATCACAATATATAGTTTTAGGAATCAGATTACTTTTTAAAAGAAAAACCCCAAAATCATGTTCATTATAAATTAATAGTCTCTTATAACAACTCAAGTGAAAATAGGAATAATATTACTGTAATTCATATCAATATTTAGTATAAAAAATAAAATTTATAACATAATCATATTATTCATAATATGACTTATTTTGTACATCTATGTTGCACATAAAACCCATCTCCCTCGTGTAATAGTTAATATGATTTTTTTTTTTCTAAAACACTCTAATTATTATTATTTTGGTTCCATTCATTTCTATTTTACTTGATTATAGTTTATACGCATCAATAAAGGTAAAATTAAAAAAAATTGATAAATATATAAAAATAAGTCTTACATTTAAGATATAGATCAACTCCTTAATTAAGTTTTATATTAAAAACTAGAAGTTACACCTCCAAAAGAAAGGGGGGGGAGGGGGGGAACCAACTAAAGTGACATTAGACTCAAAATTGGGAAAATTATTGAGTCTCAAAAAATAAATGTAATTACTAAAATCTCTCATAACAAGTGACAAGCCTGCAATGACAAATTTTTACATAGGAAATAACGATAAATCCATATTGCTCACTCCATGACACCTCATAGTAATTTTTCCCACAAAATTTGCACATAGTGCATGGTAGTTAAAAACTCGATTTATCACTACGATTTTATGTTTTTACGATTTTTTTCATTAAAACGATTTTACTAATTTTCCAAACGCTTTTAAGTTTTTACGATTTTACGTTTTACGATTTTTCATTCTCCTTCCGTTTTCAGGTAAAATCTACGTTTTCACTACCATGACACAGTGACAAATGGTATCAACTAGAGATACGTTTTTCTTTTCCACTTAAAATTTGCTCTCTCTTTTTTCTAATTAATTTCTTTTACTTACCTAAAATGGTGAGTGAAAATTATTTTTATACAAAAGAGTTATTGCAACTTGTAATTTGCATGCGTTTATATTCTTTTTCGTTAATGGCTAATGTTAGGATGGTTAAGTGCACTAGACTTGAGTTAATGTAGGAAGTCTCACATCCAACCTCGTAAACTTGAATATTAAAGGTTTTGAGTTAAATGCATTAAGCCAAGCCAGCCAACTTTCACTTTCTTTTGCAATGTTGTTTAATACATGCATTGACCACATGGTGTTTGTGTATGTCTAAGGGAGAAAGAACCATAAAAAGAGCTATATACCACATACATATTTTGAAATTTTTAGATTAGACAACGGGTCCCACATCATGCTCACAACAAATTGGGGACATGGAGTGGGCTTAGAACAAAGGAATAGAACAAGGAACTTATTTCATTATAGCTACTTAGCTAGCCACTATTGTGCTGCCACCAAGTATAGTTGAGAGATACTTTCAGCCTCTATAATATTATTTATAAATAATCTATACTATTATACCATTATACCTCTTATCCTCTGAGTATGAAGGAAGCGCGCATTCCATTATGAGAATTTGTATATTATTAAAGCTATAAAGAATCTACAAACATGACTTGGAAGTATCCTGCCTAACCCTCAATAATCTAGAGATTTCAAATTGCCACTAAACAAACCCATGAGATCTTGGAAGTAGATCCTCTCATGATCTTCTTTTTTTCATTATTCGTAATAAGCTAATTTGGATCATTGATTGGGAAGATGAGAGAAAAGTCAAAGTAGTATTATGTGACCTTTTAAATTGATTAGACGGACATGATTTAGAGATTATGAGAAAATAATGATGACAAAAACTCAACCATAACATCTTTCTTTCTTGATATGATTAAACAAAAGGGACTGCTTAATTGAAGTGGAGATTTGAAAATATTTAAGAGTCAATTATACTCAATCTCTGCAAATCTGGCTGGGCTCAATAGAGATTGCATTAGTGAGCTAGTATATAATTAGGGAGAATATCATTTAGGTCCAAACCAAAGAAAATAATATATTGACAAGTTTTTTCATTTGTCAATGGTAGCTCTTCACTTGTCAATTGAGACTTTTCTAATATTATTTTTGTAACATCCCAATTTGAAACGCATAATTTTTTTTTTTTTTTTCAATCAGAGTCGAGCAATAGAGCGAAAGAGAAATCAGTTCGTAGCCAAAACATCAACCATTGTGTAATATTGTATAGATTACAATAGTCCTAAGGTTTTAGAAATGAAATAGCGGAATGACAGAATAACAGAATAACGTAAAAACGATAAGATAGAAATAGTCTTCCGCCGCACGTCTATTCCGGGCACTTGCCTCGATCCCGAACCGTGGTCCTCCCGACCTGAAGCTACAAATTGAGATTCAATTCACCATATTGAATCTCAGGTAACGGTTAACCTCATACCCAAACAATACAATATACAGACAACAGATATTTCTAGAGCTAATACCACAGTATATCATAAGCATACAAACGATGCATGATCATTATGCCGACAAACATAAGCACAAAGCAATATGTAAAGCCCCATAAGGTAAACAATAACGGCTGCACTATTCACCGGTGCCACGATAATTACTCGTGTCCTCGGCGCTAGGAAAACAAAACGGTGTTACCAAAACTATAACCCGTATAAGCGTCTCGTATAACGGTCTACGAACATATCATTGACATATAAGTATTTAAGATGTACAATATTAGTGTTACAAAGACGCGTCCGTACCTTCGTTGGCAACGTTAGGTACTACCGGCGGAAGACGTACTTTCACGGAAGAACGTGAACTTCAAATGCGGTTCGTCGGGCGGCAGTAACGGCAAAGCAAATCGAGATTCTGATATCCTATAAGAATAATATCACCTTTATTAGCGATTTGACACTATAACTGGCTTTTTAGGTAAAAATTACCATTTTGCCCTTCTACCCCTAATCGGCGGAATTTCACCAAAGACTTCGTTACTCTAGCAAATTTTCTTCCCGAAATTTTGCCGTAACTTCGACGCAACTATGATTTTCGAAAATAATGACTAAAATAGCCCTCCCATATGATACCCAAATCATACTTGAAATTTAAAGGCTATTCTAACAAATTCTACCCTTACTTTTAAAAAGAACTGCTAAAGTTCCAACTTTTCGGCGACTCGACCCTACTATGTTTTTACCTCTTTAGGCACATTTTTCAATGCAATGAGGCCTAAAAACAAGCATAGGAATCTTATCACCTACTTCCTAAATCTAACTAACAATTCTACTAACTACCGAACTAAAAACTTAAAAGCTAATGGCCAAAAGACTTACCCGTTGAAGAATTCTGCGAGCTTTTCCCGAGCTTATCTCTACTTTCTCTCTCAAGAAATTCGGTCAAGACAAGAAAGAAATGGTGTGAGGATTTCTCAAGGAGCATGCCTCCTATTTATAGACTTTGGTTAAGGCTTTGTTTGGAATTCCAAATTGTAAAGAACCCATTAATGCAACTTGAACACAAAGTCACAAACTCCACCTCACCCCCTTTGGTCGACATCTTTGGGCTGTTTGGCAGCCAAGGATTGGCCAAGAAGTGATGACTCACCTCACTTTATGGCCGGTCAGACCGTATTTCTCGATCGGTACCCGATTCGCGTAATTTCGGAGAAATCTCAAAATTCTAGATTTAGAACTTTGAAGACCTTCTCTTTCTCATCAATAATATCTATTATAACTTGAATTTTGACTTTAGACAGGGTTCCAACTGTCCTGCTGAAGTTTCTCGAAAAACGTGTCCGTACGCGTCCGGTGTCAGAAATCGGTTCCGGAATCATCAAGCTCTAGATAATAATTCACTGATTCCAAATGTATTTTTATAATTATAAACTCATCCCTAGATGTTGAGTTATAATTTATTTCCTTATTTTCCCAAAATGTGACTAGCAGCATTTTCCCTATTTCGTCTTATTAGGACAATGTGCTACGGGTCTCGGAATTGACTTAGGAAGAGGTCACTTGAAGGTAAAAACTCACTGATCAATATTTTACCTTGACTTTGGAATTCCTATTCCTGGTTCCCTAGATAGGATCTGTTTCCTAAATATAAGATTACTATTCATGCTTTTAATTATATTATATAATAATCAAAAATTTGCAAAATATCAAGATATCAAATTTTGCTTCTTATTCTCAAATTCTTTGGCCAATTTTCGGCAGCCTTCTTTTTTTTTTTGTAAATGTTTTTCAAGAATTAATTAATTACTTAATTCAATTTTTATTAAAAATTCTACAAAATTCCCTAATTGGTCCATTCTTGTATTTAGGTTTAAAAATACCTAAACTCAACTATTTTTCTCAAAACTTTCCAATTTAATTAGTAAATACATTTTATTAATATTCAACTAATTTCCACTAATTTTAGAGCTTCACATAATTATTCTTGAAATTTCCTTTGCTTATGCTTAAGTAATTAGCTATTAATTACTTAATTACTCTTTTAACCATAGTTGGTATTTTTCTTAATTAGAATGCTTCATTACCTTCATATTCTTGTATTAACATTAGCATTTCCATGCCTCTTGCATTGTTTCATAATTACAAGGGTATTTTGGTCATTTTATTACTTTATGAGCATCCTTTCTCATTTTCCCAAGTTTGTAATTTATTTAATTACTGTAATTAGAGATAATATACTCTCTTAATTCAACTGGTCATTTTCGACTTTTAGGATTTTTCATGAATTTTCTAAGTTAATTACCCTTTGCGGGGCATTTTGGTCATTTTGGCACTTTGACCCTTAAACTCCCTAATTTCTTGCAGAAATTCTACCTAGAAAATAGACTATAATTACCCAAGAATGGAGATTGCAATTTCACTTATCGAAATATCCAACTTTTATTTATAATATTCCGAGATAAATATCAAGTATTACATTTCTCCCCCTTACACCAAAATTTCGTCCTCGAAATTTAATCTATACTAACTAAACTTCGGGCCATAAACTCGGGTACTTCTCCTTCATGTCACTCTCGGTCTCCCAAGTTGCCTCGCTCGGTGTCAAACCCTTCCGGACCACCTTCACTATCGGTATAGTTTTAGTCCTAAGCCGTTTCTCCCGACGTTCGAGAATTCGCTCCGGCTCGACTACAAAGGTGTTACCATGCCGTACTTCAACATCATCGTACTTTATGACATGATCTCGATCTGGTAGGTACTTCTTCGGTTGTGACACGTGAAAAACATCATGGAGATTACTCGGGTTCGGGGTAACGCTAGTTGATATGCAACAGTCCTCGCTCGGCTAATACTTCAATTGGTCCAACGTAACGCGGACTAAGCTTCTTTCTCTTCGGTGTTCCGCCGACACATTATCGGAGATAACTTCGTAAACACATGGTCTCCGACTTCAAACTTCAACGGTCTTCTCCTCTTATCTCGCATAGCTCTTACGTCTCATGTGCAAAGAAGGAGTCTCTTCTTGATCGGTGCGATCCGCTCGAGGTGCGCTCAAGCATGTCGGCCCAAGTAATGCGCTTCTCGGACGAATCCGTCCAGACAATGGTGATTGACACTTCCGCCCATACAATGCCTCGAACGGGGCCATTTGTATACTAGCATGATAACCGTTGTTATATGCAAACTCTGCTAGCGAAAGATGTTGATCCCAACTTCCTTTGAAATCTAGGGCACATGCTCGCAGCATATCCTCCAGCGTTTGTATGGTCCTTTCAGATTGACCGTCTGTTTGTGGGTGATAAGCCGAACCGAACTTCGCCTTGGTCCCCATACCTTCATGTAATGATTGCCGAAACGGGATTTGAACCGCGTATCCCGGTCGGAGACAATGCTCGTAGGAACACCATGTAATCTTACTATCTCTTTGATATAAATCCCCGCCAATCGTTCGGAGAATAGTGGATCCGATGGGAATGAAGTGTCGACTTGGTTAGTCCGTCAACAACTACCCAAATTGTATCATGGTTTCGATTTTGGGTAGACCTACCACAAAATCCATGGTTATGTTCTCCCACTTCCATTCGGCAACTCTAGTCCTTGAAGAAGACCGGGGGTCGTCGGTGTTCAATCTTTACTTTCGACGGGTCAAGCATTTGGCCACGTATTCTCGCTACGTCTTTCTTCATCCCGGCCACCAAAACTCGGATTTCATACTCCGGTACATCTTGACCATGCCTGGATGTAGAGTGTACTTACTCTTATGAGCCTCATCCATTATTGTCCGCTTTAATTCATCAATTGGCGGTATGTAGATTCGTCGCTTATACCCGACCAAACCACTAAGTGATAGGTCATAGTCTTGGGTCTCACCTCGAGTGATCTTCTCACGTATCTCTTTTGCCCAATCATCTTGTTTCTGCGCTTTCTCCACTTCATCTCTCAGATCATACTCCCCTTGACTCGCAAGAAGTGTAGCAAGATAGGCATCACCGGTGCGTGCGACCCATGCAGATTTGGTTGGTTAGATTCAGTCTACGAAATCTTCCCAGTTTCGCCTCCCGTATCATCATGTGTGATACCTGCACCTGTCTTTCTACTAAGAGCATCAGAACAACGTTTGCTTTACCCGGATGGTACTTGATCTCCGGGTGTAGTCTTTAATCAACTCCATCCAACGACGTTGTCTCATATTGAGTTCTCGTTGATCGAACAAGTATTTCCAGACTCTTGTGGTCACAAAACACTTCTACGCTTACACCGTACATGTAATGCCTCCATATCTTCAAAGCGAACACGATAGCCGCCGGCTCTAGATCGTGTGTAGGATAATTTAACTCGTGGGGTTTCGGTGACGAGAGGCATAAGCCACCACTCGCCCAATTGCATTAGGACACAACCCAATCCTTGCCCACCGGCATCACCGTAGACTACATAAGTCTCATCGGGATGCGGGGATAATCAATACCGGTGCCGTAGTCAACCTCTCCTCGGTTCGAAAGCTCTCCTCATGGTCATCTCCCCATACAAAGGGTTGATTCTTCCTCGTAAGCTTTGTCAATGGTAGGGCAAGACGCGAGAAATCCCGTATAAATCTGCGGTAGTATCCCGCCGACCAAGAAAACTACGGATCTCCGTCACGGTCTCTCGGCCGTTTCCGGTCCGTAACCGCTTCCACCTTGCTTGGATCAACCGCAACTCCGCCGCTAGATATAACATGGCCCGAAATTTCACTTCCGGCGGCCAAAATTCACATTTGCTCGGCTTAGCATAAAGTTGTTTTTCCCTGAGTATGCCTAACACCTTTCGCAGATGTTCTTCGTGCTCTTCTTTGCTCTTAGAATATATCAAAATGTCGTTGATAAACACCACCACAAATTGGTCTAGGTGTTGTCGGAAGATACGGTTCATGTAATCCATGAATACCGCAGTGCATTTGTCAATCCGAAGGGCATCACAAGGAATTCATAATGCCCATATCTCGGTTCCGAAAGCCGTCTTGGGAACATCGCCATCTTTAACTCGCAACCGATGGTATCCCGAACGCAAGTCAATCTTTGAAAAGACTGTGGAACCAGACAATTGATCCAAAAGATCATCAATCCGGGAAAGTGGGTACTTGTTTTTTACAGTTACTTTGTTGAGCTCGCGGTAATCGATGCAGAGTCGGAAACTTCCATCTTTCTTCTTTACAAAAAGTACTGGGGCTCCCCACGGTGAAACGCTAGGTCGAATGAACCCCTTCTTCAAAAGCTCTTCCAACCGCTTCTTCAACTCCCCGCATCTCGTTAGGAGCCATTCGATACGGCGCCTTTGATATTGATCTGTACCTGTGCATCAAATCAATGTTGAACTCCACTTCTCGGATAGGAGGTAACTCGGTGAGATCCTGCGGAAATACATCGAAAAATTCATTCACCACGGGGATGTCCCGGAGTGAAAGGTTAGCTTCGCTTTGACAGAAAGAATACCATGAAAGCATGACATCCTTGCTTCACGCACCGATCGGCACGTAGCGGAGAGAAAGTTCGAGCTCACTTCAACCTTGTCTCCGGCAAATGATATCTCCTTTTTGCCACGATCGATCATCGCACCGTTGGCCGTTAACCGATTCAGCCCGAATATGACGTCAATGCCGTGAAGAGGTAGACGGATGAGATCCACTTTAGAAACTCGTCCATCCACGTTAGCAGTACAATTCATACATACATCAGAGGCTAAAGACTTTACACCCAACGGTGTAGCTACAACAAGATCAAATGGTAATCTACAAGCATGCAATCCTAAACGACTTGCACAATCATAGGAAATAAACGAGTGACTAGCACCCGAGTCATACAATGCTTCCAATAGATTTCCATTGAGATAGATGGTACCTTGAACCATCGCCGGGGACTTCTCGGCCTCTCGTGTTTGTCAATGCAAAGATCCGCCCCGTTCGAGGTCTCGTCTGCGGTCCTCTCGGGGCAATCCCGCTAATGTGTCCAGGCTTCCGACATCCGGCAGACTTGTTTCCCATCACGGTTGGCTCCTGGATGGTACTTCTTACATTTCGACACGTCTGGGATCCCGTCCGTTTGAAACTATTTTGTTGGTAGGGCTTCTTGTTCCCGCCGGTTGTCATTCCAAGGCGTTTTCCTCTTCGTGAGGAACCTCCGCGGTTTGATCCACCGCGATTTGCGTTGTTACCTTCCCCGGCCTCGAGTCTTGCGCGGTTCCTTTAAGTTGCGCTCCGTCATTCCGGGATTCTACCGCTTGGGCCATTCTTGGAAATTGCTTTGAGATACTAACCTTACCTTTATATCGTACTTCAATCCGGTTAATAGTCGGTTAGCCTTCCGGCTCTCATTCTTGTAGACTTTTAGGTATGATGAATACCTTGACAGTTGGTAAAACGGGCGAAGTAGTCGTCAAATGACTCTTCGACTCCTTGCTTGATGCAGGAATTCTTCCTCTTTAATTACTGCGTTGATGGAGGAAAGTCTTGTTTGTTGAATTGTTCGAGGAACATTTCCCAAGTAACGGGGACCAGGCGGGGTTGTGGAAACACTTTTCCACCACCTGTGGGCATCTCCTCAAGCCGGTATATTGCTATTTGGGCCATCCGATTTCCGTGGCACTCCATGACTTCAAAAATCTTCTCAAGACTCAAAAGCCAATCCTCGCCTAGCTCACTCTTTCCTCGGAAACCGGTGGTTTCAACTTGCGGAACTCGGTTTACCCAATTTTCCGTAGTTTCTCTATTTGTTCATGCCCGGGTTGTGATTGGGATCTCTCGGACCCTTCGGGCTCTTCATAATTTTCATAATCTTCATTGTCATCATACCCTTCGTCGTCATCATTGTTATTATCTTCATTTTTCGTTCATCCTCGCGTTGTCGTGCGTCTAATTGCCTTTGTGCCTCCCGGTCTTGTTGGTTTTGTCTTGCCGTAAGAGCATCAATCGAACTCTTTGTTCTTGCGAGTTCTACGCATTTCTTCAATTTCTTCACGTCCGGGTTGATTCGGTTCATCGTTTCGTTCATCCCGAGGCTGTGCGCCTTTCTTCCCCTACCTCGGCCTCGCCGCGGCCTCGGCCTCTTCCTCTTGGTGCACCAAAGACCTCTCAAGTTGGCCATGTTTTAAATTCTTTTTTCCTTTAAACAATTATGAAAGAATATATAAATATTAAAAGTGACAAAACAATTTGCACACCAAACATATATTCACATATATTCATTCATAAAGTTTATACATATCAGTCGATCTAATACTAATACAAGTCATACTGCACAATCTCCTTATTCAAACGTATTTACAATATTCAAAGGTACTTGGAGATACAAACTAAACTCCCTAGTTTCTACAATCCACGACTTCCTTGTACCGACGTTCTTCCTCTACATGTAAAGGCGAACCAAGCTCTTCGGGTAGCGAAGGTGTATGCTAACACTTAAGATAGGTCCGTCATCTAATAGTTCATTACCGATCCTTGCCCAAAAGCGGGTATAGGGAAAGAAGTACAATGTGGTCCTAACCCAATCTGGGTGAATGTCCCCTATTATTGGCTTGGTAGTTTGAGATTAGGGTTAAAAACACAAGATATTTTCCTTGGGTGGTGCTAGTGAGATTCGTAGCTTCAATGAGAAAGTTTTCCAACAAAACGACTAACGTGTCATTATCATTCAGGACATAGTAGAAATTTTCTGGTTCACATTGCCTCATCTTCAAGAAGTTGAATGTCGGGGTAGTCAAAGTTATCATCAACCGAGGAATGGGTAGGGCTTCCGGATCAGCTTGGTCCTCAATCTCCGTGTCGTTCGGAGTTGAGATTAGGAGAATCGAGTTCGAGTCCTCGTAGCGGGGTGATAGGAGGGTTCGGCTCACCGTAATAGTGACTAGGAGTTGTGGGGTCCGTACACTCGTGGTTTGGATCCAAAGGAAACTGTTCATAGTGATCTCGTACTCCCGGGGTATAATAGGTTCAGCATGGTTTTCAATCTCGGGCTCATCCGGTTGTGCGTTGTAGGAATCTACCTCTTCTTCGATGGAATCTCCTTCCGTAGTCGGTGGGGATGGGTTATTTGAGGGTTCGGTGCGACGGAGGAATGGATCTCCGGGTAGGACGCCTCCGTAATCCGTGATAATTGTAGAATGGCTCTAAGGCGGCTCTTCGTCCCGTTCATCTCTACACATTACACCAATGGCCTTATCGTACTCATTTTCAAAAATGTGCTCATAATTAAAAGGCTTAAGAACCTAACTCCGTTATCCGAACGTAATGGCCGGGTAAGTGTCTACCATGGGGCCTCACCGGATTAGCGGTGACTTATGGCACACCCACGTAGACTAGCCTTGCCTTCGGCACCAAAGCGCCCGTGGTAACACGGTTAAATACTTGCCAGAATTTCATGCTCTGATACCAAAAATGTAACATCCCAATTTGAAACGCATAATTTTTTTTTTTTTTCAATCAGAGTCGAGCAATAGAGCGAAAGAGAAATCAGTTCGTAGCCAAAACATCAACCATTGTGTAATATTGTATAGATTACAATAGTCCTAAGGTTTTAGAAATGAAATAGCGGAATGACAGAATAACAGAATAACAGAAAACGATAAGATAGAAATAGTCTTCCGCTGCACGTCTATTCCGGGCACTTGCCTCGATCCCGAACCGTGGTCCTCCCGACCCGAAGCTACAAGCCGAGATTCAATTCACCATATTGAATCTCGGTAACGGTTAACCTCATACCCAAACAATACAATATACGGACAACAGATATTTCTAGAGCTAATACCACAGTATATCATAAGCATACAAACGATGCATGATCATTATGCCGACAAACATAAGCACAAAGCAATATGTAAAGCCCCATAATGTAAACAATAAAAGCCTGCACTATTCACCAGTGCCACGATAATTACTCGTGTCCTCGCTAGGAAAACAAAACGGTGTTACCAAAACTATAACCCGTATAACTGCGTATAACGGTCTACGAACATATCATTGACATATAAGTATTTAAGATGTACAATATTAGTGTTACAAGACGCGTCCGTACCTTCGTTGGCAACGTTAGGTACTACCTGGCGGAAGACGTACTTTCACGGAAGAACGTGAACTTCAAACGGTTCGTCGGGGCGCGAACGGCAAAGCAAATCGAGATTCGATATCCTATAAGAATAATATCACCTTTATTAGCGATTTGACACTATAACTGGCTTTTTAGGTAAAAATTACCATTTTGCCCTTCTACCCCTAATCGGCGGAATTTCACCAAAGACTTCGTTACTCTAGCAAATTTTCTTCCCGAAATTTTGCCGTAACTTCGACGCAACTATGATTTTCGAAAATAATGACTAAAATAGCCCTCCCATATGATACCCAAATCATACTTGAAATTTAAAGGCTATTCTAACAAATTCTACCCTTACTTTTAAAAAGAACTCGCTAAAGTTCCAACTTTTTCGCGACTCGACCCCTACTATGTTTTTACCTCTTTAGGCACATTTTTCAATGCAATGAGGCCTAAAAACAAGCATAGGAATCTTATCACCTACTTCCTAAATCTAACTAACAATTCTACTAACTACCGAACTAAAAACTTAAAAGCTAATGGCCAAAAGACTTACCCGTTGAAGAATTCTCGCAGAGCTTTTCCCCGTAGCTTATCTCTCTACTTTCTCTCTCAAGAAATTCGGTCAAGACAAGAAAGAAATGGTGTGAGGATTTCTCAAGGAGCATGCCTCCTATTTATAGACTTTGGTTAAGGCTTTGTTTGGAATTCCAAATTGTAAAGAACCCATTAATGCAACTTGAACACAAAGTCACAAACTCCACCTCACCCCCTTTGGTCGACATCTTTGGGCTGTTTGGCAGCCAAGGATTGGCCAAGAAGTGATGACTCACCTCACTTTATGGCCGGTCCCAATCGTATTTCTCGATCGGTACCCGATTCGCGTAATTTCGGAGAAATCTCAAAATTCTAGATTTAGAACTTTGAAGACCTTCTCTTTCTCATCAATAATATCTATTATAACTTGAATTTTGACTTTAGACGGGGTTCCAACCGTCCTGAAGTTTCTCGAAAAACGTGTCCGTACGCGTCGGTGTCGAAATCGGTTCCGGAATCATCAAGCTCTAGATAATAATTCACCGATTCCAAATGTATTTTTATAATTATAAACTCATCCCTAGATGTTGAGTTATAATTTATTTCCTTATTTTCCCAAAATGTGACTAGCATCATTTTCCCTATTTCGTCTTATTAGGACAATGTGCTACGGGTCTCGGAATTGACTTAGGAAGAGGTCACTTGAAGGTAAAAACTCACCGATCAATATTTTACCTTGACTTTGGAATTCCTATTCCTGGTTCCCTAGATAGGATCTGTTTCCTAAATATAAGATTACTATTCATGCTTTTAATTATATTATATAATAATCAAAAATTTGCAAAATATCAAGATATCAAATTTTGCTTCTTATTCTCAAATTCTTTGGCCAATTTTCGGCAGCCTTCTTTTTTTTTTTGTAAATGTTTTTCAAGAATTAATTAATTACTTAATTCAATTTTTATTAAAAATTCTACAAAATTCCCTAATTGGTCCATTCTTGTATTTAGGTTTAAAAATACCTAAACTCAACTATTTTTCTCAAAACTTTCCAATTTAATTAGTAAATACATTTTATTAATATTCAACTAATTTCCACTAATTTTAGAGCTTCACATAATTATTCTTGAAATTTCCTTTGCTTATGCTTAAGTAATTAGCTATTAATTACTTAATTACTCTTTTAACCATAGTTGGTATTTTTCTTAATTAGAATGCTTCATTACCTTCATATTCTTGTATTAACATTAGCATTTCCATGCCTCTTGCATTGTTTCATAATTACAAGGGTATTTTGGTCATTTTATTACTTTATGAGCATCCTTTCTCATTTTCCCAAGTTTGTAATTTATTTAATTACTGTAATTAGAGATAATATACTCTCTTAATTCAACTGGTCATTTTACTCGACTTTTAGGATTTTTCATGAATTTTCTAAGTTAATTACCCTTTGGGGGCATTTTGGTCATTTTGGCACTTTGACCCTTAAACTCCCTAATTTCTTGCAGAAATTCTACCTAGAAAATAGACTATAATTACCCAAGAATGGAGATTGCAATTTCACTTATCAGAAATATCCAACTTTTATTTATAATATTCCAGATAAATATCCGGGTATTACAATTTTCCTTGGTTGGAACCTAAATCTAATTTTCATAAATGAGCAATTCTTGACTTGATACTAGGGGATGTTTGGTATGATGAATTTGTAGGGGAAGGAAGGGAAAATTTCTATGATTCGGACTTGAAAAATTGGAGCAATTGGGTTACAAAATTTTAATAAAGAGATTATGTAAGATAAAAGAGTAAAAAAATTAATGAAAAACTTTTAACCCTACTTCTCTAATGTTTTTAAAATCCAACTCATAAAAATTTCCCCTCCCCTCTAAATCCCTAATACCAAACAACCCTTGAAAGTCTTCTTATATTATGTATTAATACAACAACAACAACAAGAATAAAATAACAACAAAGTCTTATCCCACTAGATGGGTTGGCTATGTGTATCACATGACATTATTGTGCTCTATTGAAAACCAAATCATAGATATATTATTAACTAAAAGATTTCGGTCTATAACCTCATTAAGTGTTCACTTTGGTCTTTCTCTACCTCTTTTTAGAGGGCTCTATACTATTTGATTTACCCTCCTCCCTGACACTCCCAATAGCCTTCTTTAAATGTGCCACCTCAAGCGATTTTCTATAATTTGCTCCTCAATAGATGTCACTCCAACTTGTTTAACTATATAATCAATTATGAATATTATCTTTTTTTATGGTCATCCATTTCAGCAACCTCATGCCACATATTATGTACTCCCTCCGGTTCTAATTATATGACATATTTAACCGATTTTGGAGAGATTAAGGATAGAAGTTAAATTAGTTAATTTTACTCATTTTTCTAAAATGTCCATCTATAAATTTAAAATGACATAAGTAAAAGTGAATTAACAACCCCTACCACATTACCTCTCCGACTTAGAATTTTCCTTTTCATACGCTTTTTAATTGAAATAATGGTCTTGTTATATACACATATATGTGTGTATATATGTATACATATAGATACACACACATGCATACATATATTTACACACATATATACGAATACACACACAAGTATATATATATATATCTACACACATATATATATATATATATATTGACAGGCACACACACATGTACACACACAGATATACATATATGTATACACACACACAAACACTCTCACAGATATATATATATATGTGTGTGTGTGTGTGTGTGTATTTATATATGTGTGAGTCTATATATATGTGTTTGTGTATATATGTTGTATATTTGTATATAGACACACACACAAACACATGTAATCACCAAAACCAAACACACTTGAGATAATAAAATAGGGGTATTTTAGGAAGAAATTAGCAAAAATTAGAATGTTGTCCTATAATTAGAACCAAAATCAACTCCTAAATGTTATCTTATAATTAGGACCGGAGGGAGTATTATTTAATACCTCTTGCTCAAAATGGTTTAACTTGAAAATTTCATTTACTTATTATCGGTTAAGGAGTGATTTAGCCAACAAACTATTGGCTCAAGAGCATCTAGCATAATTAACTTTTAAATGGACCAAAAATACCAATAAACTTTTAAAAATGTGCACCCAGCACAATAAACTTTTAAAAATGTGCAGTCAGCACAATGCCGTTAGAAAAAGATAACGTCTATTATCTAATATGCAGATTGGCCAACAAACTTTTACTCCGAAGCACAAAGACACAAAAAACTTTACTCAGAACGCCAAAGACAAAATTCTAAATTTCACTAAATTAAATAAAAAAAATTCTCAATTGTCATTATTCAAAACTACTTGTATAGATATCTATGGACAAAAATTATTCATTTGCTAAAATAAACAAAAATTTTCATTAAAAACATAATTATATGATTTAAATAAAAATCAAGGTATTTTATAATTTATTATATATGTTAAACAAAAATAATTATATGATTTATTTTTAGTTTAGAAGAAATTTATGTGAGTTAAAAAATTCATTTAATGTTAATAAAATTTAAAAATTCTAAAAATTCTATTATATCCAGGAAAGAAATGAAATGCGTTTAATTTTTATTTTTATAAAAAGAGCTTAATGGATATCAACGTTGATACTTAATAATATAAATCCGCAACTTGATGATATATTTGTTAATTAAATGATCTATTGATTATATGAATATGGGACTTGTTGAAGAAAAAAAGATAACCTAAAAAAAATTAAAAGTTTGTTGGTCAAATTGCTCCTTAACCCATTATTAAATTGTCCTTAATCAAATTTCTTAAGTTATCTTTTTTTCTTCAACAAGTCTCATATTCATATAATCAATAGATCATTTAATTAACAAATATATCATCAAGTTTGATTTATATTATTAAGTATCAATGTTAATATCCATTAAGCTCTTTTTTTTGTAAAAATAAAAATTAAACTCATTTCATTTCTTTCAGGATATAATAGATGTTTTAAATTTTATTAACATTAAATGAATTAATTAAATCACATAAATTTCTTCTAAAATAAAAATAAATCATATAATTTTTTAACATATATAATAAATTATAAAACACCTTGAGTTTTATTTAAATCATATAATTATGTTTTTAATGAAAAGTTTTGTTTATTTTAGCAAATGAATAATTTTTGTCCATAGATAACTATACAAGTAGTTTTAAATAATGACAATTGAGAAAAAAAAATTATTTAATTTAGTGAAATTTAGAATTTTTTGCTGGGCGCTCCTAGAGTAAAAGTTCATTGGCTAATCTGCAATTTAGATAATAGACGTTATCTTTTTTTTAGCGTTGTCTTGATGCAAGACATTTTTAAAAGTTTATTGTATTGGATGCACATTTTTAAAAGTTTATTAGTATTTTTTGTCTACTTAAAAGTTAATTGTGCTGGACGCTCATGAACCAATAGTTTGTTGACCAAATCGCTCCTTAACCCTTTCATAAATGACAAAGCAAGACCAATCCTTCACACATATAATTTTGAACAGTAGAATTTTGGTTTCTGTCTAGTCCCAAAGTGGGAGTAGCAGTATAGTGTCCAAGGATATTTTAGAATGTGCTCCAGAGCATCAATACTTAAGCATATCAACCAAATCCCCCTTTTTCCCATCACCTATATATATAATGCCATCCTGGCCTTCCATTGAATACTCACCACCAGGCAAACACACACTAGCTAGAAACTCTCTCTCTATCTTGTCTCTTAAGGGTTACAAGATGGTGAAGTTCTCTAAGCAGTTTGAGGGTCAGCTTATTCCAGAATGGAAGCAAGCCTTTGTGGATTATTGTCAGCTCAAGAAAGAGCTCAAGAATTTCCAACTTCTTAACAATGTCAATAATACACCCAACAAACAAAACCACAATGCCTCCTCTGTACCTAACTACCTCATTTCATCACTAAGAAAGTACTCTTTGTTTGGCCATCATCACACAGATCATGGACCAATCCAAGTACTTACTCCTCCTTCCAACAATAGCATGTAGAACATTTTTTTGTTCAGTGTCATGAACTTGACTGATTCATTCTTCTTTTGTTTTTTTGTTTTGGTTTTTTTTCAGGTTCATAGGAAATTTGGTTCCTCAGCTGGTAAGGAAGACATGTATGAGACTGAGTTGGTTGAGCAATTTGCTGATGCTGAAGCTGCTAAGGAATTTTTTTCCTGTTTGGACCAACAACTAAACAAGGTTAATAGGTTTTATGAAATGAAGGAGACAGAATTCATGGAAAGAGGTGACTCTTTGATAAAACAAATGAACATTCTCCTTGAGCTCAAATCTGCTTTCAAGCAGAAGCAAAAAAACAGAGGAGGCTCCTCCCAAGACTCAAATAAGGAAGACCAATCTATTTCATGCACATTTCGTAATGGTACATATTCAAAATTTTATTCTTTTAAAATCATCAATAAGTAGAATCTTATGTGTAATTATTTTTCTGTTTCAATTTGATGTATAATGTAGAATCATGTGTAACTTCTGCTATGTTCACTGGATACAGAGGAGGACTCTGTTAGAAGCAGAGCAGAGCAAGAAGAAATGCAGGGGAATTACACAGATGATTTAGAGAAAAATGGCATGTCGTTTTCAGAATCTTCTCAATTTGATGAAGCTGAGAAATCAATGAAAAGAGAAGATGGAAAGTTGAGGACACTTTCTGGGCGTAATGTTAGTTTCCAAGGGAAGAAGAATGTGAAGATCAACATTCCTATAACAACACCTTCTCGTACCATATCAGCAATTAGCTATCTGCTAAAGGAAGATTTGATGAACCAATCATCAAGCAAATATAATGTTCCAGAAAGTGGTAAGCTTCATCTTAATAAAACCAAATTGCATCATGCAGAAAAAATGATCAAAGGAGGTTTCGTTGAGCTCTATAAGGGGCTAGAATATCTCAAAGTTTACAGGTAGATAAATCCCATATTTCCTTTGCTTTGATACACTTAGAGGGTAAAACTCTGATTAATGTTTTACCCCCATGATATAAATTTTGCAGGAACTTGAATATGCTTGCATTTATGAAGATACTGAAGAAGTTTGACAAGGCAAGTTAAAGAAAGATTCAAACTTTATGTATAAAATTGGAGCTAAGTCTACATTTGTAATGAAAAAAATATTTTTTTTTCCTTCTTCTTGTTCAGGTCACTGAGAAACAAATTCTTCCCATTTATCTTAAAGTAGTAGAGACTTCTTATTTCAACAGCTCAGACAAGGTAAATATAGACTATAACATATCCACTTCGGATTTAACAAATCTGTTTGATGCTATGTTTAGAATAATGCCAAGATGTTTGCCACCAGTTATCCTTTCACCAGCAAGTTCACCGACAAGCTCAAGTGGCTGCATAGTTCATGTCTAAAACTCAATGTCCAAATAGGAAGAGAGAGAGATACTTGTTTGTCACTTACTTCCTGGTGCAAGCTTTCAGCTTTGTGAAACAGTATGCTCAATATTAGCTTCTAAAATGGCAGGTAATGAAGCTAGCTGACGAAGTCGAGGAACTATTTGTGAAAAATTTTGCCCAAGATGATCGAACAAAGGCCATGAAGTATCTTAGACCAAGTCAACGTAAAGAATCTCAAGTTGTAACTTTCTTCAATGGTGAGTACTTTTATATCAGCTCAAATCATGGACTTAATCAGCTTTTTTTTTTTACCTTTTCTAAAATGGCTTTTGGTGATGCATCATTTTGGTAGAGAACTTTAAGCTCCCCCCCCCCTTTTTTTTTTGTTGCATCCATTTGAATTTAAAGAAATCACATTATGGACCCATTAAGCCACTAGCTAGGATTACAAAAGAATGTCACAAACTGGCCCCACTTTTTGGTGGAAGCAATGGACTGGTCCCATGGCTTGCTATATTATCTTTCAGAATCTAACCGAACCACAAAAGAGTGAACCCCAAAGCCCCCTCAAAAGCTGTAGGGGGATGCATTATAAATATTTCTTCTCTTCTTTATTTTTTATTTTTTAAAAAAAAGAAAAATTTGTATCGGACAGGAAGTTTTAGAACCAGTTTTCTACTTTCTACCACCATCATAGTTTCATTAGAATTGTTTGTCATCTTCAGAAACAGGGGAGATGGAAAGAATTTTGGGGTTTGGATTTTCTTACAATCATTTTTTTCCTTTTATTCTTAGAATCTTATCTCCACCCTCAATTTTAAAAAATTAATGGTTTATATTTTATAAAATATTAATTTAAATTTAAATAAATGAATTTAAATTCTTGAAATCTTATCTACACCATTCATAACTATAATACAAACAAAATTAAAAAATAATAATTTATAAAAACACAATAATAATAGTTTTAGAAAATATTAAAAATGAACAATTCATTTTTTTGATCTTAGAGTAGAGATGAGATTCTTAGAAGAAAATGAGAAAACGGAGTCTAAAAGAATCTGCTCCTATAATTTTGTCAATCCTACACCAATAAATTTGTATAACCAAAATTCCAACTTTTAGCACTGCTCCTTAGGGTGTGTTTGGTTCCCCTCAATTTGGCTCCCTCCAAATTGGAGTTATTTGGAGTAGAGCCAAATTCCTAGACTATTTTGCCCTCATTGTTTTTGTGTTATTCCATTAATGCCCATGAGAAAAAATAAAAATAAAATCTTCACTCGTTCTTTACCAAATAACTTGTGATGCCTAGATGGATTTCAAAGACACCTCCCCCTGATGCAGTTTGTACTTCATCATGACTATCTGATTCCATATTTGTCGTTTTACACATAACTCTTATAGGCAATGCTAAGAACTATAAAAATATTAATAAGTTCCTACTTCAACTTTGTTGAATCTAACCCGGGAATTCATGTGTAATACTGACTTTCACATGTAATAATCAGGGTTATTCGCTGGATGCTTCTTGGCACTTTTTGCTGGATATGTTATAATGGCTCATATAACTGGCCTCTACAGAAGACAACCAAACTCAGTCTATATGGAAACTGTTTACCCAATATTTAGGTAAAGTTAAACTGCTTTCTTAATACTTGCATTAGCAATTGGACATCTTTAAATGACTTTTTTCTTTTTCTTTTTTTGGCAGCATGTTCAGCCTTATCTTTCTACATTTCTTTCTTTATGGATGCAACATTCTTGCTTGGAGAAAAACTCGCATAAACTACAGCTTCATTTTTGAGCTTGGCCCTACTAAGGAGCTCAAATATAAAGATGTGTTCTTGATTTGTACAATGACTATGACTGCTGTTGTTGGGATCATGGTTCTTCATCTAACTATGCTCACAAAAGGGTATTCTTATTCCCAAGTTCAAGCCATTCCTGGCCTACTTTTACTGGTAATTTCTTCATCACTTATTCAGATTGTCATAATTTTTCATTTAGCTAAAAGTCTCACATGAAATTTTCACTTTTGACTTCATGCACAGGTTTTCTTGCTTATATTCTTTTGCCCCTTCAACGTTATCTACCGTTCAAGCCGTTATCATTTCCTTTGTGCGATAAGGAACATAGTTTTCTCACCCCTTTACAAGGTACATTATTTCTCCACAAAGCAAAAGAAAAAGATAACTCTTTTCTTTTCCTGATAAGGAAATGAAAAAAGTTTCTTTATTGATGAGGGGGAAAAAATTTAGGAATAGGCAAGCTTAGATAAAACGAACCTCAATTAGTGACATTTTTATCAACAAGGAATACAATAAGAATCAAACTCAAGACACTCTTTTTTCTATGCAAGTTGATCCAGTCAATAAAGCCACCTTAGTTGACACAAAAGTACGTCTGTTGAATAATTAATGGTTAATATCATTGTTGATGCTCATAGTTTGATTAAATTTTGGTTTTGGTCCTTGTAGTTTCAAATCATTGGTTTTTGTCCCTATAGTTTCATAAGATCATGATCTAAGTTGAATATAGGAACCAAAATCAAAACTCGTTAAAAGTATACAGACCAGTCGTAAACCTCATACCATATTTTTATAAAACTATAAGGATCAAAACTAATGATTTGAAATTACAGAGACCAAAACTAAAAATCTACGAAACTATAAGAACTAACAATAATATTAGCCTAATAATTAATTATGCCTTGTGGTGGCCATGGCCTTATCTTATTTAGCTTCCCCTTGTCTCTATAGGTTGTCATGTTCGACTTTTTCATGGCTGATCAACTTTGTAGTCAGGTAGCATTTTATATATCAGAAGTTCTTTTTTACTGCCCAAAAAAAAAAAAAAAGCAACGGTTCTTCTTGATAGCAGATGCAGCATAAAAATGGAATAAATGAAGAATATTCTTAACAATTATATGTTATGCCATTACTGTATGTATAGGTGCCAATGCTCAGGAACTTGGAGTATGTGGCATGTTACTATATAACCGGAAGCTACAAAACTCAGGACTATGGATACTGCATGAGGACAAAACACTACAGAGACCTTGCTTATGCAGTGTCATTTTTACCTTATTATTGGAGGGCCATGCAGGCAAGAGAAATTATCCTTCTCTCACTCTCACACCACATTATCTTAAGCAACACTTAAGTACAATTTATTCTTGTCTTATCAAGTTTTTTTAGTTTTTCTAAAAAAAATAAACATTTTTCTTAAAAAAGTCCCAAGATAAGTGAGCAACATGCAATAACAAGTTCAGATGTAGGTTGATCGCTCGTTATGGGACTTTTTAGTAATTACATTCCTCCTTGGAGATTTCAATGGTTTTCCCTAAAAAAACAACTCGTTCACATTCACATGTCATAACCTGACAACAAGACAAATTACAATGATAAGTTTTGGTATAGGAAATAACAAAAAATCCGTACTACTCATTTGTTGTAAGACTTTGTAGTAATTATAATCCTTCTTTGGGATCTCAGTAAAAATCTCGTCCACATTCACACATCATAACCTAACAGCAAGCTGCTAAGAACTGCAATTGAACATTTCTCTTAATTGGTTTTTGTAGTGTGCTAGAAGATGGTTTGATGAAGGGAAGACAAGCCACCTTGTGAATTTAGGCAAATATGTATCAGCAATGCTAGCAGCAGGAGCTAAAGTGACTTATGAGAAAGATGGTGGTGTTGGGTATCTATGTCTTCTTGTGATCATATCAAGTGCAGCCACTTTGTACCAATTGTATTGGGACTTTGTGAAGGACTGGGGTTTGCTCCAAATTAAATCTAATAATCCATGGCTTAGGAACGAATTAATCCTTCGCCGAAAATTCATTTACTACTTCTCCATGGTATATATCAGCCTCTTTCTCTCTGAAGAATCTTTAACTTATGGTTTTTCTACAGAGCAAATCATCTACAAATTAGTGTGCGTGTCTTTCTTTCTCTTTAGATAGAAAGTGATATTCTAGTTTTAAATTTATAACGAGAAGTATAATCTTCTTAGTTTGATTTGTAGATGATTTTTAGAGTATGATCTGTAGAGAAGACAGATAGAAGCTCATGTAAGCCATTGTCATACAATTGATACCCAAAAGCCAATAATTATGAGAATTAGTCAACTAACTATTAGTGTAAGATATAAAAGCAGTCTTGTTTGTGGTGAATTCCCACAAAGTGGAGAAAAAGCATTAAACAAATTATGGTAGGAGCTTTATGCTAGCTGAAATGAGATCTCAATCAATAGCATTAGATATTTTCTTGAGATGAAGCAGACATTGTGGGATCAATTTGTGATTTCTTTTCTTATGTATACAATATGGTCAATTTACTATGAAAGCTGAAGATGATGCTAAAAAAGTTTGGAAATTTATGCAGGGATTAAACCTTTTTCTGAGGCTTGCATGGCTGCAAACTGTACTCCATTCAAGTTTTGAAAAAGTTGACTATAGAGTAACAAGCTTGTTTTTAGCAGCTCTTGAAGTTCTTAGAAGAGGGATGTGGAATTTTTTCAGGTTCATTAATAATTAGCTTCCCTTCATTCAGTTATAAATACAAATCCAAATGAGAATTCAATTCCAAAAGACTAGTCTATTAAGAGAAAGAGTTCTTTGAACTTATAAACACAAAACCAAATTGAGAGTATAATTCTAAAAGACTAGCCTATCAAATGAGGAAGGCATGTTAAACTTATAAAACATACTTCATTTGTCAGGCTCACCAATGTGGGACCCATAATACATTCTCACATCTATCAATTTTCATGCAAAGTATATGTAACATTCAAACCATCATTATCATTTTAAAAGCCAAGAAAAAGGGTGTGCTCAAATACCCTTCTTTTTTATGTGAAAAATACCATTCATATGATCTAACCAATAAGATGCTAATTGGTACAGGTTGGAGAATGAGCATCTGAATAATGCAGGCAAATTTAGAGCAGTCAAAACAGTACCGCTTCCTTTTCATGAAGTGGATGAGGAAGAGTGAAATGGCCTATTGACAGTTGACTTGACTGGCATCATTTTCTGAAGAAATTTGATTCCATTTGAAGAAACAGATTAGTTATTAATCATTCAAGTTGATGATGTAACATGCATCAACATTCAAATTGGTTACTTTTGTTTTTAGTGGAAACTTTCAAGACTTTTACTTATAGCTACATCATCCCCTTGTACACAACTTTGGGGAAAGTAAAGTTTCAATTATTAACTTCATTTTGGCTGAATGGATCTACAAAAAATAGATTATTTATTTATTTTTATATTTTTGGTATATTCCTATCTTGGTGAGTTCGTGAATGGTGAAGAAAGAGGATGCTCTCCTTTTTTTTCTTTTTCTCGTAATCACATCGCCACCCTTAAATCATGAAATAGATGATTTAGATTTAATATTTTTTAAAATTATTACTAAAATTTAGTTATTTTTTTGTATTGCAATTATAAACTGTATAGATAGAATTTTAAGAGTTTAAATTTACTTATTTATATTTAGTAATAATTCTATAAAATATTAAATCTAAACCATTTATTTTTTTTAAATCTAACAGTGGATATGGAGGATTACAGGAAAAAAAAAACTAAGAGAGAGAAACATGAGAAAAACCCAACCTGTTTGCACTTCTCCATTCTTTGAATTTGGCAATAGCATGAAGGAAAGTGAAACAATGAGCTATGAAGCAACGTTTTAGATACTCCCTTTGGTCCTAAATAGAGGTTTTATTTTGATTTTAAATATAATACCTCAATATATTTTGTCTCTCGAAATTTATAAAAAAATTCAAAGTATCTCTAATGATTGTATATATTAAAGGGATTTTCAAGGGTGATTCTAATGTATATAATTAAAGAGGGTATTTTATGGAAACTAACACATTCATTACAAATAACTAATTTAATTAATGCCTTCAATATCTACAAATTAATTATCTAGTTTTTATATTAAGAAATGGAGGGAGCATATTTTTCTCCTACTATCTTTTGTTTTATGACTTTATCTTCTTGCTACTCAATAAAGTAGGCATGTTTTGTATATAAAGAAACAAAATCTATCATGTAAGTTATATTATTGATAAAAACACAAAAATGAGAACATATCTTCCGGTATTTATAATGTGTTTGAATGGAGAGAAAATTAGGTGAGGAGAAAATGGAGGAAAACGATTTTTCCTTGTTTTGATTGGAGGGGGAAATAGGGGGAAGAGGAAAGCGGGAGGGAAAAAATGAATTAAATCTCATATTAAAAAAAACAAAAATCTATCCAAAGATAGAGAGATTTTTGACAAAAGATGAGATTTCCGTCCATTGCCCTTCCTTCCCCCGTCATCACCTTTTTTGATTGAAAAAATATATCTCGGGCGGCAGCGACGACCCTCCCAACAAACATGGATGACAAAGTGATTTTACATGATTCAACATAACAGTGTTTTCATTATCTTGATAAGTCACTGAACCCGTTATTCAAATTTCACATTAGTTGGCCACTGCAAACTGTTTTCAACTTTTTATTTTGTGTCAAACCTTTACATTTTTTTTTTTTAAATGACAGACCAATTGTATATATATACATATATATATTATACTTGTAATAACACTGTTAAATTTTGTTTTTTTTTTAAGTAACACCGTTGATTCCTTTAACTAACTATGTTTTGATTTTATTTTCTTTCATAATTGAATTTTGTTTTATCCCCATAAATCAAGATTTATCATAATTTAAAATTATAATTTTTTTTTGTCAAAAAACATAATAAGTACTAGGGGCTTTGGTTTGTCTCCATTAATCAATAAATATAATTTATTGATGATTATTTTAAATTTTTTTTTATATTCCTTATAATTGAATTTTTTATCTCCATATTAATCAATAAAAATAATTTATTGATGATTATTTTCTATTTTTTTTAAAAAAATATTACAAATACTAGATAATAAATACTAGGGATTCAATTTGGATTCATTAATCAATAAATATAATTTATTAATGATTATTTTATAATTTATTTTTATATTTCTAATTTGGTTTTAATTTGTTTCGATTATATTTCTGCATTGTAATTCATTATAGGTATTTGTGCTTGAGCGCAAAAATATTAATCTAAATAATTTCAAAGTCTCTATGAAATTCTCTTTCTCCCTTAAAGTTGTATGCTTTGGAAAACTTATGAGTGAAAAAAAAGGCATATATAAGTGCCCACACCTATAGCCAACTTCATATAACCTAGTCGAGACATCACATAAATACGAACTTCCTCTTGCATCGTACTGGCACCAATACTTGTTTTCTTAATTTCTTGTCTATCTCAAACTTCTCACATGTTGGATCATATTATTCCATCATAACATGTTATTCTTATATTTTATATACTTTATTTTAACAATATTATTATTAAAATTATAACTTATAAATGAAATAAAAAGAGCTTGAATTTTTTAAAGAAAAATTTTATTTTAATCTTAATAAATAAGCATACAAAGATATTATGATCATTGATACATGTTTATTTTTTTCACTTTTTTATTATATTAATTTGTTAGGAAATATATTTGGCTTAAAATTTTAATTTTAATTTTAAAATTAATAATAATAATTTCATTTTTATTTGAATTTAATGTTTAATTTGATGGTGTTATTTTTTATTTGAATTTTTTCATCGCATTAATTGAAAACATGTATTACAAATTAAATAAGGGTATTATTTTCATTGTAAATACTAAATATAATGTATTTTCTCTCTCTCCCTCTTTTCTACCCTCTATCCAAACCCAAGGATATTATTCCCTCTTCACTTTTCTCCTCCTCCATTTTCTTCCGCTTCTAATTTCTGTTCATCCAAACACATTGTTAATTTGGGAACTAACTATAATTATTTAAAGAGAAAATGCCATATTTACCGATTAGATTAATTCTATACAATAGCCCTTTTTTTTTTGGCCAAATATACAATAGCCAATTTAGCCATAAAGTATTCATACACAACTCATTTGAAGTTTGGGAAAATTTATCTTTTTGGTCCCTATAATTTTAACTTGATTATAATTTAATCCCTATAGTTTAATTCAATGCAACTATGTTCCTATAATTTTTACCCGGTTGTAACTAACTCCTTCAATTTTGATGCAATACAACTTAGTCTTTATAGTTTAACCACTTTATAATTTAGTCATTATGTTTAAAAATAAGGTCAAGGGCTGAATTATAAAATGCTTAAAATTATAGGGATTAAGTTGCAATGAGTTAAAGTTGAGGGATTGTGTTACAACTAAGTCTAAACTATAGAAACTGAGTTGCATCAGGAAAAAAAAATGTCAAAGTGTAGAGATTGAGTTACAACTGAGCTAAAATCATAGGGACCAAAAGATTAATTGTTTCTTGAAGTGTTGTATATAACTCATTTTATTCTTCAATGACTCAATATAACTTAGAACCCGTTTGGTTCAACCCAATTGCATACTTGCATTATCGAGAGAAGAGTGTTTGGTTGCTCTTTAGCATGATAATAGAGTTTACCATAGTAATGATGATTACCAAATAATTGGTAATTCTCATTTCTACCTCCCCAATGAATACCTATTATCATTTCATTGCATGGTTGAAAAAGTTCAATTTACCATTTAATCACATTTATCTTTGTTTCTCATTTCACCCTCCACGCCATGCCTCAACAACCACCACCAACACCACTTCTTCTAATGCTACCACTGCCACTTCCACCATTGTTGTCGTCATCGCCATGGTAGCTGCCGCCACTAGTACTACATCCTCCTACATTGTTGCCCTTGTCACCAATTGTCATCACCACTGTAACATCCCAAATTTTATTAAGTATTTCAAGTAAGGTTTATTGAACATTTTGAGGTTTAAATGAGATAAAGCATAGGGATACAATATATATATATATATATACGGTTAAAAATAATATTTTTATTAAAATAATATTATTATACTAATATATATATATATATATATATTATATTTTGATATTAGATTTTATATATAGAATATATTAAGGAACGATGGAAGGAAAAATTGGGAAAATAATGAAGAAAGGAAGGAAGTGAAGAATTGTATTATATATAATATTATATTAATATATTAATATTATTATATTATAAGAGGAAGGTGGCGGAGAATAAGAAGGAAGAAATTGAAGGAGGAGTATGTAGAACAGTTTGTGGGCCCCATGTTGTTTGAAATTTGAAAGAGGAGGTGAACAATTGAGACGTGTTTTGAAATTGGAAAAAGAATGTGCTGTGATTGCTATCCATTGTTTCAAACGGTGCCCACCCTTTTTGACATATGGGCGATCGATGAATAAAAAAAAATAGGGCACCGTTTCCCGCCTAATGCAAATAGTAAGGGGGAATTTCAGTATAAATACCCCCACCCAATGCACAAACACACACACACTTTCATTGTACGCAGAGGAGAGCGTGAGAGCGAGAAGAGAGAGAAGGAGAGTAAAGTGATAATTATTTGGGGATACTGGTAGTTGCTTTTTGGTGATTTCTTGGGATTTAGCGAGTAACAGGTAACTCTGAATATTCTTCCATATACTTGTGAATTGTGTATGATTGTAAATTATATTATTTTTATAGATCGAATTATGTGTATATGTATTATAATATTATTATAATAAAAGTGGAATATTACAGTTTTGTACCCACAAAAAATTATAGTTTTGTGCCCAAGAAAATTACGGTTTTGTACCCAACAAAAATTACGGTTCTGCCCTTGAATTTCAAAAATGACAGTTTAGTCCCTCGAAATTCAAAAATGACAGATTGGACCGATGAGTTTTATGAGATGTTTGGTTTACCTTGTGATGATATTTTATATAAATGAAAGTTTATTTTAATACACTTTATTTTATTGAATATATTTATCATGGCGGATGTATGTGTGATGGGTTGGAGTAAGGAGGAATTCGAATGATAAAATTTCTTTATGCCACCACTCGGTGCACAGTGGATGGTACTTTTTGGGCCTCATCTTCCATGTTTTCCTACCTTTGGGATTGCATTGGAGTTGTGGGACATGTGACACCTCCTTAGTTGTTATTTTTAAGGAGGGGAGCCATAGTCCATACTTAAGCTCTATACCTTTGGTAGGGTGTATCTTAAGTTTTGGTGAGCTTGGAACCATCCGGTCAAATGGATGAGTTTCTATTGGACTATGTGTTAGCCTATGGCTCCGTCGTGAGACAAGGGGTGGACGGTGATATAAGGGAGGCCGCATATTGCATATGTATAATTGTATAGTTCACGGTTTGACATAATGATGATTTCTTTTGCAAATTAATTTTATATGAGAAATTATGGTTTATATAAATATATTTGAAATCATTTTGCTTTTGTCATATGTAATTTGCTTGTGTACGGTAGAAACTTTCGATAATTCTCGAGACGTGGAATCTCATCCCATATTAACATTTTTCAGGGTGAATATCCTAGTAGAGAGAGCAAGGGAAGGCACCATGGAGTGAGCTTTGAAGGCTCTTTTGTACTCCTATAGTTTATATTATGTTATTTTATTTGCCATGACCCTAAGATTTCCGCTTTGTATTAAACTCTGAAATATTTTTGGAAATTTATTTTGATCATGTATTATGGATTTTATTTGAAATGGTTATGTAATTTAATGATTTGGATATTGATTATTCCTGTTAGAGGTATTTCAAGTATTTTGGCCAAGTTTTCAGATGTTGAATTTGAGGTGTTACAACCACCACTACCTCCTCCTTCACCGTTGCTGCTATCACCACCTGCCCTGCCGCCACTACCTTTATTGTTGTCGTCATCGCCACTATAACTCGTCACTGCCACTACCTCTTCTTTCATTATTATCGCTGTCACCACCTATCATCGCCACCACTACCTCCTCCTCCTCCACCGTCACCTCTCGTAGCCGCCACCTTCACCATTGCCATCACCGCCACAATGATAGTTGTCGCCACTGCCACTACCTCCACCTCTACTCTTGTCGTTGTCACCACCTACTTTCATCACCACTACATCCTCCTCCTCCATTGGCACCCCAGCCCCCGCCACCTCCACTGTTGTTGTTGTCACCATCGCCATGGTAGCTGTCGCTACTGCTTGTACCTCCTCCATCGTTGTGGCTGTCATCACCTACCATCGCCACCATTACCTCCTTCTTCATCATTGATGTCACTACCTGCCATCGTCACTGCCACCACCATACCATTGTTACCTTCACCTCCACCACCACAACCATTGTCATTGGATGATCCTCAGTGAGGTTGCATGAAGATTATGATGAGGCAACGTGATGAGTCTTAAGTCTTAACTATATTTTCTACAAAGATTATATTAAGGGTAATATAGACTTTATATGATTTTAATTTTAAATAATTATTAACAAATAATTCATTACACCTTGCTTAAAAATCAAATCAAACACTAGTTTTATAATTAATATTACATCGCATTACACTACATTGTAAGGTGCAATGGGATCGAACTAAAAGGACCCTTATAATTTGGAATATGCATTGCACAAATTAATGATGTGCTTTTACCAAATTAAAAAAATACGAGTAGTAATTAATCGACATCTTATATTTAAAAACAAAAAAGAGTAGTACCAAATATTTCACTGCGCTAAATTGACAGCCTAATTTATATCAGGCTAAATTATTTTTTTATTTATTTTGAATTAAAAAATAAAGTAACAAATAAAAAAATCAGAGCGTACAAAATTTCTTTAATAATTAAATGATTTTCGTAACAGACAGAAAATAGTTTTTTTTTTTTTTTTGGTATATCAGTGTGATTAGTTGATTTTTAGTTCAGTCGCAAAAACGAAGAATGGCGGCAAGCACACTCTACCGTTTCCCTTCAGCCATAGCTTCTGCCTCCTGCTCTACAGACCAAAAATCGGCACCTATTCCGTCGCAATACTGCGACTTTTTCAAGCCAATTTCTGTTTCTGGGCTAAAATCTCCATCTATTAGAGTTTCCAAGTACAGGTTACCATCTACCCCCCCCCTCCCGCCTCTAGGGTTTGTTCTGTTAAACTAACTTCATTTTATTGCTTTCAGGTTGAAATTTTCGGATCCGACAGCGGTGGTCACCCGTCGAGCTTTTAAAGTCCGCGCGGTGGTGGATGGTGATTCTGCGACTGGCCCGGAACCAGAATCAGATAATTCTGAAAATGTATGTGACTTTGGTTGATATTTTGTAAGGGAAATAAAAATAATATCATTATTGTCACTCTTGGATTATAGTTCTTTTTTTTTTTTCCGGGTCAAGTGGGTAGTATTGAAAATACATTTCTTTTATTCATTAAATCCTATCATCATTTAGGGGGGAAAATTGTTAGTATTGTTCTAAGTTTTTTTATTTCAGTGTACAACGTTATATTTCTTATATAAAAACATTCTGAGCTTCATATTTTGATTCTTAATATGGACAATGGTTCAAGTATTGAGATTGAAGCAAATTTTTCTGGCTCGGAACTTTTTATTCCCACAAGTGCTTCTTCTATATCCCAATATGAATTTCTGATTTCCCTTGATATTCTATCGAATAATAATAATTCTATAGTGACTTTATGTCCATTGTGCAGGGTGCTAGTATTGACTTAAAGCTGCCAAGAAGAAGCATGCTTGTAGAATTTACATGCAACTCGTGTGGTGAAAGAACAAGGAGACTTGTAAACCGATTAGCCTATGAAAGGGGTGTCATTTTTGTTCAGGTATTTATTAACTCTTGATTCTTTTTATGTTGCAATTTGCATGCAGAATCAGTAAATTTCATATTATGATCTAAGAGCTGTGAAATTCGTTGCTTTTTTCCACAAATATTCTTTCATCATGGGTGTCTTGTCTGAGTTTATTGAAGATTAGAATTCTTTAGTTTTAAAGGTTCATTATAATGTTGATATTATGTTGCAATTTGCATGCAGAATCAGTAAATTTCATATTATGATCTAAGAGCTGTGAAATTCGTTGCTTTTTTCCACAAATATTCTTTCATCATGGGTGTCTTGTCTGAATCTATTGAAGATTAGAATTCTTTAGTTTTAAAGGTTCATTATAATGTTGATTTATAGGCCTATTATGATTTATGAGGGAAATAGTAACATAGTTGTCTCATTGAGAGACTTCTTACTGTGTTCAGCTGATGGTTTGTACTTTCTAGTATAGATAAGACGTAAAATTGCTAGAGGCTGGATTTCTGCTTCCTTTCAAGTATTGACAATTGCTTAGTTTCTTTTGGATAAAATAATAATTGATATGAAGGGAAATAAATCTAGAAATGATAAATCTTCTTAGCAATTTGAAATCACGCAAAGGGAAAATGCATTATTCTTGACCTTTTCCAGGGTTAGGGATGTGGAGTTTCATCACGGTTGGCACCTGGCAGGTCATATTGGTAAATATCATGATTTTTGGCAAAACTTGTTTAATCAATTTTTTTAAATGAATAATAGCCACCAAGTGTATATGAAACTGGAGGGAGAAAAGAGTGGGATACAAAATATATTGCATTTGTGTAGGTTCTTTGATGGCTTGTTGCTCGCTAACTTGTACACTTGAGCTAAATGCTTCATTTTCCTGATGTTTGCAGACACTTTAATTCTTTTTTATATGTCAGTTGGTAATTTGATCCTGATCTTTCACAATTTTGTCCCCTTAAGAAACAAAAGAAGAGGGTCAAACCACTAAATTTAGAATCCTTGTTTTTTGTTGTTTTTCCCCCTTTACGTTTGCATATATTTCAAATTCAAGGCCACTTTAAGTGGTGCATCAATTTTTCAGTGGTTGCCTTGCCATGTGCATAACTGATCCAAACACTGAGGCCCATATCACAATGATAACAAAGTGTAACACAAATTTGTGCCTCTTGAGAAAATTCTCAAAACCATACTTTTTCCTTTTCCTTCCCCTTTCCCTTTCCCTTATTTTCCTCTTCCAACGTGGCACCCATGGGTTTTGTCCAATTTTCAAAACTACGAATTTTATTCATGGTCTTTGGTTGGTTCATGGTTGTAAGATTCCCTTGCATAATGTTGTTGCTTAGTCCCAACTTCATTGTAAGAAAGTTATATTTATGGCGGCTATACTAATTGCTTGTAAATTGCATGCTCTTTTATGGCTTAATTAATTTATATAAATATAGTGGAAATATACATCCTCTTGTGAATAATGGAAGTGCATCTTATCAGTGTGCAGGATGTCTTCAGCATCACAAATTAGTTGACAATCTTGGACTCATCACAGAGTATGACTTCCGGGAGAAAACCAACACGGACTCAGAAATTGATCAAGTTTGATGCGATAATTACAGACATTGTAAATCCATGTTATTTAGATAATTTGAAAATTTATATTCATTATTATATCCAAGCAAATATTTTGAAAAATATTGTCAAAAAAAATACACACATTAAAAAATACAAGAAAAAAAGAATGAAATAGCACCATCATGTCCTTTAGTTGTAGTATTTCATTATTCATTTCTTCGCTTCATATTTTGCAAGCCAAATAGCACTTTTGAGTGAATCTGTTAGCAGATGAAGCCTGTGATGACAAGCAAAATTGCAGTAGCAAGTCCTGTTGTTGCCCATATTCCTGAATTGCCCACCCGGTGGTAGTATGATGATGCACCACTCTGGGAATTAAAATTTAGAAAATGTAGTTAAAATATTGTGAAGCTGAAGATTGTCAACAAATAGAACTAAATATTCAATATTGTAAAACAGTTTAAAATATAATTGTAACTTGAAATGGTATATAACAGTTAAATAACTCACTGAATCTGGACTTGGAGCTGGTGCTGTGTCGTCTTCTGAATCCACTGCTGTTGTACTTGTTATATTTGTGGGTGGTGCTGGGGGACTCCGGATAGTCGTTGGTGCTAGCGCTGGACCAAGTGATTGATGTTTCTTGTGCTTGTGTTTATGACCTTTCTTTCTTCTCCTGTGCCTGTGAGGAGGTGGTTCTGGTACATCTTCATCAGGTGCTGGGGCTGGTGTCTCTGTCAAGGGTGCTGGGGCTGGGGCTGGTGTGGCCACCAATGGTGAAGGAACAGGTGATGGTATCGGTGCTTTCTTTTTGGGCGCCGGTGCTGGTGCTGGCTTTTTCTTTGCAGGTGCTGGGGCTGGAGGTAACTGGTCTGGTGTTGGGGATATCACTGGAGGTGGTAATGGTGGTGGTAAAGCAACTGGTGGTGGTGTTAAAGGTGGTGGTAGTGGTGGTGGCAGTATGGGAGTTGCTACAGGTGGACTCTTTGGTGGTTGTGGTGGTGGAATCTTAGGGGCTGGGGCTTTTGGGCTGGTAGCTGGTGCAACCTTGGGTGCTGGGGGTTTCACAGGAGCAGAAGTGGGAGTTGTTGTTGGTGGTTTGCTCAAAGTAGGAGGAGTGGCTGCCACAATTGGCGGTTTTGCAGCCACCAATGGTGCAACAGCCAGGGAAGGCCTTGCAGCTGCAACAGGGGCTTTTGCAGCCACCAACGGTGCAGCAGACGAGGCAGGCCTTGCAGCTGCAACAGGGGCTTTTGCAGCCGCCAATGGTGCAGCAGACAAGGCAGGCCTTGCAGCTGCAACAGGGGCTTTTGCAGCCGCCAATGGTGCAGCAGACAAGGCAGGCCTTGCAGCTGCAACAGGAGGTTTTGCTGCCACTAATGGTGCAGCAGAGGAGGCAGGCCTTGCAGCTGGCACTTTGGAGGTTGCAGGTGCCTGAGCTGCTGCCGGTGGTTTACTAGAAGTGGATGGTGTTGCTGCCACAGCCGGAGCTCTTGCAGCCGCTAATGGTGCAGCAGAAGAGGTTGGCCTTGCAGCTGGCACTTTGGAGGTTGCAGGTGGTTGGGTTGCTGCCACAACAGGGGCTTTTGCAACTGCTATTGGCGCTGCAGAAGAGGCTGGCCTTGCAGCTGGAACTTTGGAGGTTGTAGGTGCCTGGGTTGCTGCTGGTGGTTTCCAAGAAGTGGATGGTGTTGCTGCCACAACAGGGGGTTTCATGGCCGCTATTGGCGCACCAGAAGAGGCTGGCCTTGCAGCTGGAACTTTGGTCGGCAAGTTAGAAGGTGCCGCCGGTGTTTTGGCTGGTAATTTTGATGGTGTAGCTTCTGGTGCTTGGGCATTGCTGAGGGCCAAAGGCCAGCAGAGGCAAGCCAAGGCCAATACCCAGAACATTGCAGCCATTGCAGGACTGATTTCACAAGACAAGGTTAGATTCCTATTTATGGTCCCTAAAAAGCTTAGAAGGTTGAGATGTTCTGTTTGAGTAATATGGCAGAAGGAGAGATGTAACATTCGTTTGATTGCTTTATTAATGATCCAATGAGGAATGGACTGAGAGGGAACCTTTAAAACCTTCAAAAAGGTTGAGATTTTCCTGGTGCTTATTAGAGTGGGCTGACCCGAAAACCCAAATTAACCTGCACACAGTTTTTAAGCATAAGATTTGTGAGTGAAATTATATTCTAGTTTTTCTTATACCAAACCAAAATTCGAGTAGTTATGGAGATTATTCTGTGCGCCTTCTCTTTCACGTCCTAGTCTTGGGAGGGAAAGATTGGGTGAAATGTGACGATTGAAGAGAGAGAAGGCTGACACGAAAAGGGAAGATACGAAACAAATTAAGGTTTAATGTCATTGACAACATAAGTTCACCTATTATTTGTACGTATGACCTATATACGCCATATTTGAGCACTTGCTCTGTGATTATCTGTTGATTTCTGATGGTTCAGAATACCAATTAGATTTTGAGGTTACATCTATACTTAATCTTTTATACACACTTTCAGAGTCATTATATTTAACTCATCTCTAGCCACATCTGAGTTGAGCCCCGTTTGCTTGGCTTGTTTTTTTTCTTCACTTTCTAAGCATAGGTATCCTCAACCTCCTACTGGAAGCAATCATGTTTGAGGTACTATTGGGTAATAAATTTGAGCACCTCTTCCAATAATGGGGATTCAAACCATTGTGCCCCTTCCGCTAGACTCATCATTGGTGTTGGCTTAGAAAACAAAAATAAAGAATATAAGTGGAATGGGCTTCCGTCCATTTGAATTGAGTTCGAAGAACTTGAGGTCTTTTTGGTACGAGGGAGAGAGGGGAGGCAAAATTTTAATGAGTTTAAATTAAAAGAAATATAGAAGTGGCGTTATAATTTTATTTTATTTTATTTTTATCTGTTCAAGGTTTTCTCCTTCGAGACTTAGGGACGAGACTTAGGACGCAATAAGTTTTCTCCCTTCCAACAAATGTACTTTTTGAAATTCAAATTTGTGATCTTCTCTTTATAAAGTGGTGCTGCTTACTGCCTTAGTCAATAGTTAGTGGTGGCATTTAGAATATTAATGAAGATAAGATTTAAGAATAACCTCATCTTTTCATTTTTTAAAAAAAAAATAGAACTCATTAAATTTTTTGTTCCCCTCGTACCAAACAGATCCATAACCTTAGGCTCTGTTTGGAAGTTTCATTTTGGAGGGAAAGGAAAGGGAATGGAGGGTTTTGGTAGGCCCTTCCCTTGATATATACAAGGGAAGGGATTACCAAAACCCTCCCTTCCCTTTCCTTTCCCTCCAAAATGAAACTCTCAAACAAAGCCTTAAGGAAAGAGTGAGTTAAGGAATTGTTTATTGTGCTTTTTTTTTTTTTTCTTTGCTTGGGTCTGAACTCGAAAGGAACTGTTAAAAAGTGTAATGGATTTATCTCCTGCCTTTGGAGTCATGAAAACAGTAGTTATTATGTGTTTAGTTTCGAATATAAATCCTCTCAAATGACAACAAATTGAAATTGATAATTTAAAATAAAAAATTAAACTTATTATTTTTAGATAGCAATATCTTCTTTAGCTTATATACATTCTGTTAACATTTTTATTGTTGAGCTCATATATTTGCATGAAGTTCATGATAAGTTGCACCTTTCACAATTTGTAATCTATGGAATTTCTTATAATATTGAATATACCTGATTGATTAAAAATTAAACAATTCTTACAAGATCCTTCCTCGGGTCCTTAATATAAGACAATTTAACTAATTTGATTAGATTAAAAGAATTAATTAAATTAGTTAATATAATATGTATTTTCTAAAACACAATAGTCATTTTCCTTCTTCATGTCTTCCCTCTCCTATTGATTTCTTTTTTTCTTTAGGACCAAGGTACCTACCGCCGGTAGCGGTGATTAATCCCCTCGCACCATAGACTTCCTAAGGGCCTTTAGTGCTAGCAATGAGCATCAAAATGGGTAAATTAGGAAAAGATTGATAAATATAAAAACTATGTCTTATATTTAGAATCAAGATTAACTCCACAAATATGTCTTATGCTAAGGGTCAGAGGGAGTAAGTTCAACTTTTGTGCATCATAATATCAAACAATTCTTTGCAACTCTCTTCTATACCCACAAACCATCCTCACCAAAATTACCAATGTAACCCCAACAACATCACTTCTAGAATTTCTAAAAAAATCACCTCAATGCCACCCAGAAGCAAAGCCAGGATTTTAGAATGAAGAGATCAAAGGCCACATGCAATACATAATTTATATAAATCTTGAGGGGTTTAGGGAAAATCAGTGAAAAGTTCATTGTTTGAAAATTTTGTTTACCAAAAGACCTTATATGTTTTTATACATAAAAAGCAAAGTACTCTGTAAGATTTTATACACACAAAGGTGTCAATATTCGAATTCAAGTCCTTGTCAAAAATAATTTGAAAGAGATTTTCCACCAATTTTTTCTAATGCATAATACCTATATAATTACTTTATAAACATTTAAAGACGACAAAACCATCTAATTTAGAGACAGTCTCAACCTTTCCCTTATGAGCTAGCGTCGTAGAGTAGCTCCATAACACCAAACTCCTTTTTCACTCCTGTTTAAGTGTAGAGTTGAGTTTGGACACTCCATAAGTATAATGAGTGCGAGTTATGGTAGATAAAAGTAAAGGTGCCACTCTATCCTATTCATTTTGAAGAGATTAAAGATACTAAATAAACAACTTAATTATAGCATATGTTATATATTTTTATATTAGTTTATAAGTCAGATAAATTAGTTTTGTACAAAAATGATAATATATAAATACTTTAAAGTAATTTATTCATTTTTTAAATATTTCAAAAAAAAAAAAAAAAGATAATTAGAAGTTATATTGAAAGACTAGAGGTATTATAATTGATGAATTGTCACGACTCCACCATATTCTCAATAATATATGAGAATATCTCATGACATCTTAAATTTATAAAATTGGGATCTACGCTATCAAATAGTAATATAAACAAAATGGGCTCAAGAACTTTGAGTAGCCCATCAAGGATGGACCACTCAATAAGTCCAACACTGTTGTTTCTTTTTCTCTTTTTGGGTATGTAAACACACAAAAATTAGGCTGTACTGTACCAAGATTTTAAATTTATAGGTGATGTAAACCAGTTTTGGTCCTGGAGAAACAAATGAGTTTTTGAAGACAATTTTATTAAGCCTTTAGATCCAGTTTTGGTAATCTGTCATTCGAGAAATTTCTTTGTGAATGATGGAAATTTGTTAGCCACAGGAAATTCATCCGAGCGACTGGGTGAAGATGAACGTGGATGGGGCTGCTGTTTCTATGTCTGCGAGCAAGGCCAGCTGTGGAGGAGTAATGCGTGATTCTAGTGGATCTTGGTTATTTGGTTTTTATACTTGTATTGGTTATTGTAGTCCTCTGGAAGCAGAAGAATGTTGCAGTTAGCTAAGGATAGAGGATATGGTAGGGTTATTTGTGAGACTGATTCAAAGCTCCTATTTGAGATGCTGAAGGATGAAGGAATCGATGGAACCCAAACTCTGGTTGTTCACCAGATAAGGAAATGCATGGAATTTAGAGCTGGTTCTTATCAGTACAGAACAGAACCAAGTGGCAGATACTCTTGCCAAGGAAGGCTTTACCAACTTCTTCTATCTATCTATCATATTTGTCCTACTCACCTTAGGACTTTAGTGCTCAATGATTGTATGAGATTAATTCCCCAACTCTTATTTTCTAGTCCTTAATATGATCACTTTTATCCAGCAAGCCGCTGATTATTTAGTAGGTACTAGTAAATAATCTCTCCATCTTTAAGACATCTGTCTAATTTGATAAGATTAAGAAAACTTGTTAACTTAGTTAATATAACATGTATTTTCTAAAATATGTTAGTTATCTTCTTTAATTCTCTTCGACTCGATCAATGTTGATGAAGTATTAATAGGAAAAAAATTAGAAAAAAATAATAATTGACAAATACAAAAAATATATCTTATATTTATGTATTCTTTGCTCCACCAATAATAATAACCTACAATGTTTAATCTTGTGATTGGTTTAGTTTGAAAGTAAGGCAAGATAATTTAAAATATGTCACCTTATTTAATTAATAATACATTATTTTTAGCCGCCATTTTTATTTTAACATATACTTCTTGTAAATTAAAGGTAATAAACGTTAGTAAAATATCTTATGATTCTTGAACTAAGGTACTGATTTGTACTCACTATAAATAGAAATAGTACTTTCTTAAAAAAATATGTTTGTGTAACTGGTAGGGGTTTCATAATGCCCAAGGCCCTATCCGTTCGCCTGCGCCCACTGAAAAATCGCCCTACCCAACCCAACCCAAGAAAAAAAACCCAAATTCAAAGGCGCATTGGGCACGTGGTAGATTCTTTCGCCCATTTGGCCCGCCGTATAGTAATAGAATAAAGAAAGTATTATATATATGAAATTCCCTCCTCTATTCATGTGATTTATCTCAATTTAACCCTGCCCATTTAGATGTCTTGTATTTAATGGATTAGGGATATTATTTAATACTCCAGTTACGGATATTTGACTATTTGTTAAGACATATGATTGTCTTTTTAATTTCAAAACTTAAATTGTAGACTTACATTTAAATATTCCGAAGTGTAGAATTATGAATTTTATTTAAAGTTTGTAATATTGTTTTTCAGGTATGACTGAAGCTATTTTTTCCACATAGGGTGTGGTAGGGTATCGCCACGTGGGCAGGGAAAGGCCGCCCTGCCCTGCCCAAGAATTTTAGGACTTTTATCGGGCTTAAAGACCGGCTACATTTTTTCTGATTAATGATCTTTTGGCGGGGGGCATCGGCAAGGGTCTCGCCCTGCCTAGCCCTGCCATGAACACCCCCTGCCTAGCCCTGCCCATGAACACCCCTAGTAACTGGTGCGTCTTCGAACTTGTTGATTCTCTTCTCATTTTTTTTTTTCATTGACACTATCATTTATTTCATAGCCTCGTTTCTTCTTGTTTTATTTCTATGGAAGAAAATATTTTGCTTATTATATTTTATAAAAAATCTTAGAGTTAAAATCCAAACTATTTGGTCAACTCTAATCTTAGAGTTAATATTAATCAGTCTTAATATTTATTTATATTATACTATATTGGGTTAGCCCGTCAAATCAGTGAACCAATCTCCAGTTGGTCCAATCAATACTATATTTTTTGGGCCAATAATCAATAGTTTATTTTCAATATTCTAATCCTAACATCATTAATCTCAAATAACATGGTTTATGTCAATCATTGTTATTTTTTAAAAAAATAAATAAACATAATATGTCCATATTAAAGAATGTTTTGTTGATACTCCCTCCAGTTATAATTATAAGACCAAGTTGACTTTTTTGGAGATGCTAAGGAAGCTAATTAAATTATTTAAAGTATTTATTTTTTATTTTTTCATCCAAACTAATTAGTTTGACTAATAAATTGATATATAATCTAAGGATACACAACATATGATATGATTAAGCAACTTATTTATTTTTCTTAATCTCTTCAAAAAAAAAGTCAACCCGATCTTATAATTAGGACCGGAGTGAGTATTAAAAATTTCAATGTAATTTAGTAACAGCATTAGTATTATAGAGTTAAAAAGACATGTTATATAACTCAAAAGATCAAAATAAATCGTGGTGTAAGGTTAAAAATCTAGATATAAACTTTTTTTCAGGAATTATTTTCCAACGTTAACTTCTTTTTCAGAAAAAGTTGTGTGGCTTTAAAAATAGTGGGATTCATAATTATTTAAAATAAAATAAAAATGCATGGCATATGAGGAACAATAATTGTGTTGCCGTAGGCTTTGGGCCTACATCATAATAGCATTACGAAAATAAAAAGGCATATTCTACTAATACGCACATTGTAAATGATTTTTTTTTTTTGGGCAAATATTTGGTCTGAATTGGTTTTTTTTAATCTTATTTATTAATCACGGACGCATTATTTAGGAAATTTGAAATTATAAAATAAATGTTTAGATGATAGATATTGTTATTACTAAGTCACCATTAACCACTGTTATTGAAAAAGCAATGCTACTCTGAGAATTTTGATTCAATTAACATTGTCTTTAAGGAGATTTATATGGTAGGATAGATTTAAAAAATGAGTTCATTTCTTTTCTTAATTATATTTTTCTTAATTCCTAATAGGAGTTTGGACATTTTTCATAATAAAAAAATATATTAATAAATTAATTCACAGATAACATTATACAAAGTTTTAACATAAACGTTTATTTTATAATTTCAAATTTCCTAAATAAGAAATCATATTATTTATAAGTCAAAATAAAAATTGAAAATAACTATATTAATTATTGTATTTCTCAAATTTTATGGAAGAAAATATGTTGAAACTCCCTTACTTTCTTCTTTCATGGGACATTTGACCCAAAATATTTTACTTTTTAGTGGATCTTTTAATTATTTTTCTTGTTTACACAATTATGGCTATTGTCTTTAAAAAAAGGAAAAAAGTTATACGTAATTTAAAATCAGTCATATGACTCATATTTAACTATGACTTTGAGTAGTCAGTTTTATTTTCTCCAGCCGACCATGATAGGCCATAAAGGATAATGTTTGTAAGGTTTCTGATTAAACATGGAACCTCATTATTGGTACTGTCTATATTTTATAAATAGTATCATGTTTTCAAATCAAAAATAAATATCTATATTTTATAAATAGTATCATGTTCTATAAATTCTATATTTCAAGTCAAAAATAAATAAATTCTACATTATTTTGACACAACATGCATCAAACACTTTAATTTCTTAAGTCCTAGCTTACATATAAAAGGTTGCGAGTTCAATTCTCAATGAATATAATGGGAGCCTGAGTTCTCTCCACTGAATGAAGGATGACAAATAATAATAATGAGATATAAATTGTTTTTCTTTGAGTATATAAATGAATATGCCTCTTATTGTTTCATTATCTATACAAATACAAATATAAGAGAGCATGTTTGGCAACAAAATACCACTAAACACACGTTAAGTGCTTGTTTAGAGTTATGCTTATTTAGAGTTGTTTATTATCATGAATATATAATCTGATATAAAACTCTTCTCACATATTTACATTATACATTGGGCCTGTTTGGGTTGGCGGTAGGAATTGTGGCTTAAAAGCTATCGGATTTTTAAAAAAGCTTGGTAGGAAAAAAGTCAGGTTATAGATAATGATTTGTGTTTGGATTGATGGTGGTAGAAGTGGCGGGGCCCACGTCAAAAAGCTGAGAACATTATGGAAAAAGGCGAATTCGGAGAGCTTTTTCCTTAATCGACTTTTTTTTGAGCCTTTTTTTACTTAAAGTTCAACCAACGCAATGGGCAATCCAAACAGAAAAAATTTAGTTTTTTTCTCACTGGGTCGTTGGCTTAAAAGCCACTGAAATTTTTACACACCAACACTGAAAAATAAACCACTCCAAACAGGCCCATTGTAGATCATGATCGACGTTTAGCTTTATTGATTACCAGCGAGTGTAAATGCACGTGTTCATTAAATTAAGTGATAGTTTAAAATTTTAAGGAAGTAAATTACTGCCTTTGTTATTTTGATTGCCATAGGTTTCCAGTACATATATAGTTTAAAAAATATAAGTAATTTTTAATATATGCTTAATTTATTTTAGCAGTTAGTGCTGCATTATATATTTATAAAATTTTTTTACAGATTTTGAAATGATAGATAAAGTATAAACAGTTTTATTTTTAAAATGTGATGTGTGGATAAAACAATCTTAATAGTCAATTTCATGTGTCGGAAGGATGATATCGATGAGAGAATAAGAAATAAAAAATTAATCAAATCAATTTAGAGAATATTCGATTCGAGGGAATACAAATTAAAGTATCATAGAGATAAGAGCAGGTCATTAACAAATGACAATTTGATTAAGTCATCATATATGGTCCCATTCATTTGGGTTTATTCAATTTGGCTCCTTCTTTTCTTCTCCTGCTCTCCAATTTTAATTAATTAATTAATTTGATGATCTAATTAATCAAACCGATTCTTTAACATGCAAAAATAAAAGCAAGATAGTACACGAATTTTCAACACAACTTTGAATCTTTTTTTTTCTTGAGAATAAGTGTCACAGAGCAGAGACTAGTTAATTAATTAAAGTGAGTCTAGAACTATAATAATTTAAGATATATAATGGCTTTGCACTCTACAAAAAGAATATTCATGAAATTATTAACATTCATTTGATGACCTTAACGGACCATATCATTGGCACAATGGTTAACTTCTTTTGACATCAGATCAAATGCAACAATAATCCATTTTTGAGAGGATGGTTCCTAAGTTTAGGCTATCGTTGATGAGTAGTGTTCTGTATAAGAACACAGATGTCTAGCCCTAATGGACTAATGTATTGATATAGGATCGGTTAACTCTCTCTCCTAGGTATCTATGGAGTAGATACCTATAAGGATGATGATCACTGAACACGAATAGGCTTTCGCTAAAGAGGGTGGTGTGTGTGCACAATGTCGGCTGAATTGTAAATAGCCAAAGAGAGTGTGCATACCTTTAGGGTTTACCTCTTATTTATAGAGTGTACCTTAGGGTTATGGTTTAGAACTTGTGGGTCTCTGTACCTCTAAGCTCAAGTGATGTGCCGTCATATTTGTGCCACGTGGATTGCCCCTTATTGGATCTTATATTAAATATGTGTTTTATACAAGTCTGTAACAAGTAGCAATATTTTTATAGAGTTGAGTCGCTAAAGATGACAATTTTGTGGTGACCATAATCCCAACTTGGACAAAGATATTCATGAATTCACGTAATTTCTACAACTCTTGGAGGGATGTATCTTAGGTTTTTTCTTTTATGATACCAAGTTCCCAAATTCCATTGTTGTCTCAGAGAGCATGCCGCCTCAAGTAGCTTCACCTTTTTTTTTTCAAAAGATTGAGCCATTAATGTCTAATCCCAACCAACCTTGATGAGCATATGTATTTGCAAAATCATTGTAAGATGAATTTTTGATGTTTTAAGGAAATTAGAGTTTAGTATCGTTAATAATTCTTTAAGTAATTGAGACGACTACATCTTTATCAAAGTTAGCATCGGGGTTATAAATTTTGCTATACATCTATCCTTTCACATACCCTAACTTAATTACATGAGCGAATAAGAACTTTTTCAAGAGAATTTTTTTTAATGGACTGATTTCATGCTTCATGCTTTGATCTTCATGTATTTTTATAAGGAGTCTAAGATTTATTGAAAGATGTATGGAATATTTTTTTCCTTTTTTTCTTGTTAATCATTTGTCTTTTTCATAAGTTCATGGCTATAGGGTTGTTCAAAAAACCCGGCGGTCTGGTTGGTCTGGCTGACCCGGTTCGAGTAAAAAAAAATTGGTCCAAGACAATTTGACTGGATCAAACCGGACTAGACTGTTCGGGTTGGATCGAACTTCGGTCCAAGGACTTAGACTGGTCTAGTCTGACCCGATTTTTTATTTTTGCAAATCACCACTACACTCTACACTCAACCACTCACTAGAGTTTGGACATCCTAATATGTTTTTTAACTTATAGGAATCATTTTTCACTCAGTCACTTTTTATTACTTTCGGAAGTCAGGTGAAACCAGAGCTAAAATATTGCCTCCTAAGAAGGAAAAAAAAACTAGACTACATGCATGGTTGGTCCAGGCGGCCCAGTCCGGTCCAACCCGAGGTCCTATTGGGCCAGACCTTGGGTTGACCTCCAACCCGATCTGACCCGATCCTTAGGCATCCCACTACATACATACATATATTTAAATTATGTGATACTCATAATGTTAGTTTTATTTTAAACTGTGTGTGTGTGTGTTAAAATTAAAAAAAAAAATTTATTAAAATATATAAACTAAATTAAACATAAACCATCCTAATTCAATTAGGGTTTCTATAGTGATATATGATTGGTTAAGTCTCCCCTTTTTATATAGTTGTAAAAAAGGGTAGAGATAAATGTTTTTTTTTTCAAATTTAATCGGAGTTCATTTTTCTTTTGAAATAGAGAGGAAATGAATAAAATGAGATGAAGAAATTGGAGGGGGAGGGATACAGACAGTTACGATGGCAGGTGAGGTGAAGAAGGTACAACTACTACTAGGGGCGGCATTCATAGGTTTGATGACGTGTTAATATACTACTGGTCCACGTGGCTCAACGTGACGCCATTTTAAGAATCAGATACATTAAATGATAAAGTCTCTGCTCTGCCAACCCCTTTGTCTACAATTTGTTCGTCATCTGCCACCTCATCCCTGTCCCATGAATTGACGTACATCTCATTTTAAATCACTATTGTCTTTATTATATGACTCCCTCTTGTCTTCATATAAGTACTACTCGTGTCGTTTTTTTAGCGACGATTATTAAAATCCGGTTATTTAAAATATTGATTAAAATTAATGGATCACTATACCTTATTTAGAAAGAGTGTATGTGTGAGAATGTACTATAAAGAGATATTATCTCCGGTGTTAATTATAAAAGTTAGTTGATTTTTTTTTTGAGAAATTAAGGAAGTTAAATAAGTTACTTAATTATTTCATATTTTATATTTTCTTAGATTGTATATTAGTTTATTAGTCAAACTATTTAATTTGAAGAAAAAAAATAAAAATACTCTAAACTAATATAATTAGCTTCTTTAATCTTTTCAAAAAAATCAACTAGCTCTTATAATTGTGATTTGGAGGAGTAATATATTTAATGAAGGTAAAAATAGAAAAATTAGTTTAAAATCTTAGATGAAAGGATTTATTCTTTATATTAAGGATCACCAGGATGTTGTTTATAAAAAGGATAGAATGAAGTATAATTTTTTAGATATCACCCCTTTTCTTTAGTAAGTTACGCTATGTAATTAATAATAAAAAATTAAAAAAATAATTGTTTTGCCAACAAAAAATTTAATTCAATTTAATTCATATTAATTACCCATCTTTGTTTCTACTTATTCTTCTTTAGAATCTGTTTGGTACAAAGGATTTAAAGAGAGGGGAGAGGAGGAACAAATTTTATGAGTTGGATTTAAGAAAGTTGGAGAATTAAGGTTACATATAGAGAAGATGTAAGATAAAAAGAGTAAGAAAAACTAACTAAAAATTTTTAATCTCACTTCTTTCATTTTAAAAAAAAAATTCAACTCTAATATTATTATTTTTTTTCATTTCATCCACTTTCTCTCCCCTCCCTTGGTACCAAACATGCCCTAAGTCTCAACTCTTTTCTTACTCATTTTCTATCATTCACATTTCACACTCCACTAGTATATGTATATTTTTTTAAAAAAATTATCGTTCTTACATTTTTATTTTGCCGTTAACTAATTTTAATCAATTTTTTATCAATGTAGTTCGGTTGTTTATAAATTATATAAAGGATAATAGGAAATAACATCTTGCATGTTTGGTAATACAATATATTTTATTAAAAATTACTTTTTCACTTTAGTATTTTATAACTAATTAAATAATTCAATAAACTAATTATTTTTATTGAAAGTAATTTTACAATAAATTTGGTAATTAATTTTTTCACATAATGTCTCCAATTAATTAGCCAAATTATTTCAACTAATGATTTTTTAGAGTAATTTTAAAATTTTATAGTAAACATAACTTAGAAAAAGCAGTAATGTAATATATAAAAATGAATAAGTTCTTTTGTTAACGATTAAATCAAAGTTCTCAACCAGGTCCTACATTTAATATTAAAAAGTGTAACTTTTTAATGAATTTTATATTGGTTACAATATTGTACGAGACTAACTAGTGTTTTTTCCCCCATTTGGACGGGCAGGCATGGATGACCTAATGTTATAATCAAAATTGAGTGGCCTCTTTTTACTTATGATTGAGCTTTCATAGTAACCACCAAACTACACTACTAAAAACAAAGCGATTTAAGATAGGGTGAAAATGGCCTTTTAGATCGGTTCTGGAATCGGTCTTGATACAATCGATCTTAAAAGACTGTTACTTTTAAAACTGGTTCCGCAACTGGTCTTAAAAATCACTTTTTAGACTGATTTTTCAAGATATAAGATCTAAAAAATAAGACTTTTAAGATCGGTTGTATACTAGTCTTAAAAGTGTCTAAATAGATCTGAGACGAAGAAGAAGCATGAAGTTGATTGGTCAGCGACGAGAGGGAGAGGTCGTGGGTGAGAGGGAGAAGTTGAGGGCAACGAGAGTTGAGCTTGGCGAGTGTTCGAGAATGGCGAGGTTTGTGGCAAGGTTGAGGGCTAGAGTGGTGAGTCTAGATCACGACGACGAGAGGTCACGAGCTAGTGGCGAGGTTGAGGGTGAGAGGCCTAGAGTGGTGAGTCCAAAACTCCAGATCATGGTAGTGGTTTTCTCTAAGGCCGTTGATTCTGGCTCTGCATCATGACCTAATCGTTTTGCCACAAGAGCTCCATGATATCGTCCTCGGGCCTGTTTCAATTTGCAGTATTAATTAAACAAACCAAGCACTCTTTGAAGAAAAATCAACTTGTTCAAAGTTTTTATTTTGCAAGATTGAATAGAGAGCTTACACGGAGGAGCTTATTTTGGCGAGGCAACCCAAAAGCCATGGGCATCAATATTCTGACTGATTCTTGCGGCAATGAGGAATTCGCTCGTTGCGATTCCGTGGAGATCTGAGACAGAACAGTGGATCTATTCCAACAAACTTGTCAATCTTTGCCAAGGTTCTTCTTCACGGCCAAGCCTCGCCTCGGGCACAATGTTCATTAGGTCGCCGACAGGGTTCCTGTCATGACAACAAAAGGTAGTACTCGGCAGAGTCAGGCGACATTGGCCTCTCTGCTCAGTCATAGAAAGTTCCAGTGGCAGCATAAGAATTAAAATCATATTTGAGGGGCAGCCTCAAAGAAAATGAAGGAAGTGTCGTGAAATTCAATTTTCGGCGCACGATGAAAATCTCTTAGACCAGTTACAATAAAAATGAGGTTTTAAAAGTTAACCTTTTAGACTGGTTATTTGTAACAACTAGTCTTAAAAGTAATAAACGTTTTATTTTTTAAAATTTTTATTTGGTTGTTTGTGAAATCAGTCTAAATAATATCTTTTAGACTTCATATTAAAGGAATTGGTCTAAAAAGTCATTTATATTTACGAAATTTCCACCGATCATACTTTTTAGACTTCATCATCTATATCCGGTCTAAATGAAGTGGTTTTAAAGCTTTTTTTTTTTCTAGTAGTGCCAAGAATTGAATTTAAATTTTAATAGCATAATTTGATTTCTTTAATCAGTATAAAATATTAAATATATGGAGACCATATATTGCATTGAGCAGAGAGATAAACTTTTTTTTCCCATAAAGTAGAGATAAATTAATACATCCAATTTGAATATTCTAATTTAACACTCTTTTAATCTTTAATATAAGATCTATTTTATTTGGTTTATATTGAGATTTGAGAGAGATAATAAATCCACCAATTCAACGATTGATAAACCATTTAAGTGTTTGACTTCTCTCATGATTTACGTAATACATAGAAATAAGGGTAAATACCCTTTTCTGGTCCCCGACAAAAAACGCGATCCCCATTGTGGCCCCTTACAAAAAAAAATCTTTTTTAATTCATAAAAAGGATGAATAAGTGTCGATTGGTTGACATTTTGATCCCTAACAAATTTTTAAAATGTCTTTTTTAGTTCATAAAAAGACGAATAAGGATCAATTTTTTTATAAGGGACCAAAATCCGTTTTAAAAAGGGGTGTATTTACTCTAGAAATAATGTGATATATATATATATATATATATATATATATATATATTATATATATAAATATAATATATATAATATATATATAAAAGTTCAACACTACAAGCACACCCTAATGAATATATAGAAGCATAATCCCATGTTTATTGCTCAAACAATAAAATATTCGTGGAGGTTAAATACATCCTAAAGTAATAATGTGGTGTGATTGGCACCCTTTTTTCTTACTGAACTGTCATAATACTGTATTTGGGCTATTACATGGCTTTGTCAATTGAGTCTTAATCAGTAAAAAAAATTGTGTCTATATTAATTAATGATAAACTATAATAATATTGTCACAAGTTATATAAGTATTCATCAGTTAAAAAAAGTTAATTATTCGTATAGTTAGTCCGGATAGACATGTATAATTTATGACCAAATTATAAGATATAGTTTGACTTTGTTTGGGAGATTGAAATAAATATTTTGGCTAAATAATGTATTACTTAATCATTTTATATGAAAAAATATTTGGGGGATTATATATTTTTATTAAAAATAAATTTTTAAAGTAAAAAATAAAAATAAAAATTTTCATTAAATATTTGGGATAATTTTTTTTTTTTTGGGGGCAACTATGGCCCCTTATAATTGTCCATAAGTATAATTTATGACAACACCACTAGTTGATAGTTAGTATAGATGGACAAATCTTTTTTTCCCCTATATCGAAGAATCATTAGTTGACAAGCCAAATGACATTTTTTTTTCCCACTTCTTTTCTTATAAGATGGATTTTTTTTTTTTTTGGGAAAATCCCTTTTAAGGTCTTAAGGATCAAAAAAATGTCAAAAAAATCCCACATAAAATTTTGATGTAAAAAATATCTTATTAACAACTCCTTCAGGGGATTGACAACTTCATCTATAAGTTTTAACAACTCTTTGGGATATTTTTTATATCAGAATTTTCTCTAGGACTTTTTGACATTTTCTTGGTCCCTTGGGTCCTTAAAGGGATTTTCCCTTTTTTAATACCCATGAGTGCTTAGTTAGGAACTATTTGGGATAACGATAACAGAAGTGACTTTTGTCAAGATTGACTTTTGCAAACGGAAGATAGAATAAAAATTAGATTGTAGATATGATTTGTGTTTATGATAGTAGTGAGAAAAGTTACTTTTTTCCAAATCAGCTATTGTTTGAATGATTATTTGATATGAAAAATGACTAAAAATGACTTGAAACTTATTGAATATCATATATGTGTGTGTATCTTAGTTGTATATATTGTGATAATTGGATATAAAAAATTAAATTTAAATTTGATAATTTTTTTTTTACAAAACTCTAAAGTACTTAATTAAATATATTTAATGAATAAATTAGAATACATACAGATGTATATTTAATAGTACATTGCTTATTAAATCACTCATCTCTAACACTTTTTTCCAAAAACTTAAAAAAAGCACTTTTTTTTTTTTTTGTAGAAACTCATCACCACCAAAACTATTTCAAACGTCTATTTTCCCCTGCTGGACTTTTACTCACCTCAGCTGGGCTTTTTTCGACTTCTATAACAATGCCAAACAACCACTTAATAAGTTGAGATGGTGTATGGAACTTGTTACAACAATTTTGATTGATTGTTAGTTCGGATTGAGATGGATTTTTTTATTAATGAATAAGTAGTCAAAAAATTACTGTAATGAATAGTTTAATCCTTTATAATTTATCAATCGTATGAGTTGTTTAAGTTTTTATATATTATATATATGATTGAAAGAAAATGGGAAAATTTTAGAAAAATATCATCAATTTATCAAAATCCCAAAATAGTTTTGATTACTATACTTCATTAGCTATTTCACTAAACTTGATAAGTAAATGACAATACATTTTAGCCAAAATCATTGATATGGAATTTTCAAATTTTGAAGGTAGTTAAATAGAATTTTCCAGTTTAAATATAGACTCTATATATAATTATGTTTTTCTTTTTTTTCTTGATGGTTTTGAATGGTATCACATATCTGCCAGATAGTTTGGAGGGTTTTGAACGGTGCTCCATCACATATCTGTAAGAAATATATATGCTTGAGTTAATTTCTTTTGACATTCTAGAATGAATATATGATCGAGTCTTTTCTTCTGGCACGAATTTTGTAGTCGATTTAAGTGGCTAATGAGAAAGCAAGAATAGGTCCAAAATCTTGACATTCTAGAAAAATAAATATAAATTAAATTATAATGTGGTTTTGGTCCAAATTATTTCTGTTTTTTTTTTTGTTGCGTTGTTTTTATTATTGCTGTTTTTTTTAATTGTGTTGTTTTGGTCAATTTGAGAACTTTTATTTATCATATTTTAAAAGTGGGAAAATATTTTGTATTGGGAAATAAGGGATTTTTTTTTTTATCTCCAATAAAAAAAAAATCATAACTAAACCGTTAATTAACCGCCACAAAGTACTACCGAAATCTTTACTTTAATAAGAGGTTAAATTAATGTGCAGGATGAAAGATGACGAAAATTTATATAATCAAAAAAAAAAAAAAATAAACAAAATTAGGGTTAAGTATATTTTTTCATTAATCCAAAACGACGTAAAATTTTTTATAAAGAATCCCAAAGATAACTTATCTCATAAGTTAAAAACCCTAACGACAATGTTAGGATTTTTAAAAAATCATTTACCCTTTAAAATGTTTACAAAACTAGAAAAAAATATTATTATTATTTTTTTAAAAAAAAAAAATCATATCCGTACGAACCGTCTAACTCAACCGCCACAAAGTACTACCGAAATCTTTACTTTAATAAGAGGTTCCAGGTTTCATCCTTGTGCAGGATGAAAGATGACGAAGAATCTCATGCTTGACCAATAAAAATTAATACCAACATATTACGGTTTTATTTATCTTAATCATGAATGTTAATTATGAGGTTTGCATAAAATCTTGGACCAAACAAACACATCAAATCCATAAAAGTATCTAAAACATTAAAGAATTACTAAAATGTAATCGCATTAAGCTAAACTATGATTACTCAAAGTTCAAGGCACAGAGCGTGGGGACCAAGGGAAAAAAATCGGCATGTGTGTGTAAATAAAAACCACATTTTTTGACCAAAAAAAATTAGTGGATCTGAATTATTAGAGATCTCATTCTAAAATCAAGATGAAATTACACTAAGAAAGTACTCTTTTCATCCTTAATATAAAAGATCTTGTTTGTAGTGTAATTTACACAATAAACAAGATCTTTTATATTAATGACCAAAGAAGTAGTATTAGTGAGATAATTAACATATTCTCCTAAACTATGGATAATATTATTATGTTTGTGCTTGAAAATACAAGTGAATTTATAAGTGCGTCTACACATTTTTAATATTAACAATTGCAAAATAAAAAGTGTTTATATGCAAATTTACTAATTCTAATTTTAACAACTAACAATAACAAAAAAATAAGTGTCCGTATGAAAATTTGTAAATCATAATTTACATTGTATGAACTTATTAAAAAGATTTATATGTGTTCGTAAGTGAATTTACAATTGAACATATATATTTTAACAACTAATAATTAATTAGCAAAATAAAAAGTATGATTAGAGAACTTGAACTAAATTTTGTTCTTTTAATGTATTCTTAGTATTATATATGCATATATTTTATAGGAGTTAACTAATTTATAGATATTAAAAAATTTATTAAATTAGTTATTTATACAAAAAAACTGGTTTTCTAAACACTTTTAAAGATACCCTTTTAATCATTACTCCTTTCGGTCCAAATATAAGCCATTTTCTATAAGATTTTCATATTAGTTCCTTTTTCTTTTTTTTCCTTGGAAACTTCGTATTTTTATAAAAAATATTTCTTTTGATTTTTTTTTCCATCATATAAATCACTAGAAGAATAATTAATGCTTATTTGATAATTATTTCTCTTATAATTAATGTTTAAATGTAACTCCTCGTATTTTTTCTCACATCTCAAAACTTCATTTAATATTGATAAATTTGAAAAAAAAAAAATAGAGTTGAAGAAAAATTTAATGAGTTAATTGTTTCCTCGGGGAAAAAGAAAATCGTTCTTCCTGATTTTGTTAAGCTGGTTGAAAGGGGGAAACAAATCTTATTAATGGAAACCTATAACAAAACTACCTTCATTAATGGAAACGCATCTTCTAAATTTGGGAGGACAAATGAATGATGATCTAGCACCAAAACAAATGCTCTTTTGGTTTTTACAGTATAAGACATATTCATTATTATCAAACTCGAGTTAATCGATATAAGTTTTTACCGCTTTTTTATGTTTATATCTTACAAAAATTCGAGTAATCATTTAGATAAATTTGTCTTTAGTTGTAAATTTAGATAAACTTGCAAGTTTATACATTTGAGTTTCATTTTTACTTTTCTAACTTACAAAACCGTGTTAAATCATTTTTAAATCTTGTGATATTTTTCGATTAAATTATGCTTAATGACTTTATATATAAATTTATTTTTTAAATATGATAAATTATGAATGTTGATGTATTTAATTTCAATTATTTATATTTAAAATATATTTAAATCAAATTGTGGTTATTTTTTATATTTTAATTATTTAATTATAAAATATAAATACCTATTTAATGATAAACGTAATTTTTATAAGTTTATGTTACCATCATGAGTTTATTTAAACTCTAGAAATTGACAACATTAGATATATTTATCTAATTTAATTAAATTAATGAATTTAGTTAGGTTAATTAATATGACATATATTTTTTAAAACACTCTAGTTATCTTTCTTAATTCTCTCATCCCCCCCTCCTCCTTAATTATTGTTGAGTAAGTATTAATAAGTATAAATTAGAAAAATATTGACAAATATAAAAACTTTGTCTTATACTTCCTTTAGTTTTATTACAAAGATCAATTAATAATTCTCACAAATTAATAAAAACAATTAAAATTATTAAATTTTTCCTAAAATTTAAGTAATTTTCAATATTACCCCTACTAATTGCACTAAATTCTAATATCATATTAATTTTACTTTCACCCACTACCCTTATTAATTATGAACATGTATGAAAAATATATTTAATGATTTTTGGAAATAAGAAAGTGCCTTATAAAAAAGGATTAAATACATTTGTTAGTTGCTGTCTTATAATAAGAACCAGAGGAAGTATTTAAGACTAAGATCAACTCCTTAAATATATCTTATATTAATTATAAGATAAGTACGTACTTCAAGGTTCCAACTATAGGATGGAAGAAAATATATTCTTTTTTTTCTTTTTTGAATTTCAATCTAGACTATTGTCATTATTAAATCTTGGATTCCAGCCTCAAACCAAGTATTTCTCATTCCATTCTTATTATGCCACCTCGCAAACTATGAATGGTAAAAAGAAAAAAAACAAAAATAAAAAATTGAGATTTTGACTAGTCTTTGCGTCTGTGGTTGCGTACTATATGGGTTTATCTCTCTAATTCAATGTTCATTCATAGTAACTGCGCTTAGCTTCCTCGCATGACGGCGCACATTAGTGTTGATCCATCAAAAAAAAAAAAAACCCCAAACAACTTCTTCTTCTTCATCATCCCATCTTATCCAGTCTAATTATTCTTAATTTCAAATAATATTTTTCTTCATCATCCCTTGTCTAATTATCACACTCATAAATATTATTATAATTAAAGGTCAGATAATATTATATAGTGTATATGTACTAGTATATGTCTCTCTCTCTCTAGATATCCCCTGTCTGTTGTCTCGGCTGTGATTGCTGATTGGGAAGAAGAAACTAAAGGTAACGTGTTTCATATTTTCTAGAAGAAGACAAATCCTTAAGCTCTATCTTCTCTGGTTTTTCTTCTTCTTTATCTTAATTATCATTATTAGTGTATTTATTTATAATTACAGCCTCGTCTTTAGTTTTCACAGTAGTGTTATTAAAATGAAACTCGTCTCTTCCTTCTGAGTTTAATTTAATTTGTGCAAGCTTCGTTATTTAGACAGAGACAGCTCAGTAACCAAACCACCATTGAGGAGCTCAATAGCTTTCCCGCGAAATACAACCAAAAAAATAAAATACCCCACCATTTCTGTTTTATTTATTTTTTTCCTTCCTTCCTTTTTCTTGGGGAATTTACGTGTTGACGATTTCCATTTCTACGTACTGTTTACGTCTCGATCCCTTTTTTTTTTTTGGTTCTTTGAGCGGAGAATTACTTTTCCCAATGGTTCTGTTTTTTCCTGGAAAACTAGTCGCTATTTGAATTTGTCACGCTAATGCGCGTTCACCATATTATTGTCGTCCATTGTAAAGTCAAAAAAATGCGAGATCTAATTCAAGTCTTTGTTCAAAGCTTCTCATTACGCCATCGTTACAAAAATAATAATAATACCAAATACACAGAAGAATTTTCATTTCTTGGTCTTCTCCTCTGATCTTCCCTCTGAATTTTATTTCTTTTCTTGGCTCTCACTAGGGGGTTGATAGTATTCTCTTCTGGGTTTTTTCCTCATTTTGTGTAAAGATTTGACATTTCTCTGAACGCGCCTTTCATTCCCTCATTAAATTTCTGGGTCTTTAAAAGAGCTTTTCTGGGGTTCTTTCTATATCTATTACCTCTCTCTTTCTATACTCATACAATTTTTTTCCCCCTTTGGTACTTCAGCTACAGGGAAGGCTTCTGGACTTTTGTGGGGGCAAGTAAAATTGAAATTTCTCTCTTAAAAGGAGCTACTTTTAAGTAATAAGCATTCTGAATCTCTCTCCTGCTCCTGATATTTGTGAAGAATTTCCATTTTTAACAACTAGTTTTGGAATTTTCAGTTCAGACCAGCTTTTGGGAAAGAGCAAAACAAGTTCATTTTACAGGGTTCATCTACCTCTTGATACTCAAATAATCTATTCTTCTTGTTTATATATATACATATATAAGCGAGGTAAGGAAGGAAGGAAGAAGAAAAAATGAGGGAAGAAAGAAGAAGAAGAAGAAGAAAGCTGCATCTCAGCAAGATCTATTCATTCACATGTGGAAGATCATCATTGAAAGAGGATTATTCAAATATTGGAGGAAGAGGATATTCCAGGGTTGTCTTCTGCAATGAACCAAATGCTCCTGAGGCTGTAATTCAGAATTATCCTGATAATTCTGTCAGTTCTACAAAATACACTCTTACTACTTTCTTGCCTAAGTCACTGTTTGAACAGTTTAGGAGAGTGGCTAATTTTTATTTTTTAGTCTCTGGTGTCTTATCCTTCACCGACCTTGCACCCTATTCTGCTGTTAGTGCTATCATTCCTCTGATAGTCGTTATTGGTGCAACCATGGTTAAAGAAGGTATAGAAGATTGGCGTCGCAAAAAGCAGGTACTTTACTACTTTTTCCCACTTGTTGATTCTCATTTCAAAACCTTGTGTCAGCAAAAGTGCCATCTAATCAAAAACGAGTCACACTATGCCTTTACTTATTTACGGTTTCCAGGTTTTGTTTAAATTTACTTTTTTCCTGCAAGTCATATAGTTCATGTAGCTGTTGACCAAAAAAAAATATAGTTCATGTAGCTAAGAAAATCTATTGGGACTAGAAGTGTCCAGAGGTTTGAAGAAAACCATTGTTCATAAAGTCATAATTCACATGATAAGTGCAAACTCCAAAGTTTGTTGGTATAGTTCCAGTATTTGCAAACGTCATTTCGGAGATTCTAGGTTAAATTAATTGCTGAACTTGAAGACTCTAGATAATTTGATTTATATACAGTATGATAAAAAGAGGGTTGCATACAAGGTGGTAAGGTTGTTGCCATGTGACTTAAAAATCACGGGTTCAAATCCTAAAAACTCTTTCCGATTGTATGGGTATGTCCCTTCCTTGGCTGTTGAGAGCCTTATGAACTGGGCCACTCCTTTTTTTATAGTATGATTAAAATAAAATTAAAAAAAGAAAACTTCCAATTTGGCACTTAAATTTGAGGCATTATATCATGCACTTTTTAGGGAAAGTATTTATGCAAATTATGTAGTGAGAGTGTGTAATTTTGTTAGTGGAATAATTTTGCAGGATATTGAGATGAACAATAGAAAAGTTAAAGTTCATAAAGGTGATGGTGTTTTTGAGCATACCGAGTGGAAGAATCTGAAGGTAGGGGATATAGTGAAGGTGGAGAAAGATGAATTCTTTCCAGCAGACCTTCTATTGCTTTCATCTAGCTATGAAGATGCTGTCTGTTATGTTGAGACCATGAATTTGGATGGAGAGACAAATTTGAAGTTGAAACAAGGATTGGAGGTAACTTCTTACTTACAAGAGGATCTTAACTTCAAGGACTTCAAAGGGACAGTTAAATGTGAAGATCCGAATGCAAATTTGTACTCTTTTATTGGTAACTTGGATTTTCAGGAGCATCAATATCCTCTTTCTCCTCAGCAACTTCTTTTGAGAGACTCTAAACTCCGTAATACGTCCTATATATTTGGAGCTGTCATTTTCACTGGTCATGACACTAAAGTAATACAAAATTCTACTGCTCCCCCTTCAAAGAGAAGCAGAATTGAGAAGAAGATGGACAAAGTGATATATTTCATGTTCTGTATTCTGTTGCTCTTGTCATCTGTTGGATCCATTGTCTTTGGCATCACAACAAAAGATGATTTAAAGAATGGGTTGATGAAAAGATGGTATCTAAGACCAGATAGTTCTACAATTTTCTTCGATCCCAAAAGACCAGCCGCTGCTGCAGTATATCATTCCTTGACAGCCTTAATGTTGTTAGGCAACTTTATTCCAATCTCCTTGTATGTGTCAATAGAAATTGTGAAAGTTCTTCAGAGTATCTTCATCAATCAAGATATCCATATGTATTATGAAGAAGCAGACAAACCTGCTCATGCCCGTACTTCGAACTTGAATGAAGAACTTGGCCAAGTTGACACAATACTTTCTGATAAAACTGGAACTCTGACCTGCAACTCAATGGAGTTCATTAAATGTTCGGTTGCCGGGGTTGCTTATGGACGTGGTGTTACAGAGGTTGAGAGGGCTATGGGTAGAAGAAAAGGCTCGCCTTTGATACATGGACAGGATAATGGTATAGAATTAGAGGAGATCAGGGATTCTAATTCCAAAGCACCCATCAAAGGTTTTAATTTTTCAGATGAAAGGATAATGAATGGAAACTGGCTGAATGAGCTAAATGCTGATGTTATCCAAAAGTTTTTTTGCTTATTGGCAATCTGTCATACAGCAATACCTGAAGTGGATGAAGACACGGGAAAAGTCTCATATGAGGCTGAATCTCCAGATGAAGCTGCATTTGTTATTGCAGCCAGAGAACTTGGCTTTGAGTTCTACAAAAGGACTCAGACTAGCTTGTCAATTCATGAGTTGGATCTAGTTTCAGGCAAGAAAGTTGAAAGGTCAGTTCCTTTGATTGCTTGTCTTTTTCTTTTCTTCTGTTTTTGGGCGATGCTTTCTTGTCTTATTAATAAAGAGTTTTGACTGCTTGTCCTCCCTATTGCTATTGAATACAAAAAATTTTAGGTTGGGTTCTCTGTGCAATGGGCACATGCTACTTCATAACTATTTGTTTGTGACAGCTATATTTATTTATTTTTTTGTTCCTCCCAAGTTATCTAAAAAATAAATAAATAAAACAGCTTGAAGTAGTAATTTCTATTCTACCGTTGGTCTAAACTGTTTTTGGAAATCCATCTGCAAACTTATTTTAAGAAAATCTAACTCTGAATGGTGTTGGGAAACTGGGGTTTGGAAGACAATTTCAGTTGGTAAAATGGATGTTTTAGATCACCCAAACATGGTTGGAGGGTAAATTGAGTTTTTTGAACATCAGTTCGGACCTTGGAACTGAAATCTAAATATGTACCAAGTCAGGCACTGCATTGGGGTATGAAGTTTAATGAGATTTTTCAGTCCTTGTTTCAGTGAGAACCTAGGCTAAATCTTCTTTCTAAGAATAGGTGAACTTGGCTCACACTAGTGGGTCCCTAAATTTTGATTTCCTTAGACAGGGACAAATTGCCCCAGATGATTTGATATTATTTTTTACTATCTTAATTGTGAAAAAAATTGGTTAGAATGTTGCTGAAGCCATCTTTACTTTTCTTAATATATGTTCATGTTCTTTCTAAGAAACTGTCATGGTGTTTGGGATTTCAATTTTGTTTCTTCATGCTGATTGATGCCAAGTGCAATGACTTCTACTGTTGTTTTGGAATTTATTTTTCTGATGTCAGGTACTGATTAGTAGAATATGTATTCAATGACTGCATTCATTTTGCAGGGTCTACAAACTTCTTGATGTTTTAGAGTTTAATAGTGCAAGGAAGCGAATGTCAGTGATAGTGAAAGATGAAGATGGAAAAATTTTGCTACTCAGTAAAGGCGCCGACAGGTTTGAAACAAACTGACCCATAAAAACCTTAATTTTTCTTAAAGTTCTTACTTTACCTTTCATCATGTTGACTTGCCACATGTCATGCTACGTGCAGTGTCATGTTTGAAAGACTTGCCAAGAATGGGAGAGAGTTTGAAGAGAAAACCATGAAGCATGTGCATGAATATGCCGATGCAGGCCTTAGGACCCTTATACTAGCCTATCGTGAACTAGACGAAGAAGAATATAAGGAGTTTGATAATAAATTTTCTGAAGCCAAAAACTCAGTCAGTGCAGATCAAGAAACACTTATTGCTGAAGCATCTGATAAAGTTGAGAGGGATTTAATCCTCCTTGGTGCCACTGCAGTAGAGGACAAACTCCAGAATGGGGTGAGTTAGAAAAATACCTCATGTTTCTTACATAGGCGAGCATTTATCGATTAGAACAGGACCTAAAAGGATTCCTCTTTTTTTTTTTTTTGGTTAGGTTCCTGATTGCATTGACAAGCTTGCTCAAGCAGGAATTAAAATTTGGGTTTTGACTGGGGATAAAATGGAGACTGCCATCAATATTGGGTATCATGTTGTGATCATACCACTTTGATATTGCCTAGAGTAACTTTGCTAGATATCTGACATTTTTTCTGTATAAAATTGCAGTTTTGCATGTAGTTTACTTAGACAAGGAATGAAGCAGATTATCATTCATCTGGAGACTCCAGAAATTCAAGCATTGGAGAAGGCGGGAGACAAAATTGCCATTGCCAAGGTAAAACAAGTTTTAGCTCTTTACATAGTTCTTGTGAATATGTGTTCTGCATATGGAGTATTGTGTTTTGTTCCTTATTACCAAAGATGCAATGCATGCTTGCATACCTCAACATGTTACGTACATGCTGTGAATATTTTCTTCCTTTTTGTTTTTTTACCATTTTTAAGCTTTCAGTTTAAAGATAGTGTCCTCATATCTCTATGCTGATTCATCTTTTAAGGCATCAAGAGAAAGTGTCCGCCGTCAGATATCTGAAGGCATTGCTCGGCTTGCTGCATCCAGTGGAACCTCTGAGCAAGCATATGCACTGATTATTGATGGAAAATCACTTGTTTATGCTCTGGACGATGCAATGAAGAACATGTTTCTGGACCTCGCAATTAGTTGCGCATCTGTTATCTGCTGTCGCTCCTCACCTAAGCAGAAGGCTCTGGTACGTTCAAATCCTTCGAGATCACGCCATCATTTATATCAGTTCTTCAGAAATAATTTTCTTTTTCTTGGTTTCTCCCTTGAAGGTCACTAGACTGGTTAAATCTGGAACTGGAAAAACTACATTAGCTATCGGTGATGGAGCCAATGATGTGGGGATGCTTCAAGAGGCGGATATAGGGATTGGAATAAGTGGTGTTGAAGGAATGCAGGTACTCGATCGGACAGTTGTCGAATTTTGATTAGTTCTTCCTTCGATTTCATTTTCTAACAACCCTTTATTTTTCTAACCTTCTACCAGGCTGTTATGTCTAGTGATGTTGCAATTGCACAGTTCAGATATTTGGAACGGTTACTACTTGTGCATGGACATTGGTGTTATAGAAGGATATCATTGATGGTATTAGCAATGTTTTATATATCTGTTTCCACATTATAAAAATCCAACTTCTATAAGATGATGATAATATATTGACTCTTTTTCATCCTTCTCTGGCAGATATGTTACTTTTTCTACAAGAACATCACGTTTGGCTTCACTATATTCTTGTATGAGGTGTATGCTTCATTCTCTGGACAACCTGCATACAACGACTGGTTTTTGTCTCTCTATAATGTCTTCTTCTCTTCACTTCCCGTGATCGCCCTCGGCGTATTTGACCAAGATGTCTCTGCCCGGTACTGCCTTAAGGTAAGCTAATCAATGTACTTCCATGATGGAGACTTGGTGGTATAGGATACCAAGTACTGCATTGAAGAGAATTAGATGTTCATTGGCGTACTTAAGTGGTTTGGTTCTCCCACTTAGGTACCGATCACTAAGATATAAAAGTCTCATTTAGGGTATTTTCCTATGCTGATCAATCAATATATTTCCGATGTGGCAGTTTCCTTTGCTGTATCAAGAAGGAGTACAGAATGTGCTCTTCAGTTGGCGCCGTATATTCAGTTGGATGCTAAACGGATTCATCAGCTCCATAATAATCTTCTTCTTCTCGACGAAGGCGATGGAGCTTCAGGCGTTTGACAAGGAAGGAAGAACAGCAGGGAGAGACATCCTAGGAGCAACAATGTACACATGTGTTGTCTGGGTTGTGAACTTGCAAATGGCACTTGCCATAAACTACTTCACATTGATACAACATATCTTCATCTGGGGTTCCATTGCTTTTTGGTATATCTTCCTTATGATATATGGAGCAATGAAGCCTTCATTCTCCACAAATGCTTACAAAGTCTTCCTCGAAACTCTCGCCCCCACGCCTTCCTTCTGGCTCGTCACGTTCTTCGTGGTGATCTCAACTCTCACTCCATATTTCTCATTCTCAGCTATTCAGATGAGGTTCTTCCCTTTGTATCATGAAATGGTCCAGTGGATGAGAGAAGAAGGGAAGACCAATGATCCTGAGTATTGTGACATGGTGAGGCAGAGATCATTGAGGCCCACAACCGTGGGGTCCACAGCTCGTTTAGCAGCTAGAAACAGAACCTCTAACCATAGATGATATAGCGTATAAAACTTAGGTGAAGTTCTTCCTTTGCCTGCTGTTAGATTCTTCTGAAATAATATGGTATATGGATGAATCATTTAATAAAGAGTTCATGAAATTGTAAAATGAAAATCCATGTATCATATTTTTTCATTAGAGAATCTGATCTAAATTTGATTGCACCTAAGTTTTGTTTAGTGAGTATCTTTTCCCACTATAGTTTGCTTCTATCCACTTCCATGATGATGATGCATAGATAAATAATTAGCTGTGAAGTTGGTTGGAAGAGGGGGACTGTATATTTATCACTTTTTTTTCCCTTAGCATTTGATTTTTTTATTCAATATTTTGTATCATAAGATTTTTTTTTTTTTTTAATGTATAGAGAAACATAAGGTCTGTGTAGAACTGGATAGAGTTGCTTTCATATGTAGAAAGCAGAGGTGTGCTGGTATGCTTGTTTTTCTATTCAGCAGCTTTTGAAGACCCTTCACTATTTTTTTTTTTTGTTAATTAGCTTTTTTTATGAATAATAGTTACAAGATACTCCATTCGATTATTGTTACAAACATCTATTACCTACTATTTAATGAAATTAGTTAAGAGGGTTTGGGTTTTCTTTTTTTCTTTCTAATTTTCTTCTAATAATTTTATATCCACCATAAGATTAAAAATTGAGTGGTTTAGATTCAATATTTTATAAAATTATTATTTTAAATATAAACAAAATAAATTTATACTGTTAAAATATGATCTACACAATTCATAAGTGCAATACATAAAAAATTAAAAACAAATTAATTTATAAAGTACTATAATAATGATTTTATAGAATATTGAATCTGAAACCATCAATTTTTTAATCTAAAGATAAATATAAGATTATGAAAAGAAATGGAAAAAAAAAGATTCTAAGAGTATCATCTACTAAAGAGAATACATTTTTAAAAATGAGTCATAAATATATCATTTATTTAGGTGGAATATTATGGTTTAGTAGTGGTCTCACACACACATATATATCACTTAAAACTCAAGCTTGTAATTATCATTTTAGTATACTAAAATTTTATATAGTAATATTTATTGGGTATGAGAAATATTTCCTAATTCAATTATTCATATAAATTTTAAAAAAAACTTTATCATTCATAAAATTTAGAAAATGGTCTCATGAATTAAAAAGGGCTTAATCCAAAGGTATAAAAGTAAATGAATTAATCTTTTATTAAATAGGTATATGTAAAGTTTTAACTTTGTTATAAAAAAAGTTTTCACTTTAAAAACCAACATGGAGTTGATCTTTATGGGTTTTTAGTTCGACTTCTTGTGGAGATACATGTATTGGGAGGAATAACCACGAATCCCGAACGATTAATGCATGATATATATATTTATATTAAAAAAAACCATATAAACCATCTTGTCTGATTTTATTATAGCTTCTAGATTTTTTTTTAAAAAAATAATTTATGTCCTACAATATGTAGTTGTAAATGGCTTTGCATAGTGTGCCACCCCAAACCACATTCATGTTTGATGTCAAACGTAGATAGAATTCAAAGCTCCTAAAAGGCCAAAACTGACAATTGACAAGTGCCACAAAATAATAGAGTAATTATCAAGCTATCATTGTGAGAATCCCATATGTAATCAATCCACATGTCGGGGAGTCAAACTCTTATAGTGAGGTTTATAAGTCTATTGGATTCTCCCTCTTCATAGACTAGCTTTTGGGGATTGAGCTTTCCCTTTAGACTTGTGCTCATCACATTGGTGCTTTCATTGAGAGCCTGATATTCATGGAAAGGGCTACCTATGGAGGGTTTTGACTAGATAGGCGTTCACATCAGGGAGCCAAACTCTTGTGGTGAGATTTACTTTAGGGATTGAGTTCTCCCTTTGTCTTGTGCTCATCACACCATATCTATTCCTCATTATAAATCACATCTAACTATTTTATCAGAATCAATGAGATATGGTTGACTGATTCATTTGATCTAAAAATGAAATATTTTTTTTCCGCAAAGAACTAGTACATTAAACATTTTTTGGGGTCAAAATTACATTAAACTTTAAGTCCCCTCTTAATAAATTTGTAATAGGGGTGATATTTTGAAAAAATAATTAATGATTCACATAATAACTTACGTTGAGCCTAGTGACCCATGGGATCCTATGAGGAAGTAAGAAGTAATAACCTTGCATTCAAATATTCAATGGCTCCACCTTATGTTTAGGTCAAGGTCTTGACCATTCTACATGAAGACAAGGTATAGAGCTCGCACCTCTCTTGTATTCTCTGGAGACTGGAGGGTTAGAGGGGGAAAAAGCTAAAGACAATTCTATAGCTTTCAATTTTATTACTTGTGGGAAAAAAAGGCACAAAAACAGGATAAATTTATTTAATTCTAAACTAAACAGAATATTTTAGGCCCAACTTGTTCTTGTTCTATTGGGTAAGCTCATCAAACATATACTAAATATGTATAATTAATGGATATTTACATATGTTTGAGGGCGAATTATTATAAGGTCTTAAAGAAAAAATTTAATTATTCCTCCGGTTCTAAATATAGAACAATGTCCTATATTTAGGACTGGAGGTAGTATTATGAAGTCCAACTGATGAGTAACATATAATGACAAGTTCCAGTGTAAAAAAGACAACATCTCATTTGTTATTAGAATTTATTGGTAATTAAGTCACTTTCTTAGGATTTCATAATAATTCCCCATATGTTCTAAGTTCAACAGTTTATTAAAAAAAGTCGTTTTTTATTGACAAGATTAAAAAATACTACTCCCAACTATTCTTAATATATAATATATGTGGAGAGCTGATCTTAATCCTTAATATAAGATATAGTTTTTATATTTGTCAATATTTTTCTAATTTAACTCTATTGATGCTCCATCAATTATAATCAATAAGGATGAAAGGAAATAAGGAAATTAGAGCCGGGAATTTATAAGGGCAAGCATTTTTAGGCCCTTATATTTTTTTTATGGGTACAGGATTTTTCTAGTCACATTAATGAAGGGTGTTTCTGTAATTTTGTTTCCTTTTTTATCATATAAATTTTACCGAAACACCCTTCATTAATTCACCTAAAATTAAAAACACATCTTTCATTAATTCAAAACTACGTAGTTTTAGATGTCACTGGAGATAAACTTATCTCCAGTGACTGGAGAAATACTTTTCCCTTTTTTTAAAGTATTTATGTGAGAATAATATTATTCATTTTTTACACTTTGTTAATGATGTTGCAAATATTTAGTAGTTATTATCTTTTTTAGAATTAAGTTTCATAAGAGCGTCTTGTATTAAAAATTCTAAAAATTTAAAACTTATAATGTTTTTTTTATTTCATAAGTATTCTTACTAATTTTGTATTTTTTGACTTCTTTTCTAGTGATTGTTTTGTTCATATCTTATATTGTTTATTTTGTTGACTACTCACACTTTTCAAGACATATTTATAAGATTTTTTTTAATTGTTTTAATCTTCTCATTAATTATTCGTAATTGTGGTATATGGACAATAGTTTACCTTTGATGATAACTTAGTGACTATGTTTGTTTGTTGCATGATGCATACCGTTTACATATTAATTTTCACAATATTTATGTGTTAAATTAGAACTTTCATTGTTGTACTTTTATTTCTTTGAAAAAAAGATGGAAAATAAAGTAAAATATTGTTAAAATAGCTTCGGCCTTAGCCCAAAAAAAGGTTCTTAGCACGGTCAAAAAAGGCCGGCCATTTTAGGCTCTAGTTTGTGAAAAACCAACCCTTTTTACTAGCTCTTTGGAATTAATAAAGATAACAGGGGTGTTTTAAAAAATACATGTTATATTAACTAATTTCTTTTATATAATCAAGACTAAAATATACATTTGGTCTATTCCTTTAAATTTATATCAACTTTCCTTTTTGTTCCTTATGATTCAGTATTTAAATGAAGACATTTTAATTTGTAATTTGAAATAAGTAAATTTTAAAAAATATAAAATAAAATGTAGTTAAAATATGTAGAACCAATTGTCATTTACAAGATTTACGCAATCGGATCGAAAAAAGATTCACCCAACGGATTGAAAAAGGATCTACAAAAAGGAGGAGGATAGATAATTAAAATCCGCGAGTAGTAAAAGAGATTTGCTCTCCACCATGTCTTTGGTGGTTCGAGGCGTGAAAATAGAAAAAATTTGTGTTGGGAGCTCTTCCCCCACGATCGTAGGCCCAACGTGGAACAAAATCCGAATTAGACGAAGGATCTGATGAACGGTGGGATATTAATAAAACAAAAATAATAATTTCAATTCCTTAGACAAGATTGGAGAAGCAATTTTGACAGTGTGTACAAAGATCAATTATACTCCTTTTTTATTACTGGGGCATTGAAAGAACCCTGCAAATTTCGATTGTAAAACCTTAATGCTGATATGACAGAATAATTGAAGTTGACTTTTGATAGGGGCAACTTCTGGATGACACATATGTGGTAATCAAAATGCTTTTGAACTGGATATGATGAACGATAAAACATTTACGAGTAAAGGATTTTTTTTTTTTTGGTCAAACGAGTAAAGGAATTCAAGAACACACACTTGCTAATTTTAGTATTGAGCTCTTTGTATTAAGCATTTACGAGTAAGCATTATTACAGATGGAGAGAGGTAGAGGGTAATGTAATATGACTAAGTGATCAAACTACAACTGATGAGAATTTAAACCACAGACTAAACACTAATCTAATCAAAAGCTACAAATGAAAAAGAAGAAGAAGAAGGAAGATTTGTTTTTGATTGATTGATACTCTGCTACTATATCATCAAGTTTTGAACGTAAGATCATCTTCATCTTTTTTCTTCCCATTACTTCCATGGTGCCTGAAAATCCACCTCCAACTCTTCATGCTCTTTCTTCCCCTCTTGATTCCTCTGTCATTTACAGTGATCCTACATGATCCTCCACTGCTTAAATCTCCATCTCCATCGTTACCCATGAAATTCCCACACCTGGTGCTCCCAAATGCAGATAGTGCATCGCCCATTTTCGCACTAGATAGATACTCTGGTTTGGATTCTGATGAAAAATCAAGCTTCAAATCTATGAATCTTGACTCGTCCATGCCTTTGAAGTCGCTCTCTTTCAGTGAAAACACGCGTCTGTTTACTCCATAGAATCCTCCATCAACCTCCATGAATGAATCTCTCTTCTCGCCGTCAAACCCACTCCGTCGTGGCTCTGCTTCACTGTAACCGCTTCTTCTTCCAGATTCTAGAAGCAGACCGCCGTTCACGCCGGAGCTTCTTGCTGCAGAAATGGAACTCCGGGCACCAGATAAGATCGAATCACCGCCGTCTTCAGATCCAAAAACTCCGCCATTCCTGAAACTACAGAGAGATCTTGACCTAGAAACGCCTCCTCCGTGATCGCCGATCCACGTGTCGCTTTTCTCGTCAAATCCGCCGATAACGCTTCTTCCACAGTCCTTCTCCTTCTTCTTCCGGAAGAATTTCCCGATTCTCCAGAACTTTCCACTCCTCTTGATTTCGACACTGTTACTGCTACTCCTCCTGAGAATCACGAACTCCTCCTCCGTTTTATCCTGCAATTTAGGTTTAGAATGTGGAATCAACGTCTCGTTCTTCTCGTTCTCGATCAGAAACGAAACCCTACCAACGCTTCCGACCTCAACGGTACATGAATTCCGATTGGGAGAGATCTCAGAGCAAGAACAAGACGAAAGCCTCTGTTCGCCACAGTCAGAACACACAAGCTTCACCAAACGATCTTTGAGACAGTAAGCGCAGATACCGACAGAAGAAGAAGGATGCTTCTTACAAGGAAGATCAGAGGTAGAATAATACTGATAATCCATCAAATCATTATCACGATGGTAAGTTTCAGCATCAACACCTCCTTTGCTTCTTCTCTCTTTCATGGTTCCCCAAAAATTTTTAAAAATTAAAAACAGAGCAAGATCAAACCAAAAAAAAAAACAGGGGTGGCCTTAAGGGGGGAAAAAGAAGGAATGAAAGAATCAAATACTGAGAACAAGGAAGGAAAGTGAAAGCATAAAGAGGAAAGGAGAGATTTTGTTGGGTTGGGGCTCTTTTTTGTTGCTGTTGTTGTGAGAGAGAGAAAAGGGAGTGAGAGAGTGAGTAGTACAGAAGAGAAGCGTCACCTTTACGTTTAGTGATGCAGGCATTATTATGAAGGTGTAGGGAAGAGGAGGGAGGAAAAGAAGGAACAGAGAAATGAGAGATTGTTGAGTGACTCAGTGAACAAACTCGTCATGACTTGCTTGATGAAATCGAGAAATGAGTGAATGCACTGTGATGATGCTGCAAAAAAATGCAAATATACTCAAATACACTTTCACTTACTTGTTGTTTTCTCTGCATGCATTTGTACCATCAAATCAGAAGAACCCTAACCCCACCATACCTATAAGTTGCAAACTTTGGAGAGGGGGAAACAATCAAACCCTTGTGTGGTCATATCTTCTTTTTGGCCAAAGTCACCCTCAAATCATTTGTTACTGTAAAACTTAAAACCCCATCACACAGCTCTCTCTCTCTCTCTAACAATTTATGTTTCTCCTTCCTCCTTTTTTAACCTCTTTGCATGGCTTCACTTCTTCTCTTTTTTAACCCTTACTGGTATGTTCCACGCACAAAGCTCAATCCCGCAGAAAACAGAGCAGAGGATATCATGGTAGGCAAAATTCTAAGGGTCATTGTGCCTTAGTGGTATGAAACGTGTCAGACAGAGAGGAGAAGAAATGAATCAAAGGGTGGAGATTTAGGATTGTGTGGACGTGGGAGCCGTACGTAGTGTTGATAGGTTTGGGGCAGGCATAGTGGGTTTTGGGGCCAAACGTCGCTGTCTTTAGCGTGCCGTATTAGCTTTGCCTCTCTATCTTTAACTTGATCCTTTTTTTCCTTCCTAACATTTCCTACCCCAAATATCTATCTGTCTTCTTCTTATACGGATTTGCCCTTTCGTGTTCCCCAATCAGTGTTTGTTTTAGACACAAACCAATTCCTCTGGCTAAAAATCACCCCTTTTTTTCTTTTCTTTGTTTTACCAAAATAATGCCAGCCTAAAGTTTTTTATGTCTACGAGGGGAAAAATAGTCCTTGACACATCCAATAGGCCATTATATGGTGGTTGAGCTTAACACAACTCTTCTTGTTACTTACTCTCTCTTATCCTCCCTCCGGTCCTAATTATCAGAGTTAGTTGACTTTTTTGGAGAGATTAAGGAAGGCTAATTAAATTAAACTTAGAGTATTTTTATTTTTATTTATTTTTTTAAACTAAATAAATAGTTTGGCCAAATAAACTAATATATAATTTAAGAAAACACAACATATGAAATGATTAAATAATTTATTTAACTTCCTTCTCCAAAAAAGTAATTAAATTTCTTATAATTAGTGATTTTAGGTAGTCTTATTATTATAAGACACACTAACTAACAAGTTTATTTTATCCTTTTTTATAAGGCGATTTCTTATTTCCAATGAATATTAATTATTTTTTTCATGTCTATCCATAATTAATAAAGGTAGTGTGTGAGAGTAATAATTAATAAAATATTAGAGTTTATGGAAATTAGTATGAGTAATATTAGAAATTATTTATATTCTAGGACAACTTTATTGACTTTAACGGTTTTTATTGGTTCGTGAGAAAAGTTAATTGGTGCCTTATAATAAGGACTAGAGGAATTACTACAAAGCACAAGTGGAGTTGTGGCTCACGGTAATATATGGTTAGCAGAAGTCCTATATATTGAGAAGTATGGTGAAAAGTCTTGTTTAAAAATGTACAGAGAGTTAAACAAATGGTGTTGAGTCCTATAAATAGAGATAAACAAAAACCAAAAACCATAAATTTAAAAAAAAAAAAAACAAAACAAAGACATTTTGATTGATGATATATCCAAGCTTTTAAGGGAATTAGTTTGTTCATATTGAAATCTACATTGTTCAAACAAATAAAATTGTAAATGTCTGTATTCAAGATTTTTAACTAATGATCTATAAAAAAAAAGTTTTTTTTTTTCCCCCAAAAAACTGATAGTTAAAAGATTATTTTTACTTTAGATTTTATGCCTTTTAAAATATTTTTTTGAAAAAGAAAAGGTAAGAAAAAAGATTTAATCTAAATCATCTAAATTAAATTTGAACGGTCTACAACTGAAGAGCTCTTGATACTCATTATTACAACGAAGACTTGAATTAGTTCTTGAGGGGGATGGTTAATAGAGCAAATTGGAATAATATCATTCATGTAGCTAACCCCCTTTAACAAATAGGGCTTTTTCTCATTGTTGGTGCTACTTAATAAGGTTTAGAGTATTTAATATGTTTTTCCCCTTGCCATGTAAACTAATTTTTTTACTCTACTTTAGTCATAAAAGAGTATGAAGTAATTAATGTAAATTGAGGAAGCTCTGATAAACAACATGTTCACATCAAAGGGGTCAATATAAATTTGTACAATCCCTTCATTTGCGAGTAGTTGTCTGTGTGTCGGTTTGGGTCAGCAGTAGAAACTGTTTTTTTAACGTGATTTATGAGATAAGTATGTAAGATGAGTTTTATCTCAACTTATCTCAACGTGATATTCTAACGACAACTCAAACAGGCACTGCATCAGCCTCATTGCATGAATGGAGTTTTAGTCAACTATTCTCATCCTTAATATTCCCTCATCGTCTTAATCTCACTAATCTACATAATATATCATTTCAATCCATTTTAGGAAGACCCATATCATTAAAAAGAGCATCAATATATATATAGAGACACTGAGATTCATATGTCTTGTCGAAAGGGCGATTATATATTGTGTTGTTTGAGAGGGAAGAATAGTCATTAATAATGTTTTGAAGCAGAGAGAGGACGTTGCATGTCTTGAAATTGTCTCTTTGGTGGAAGGAAAAGATAGGGGTTCTTGAATGATTATATTCCCTCCTGTCATTAATATAAGATATTTTTTGTGGAGCTGATTTTGGTTTTAACTATAAAACATATTTTTTATATTTATAATTTTTTTAATTTATCTATATTGATGCTCTATCAACAATAATTATGAAAAATAAAGAATGATGAAAGTAAGGAAGATAACAGAATATTTTAAAAAATACATATCATATTGATTAATTTAACTAACTTCCTTATTTTAATTAAATTAGATAAATAAGTCATATATTAAAGATAAGATGAAGTATATAACAAGTGAAGAAGGTAGCTTCTTCATTTTCTTCAAGCTTTGTTTGCCTCCCCATGAATTTGTGTATATCAGACAACTTAAAGCTGATGAAGAAAAAGGGTTATAAACAAAGTCAAATGCATTTGATTGTTTATTGAGTGGCTTTATATATTGTCTCTTCTGTTTCATCCCTTCTTGCTCCTCATTTTAACGGTCAAAGCATCCACGTCATCACAAGTGCAAATTACATTTAATACCCAAAATTTTATGAATTTTAAAGTTCTAATCATTTTATTTACAACTATTGGTTTTAGGTAGGGTTGTCTAAAAAACCCAACGGTTTGGTTGGTTTGGTCTGACCTGATTCGGAAAAAAAAAATTGGTCCAAAACAATTTCACTGGACCAGACCAGACCAGACTGCTCGGGTTGGACTAGACTTTAGTCAAAAGGCTTAGACCCCTTGGACTGTTCCGATCTGACCTGATTTTTTTTTTTTTTTTTTTTTTTTTTTTTTTTGTAAATTACCATTAAACTCAGCCACTTATTGAAGTATGGACATCCTAATGTTCTTTTTAACTTATAGGAATCACTTTTCACTCAGTCACTTTTTATTACTTTTGGAAGTCAGATGAAATCAGAGTTAAAATATTGTTTTGCAAGAAGACAAAAATAACTTGAAAAAAAAACTGGACTGCCTGGACTAGTCTAGGCAGTCCGCTGGTCTGTCTGGTCCGGTCCAGCCCGACCTCAGGCTAGTACCATACCGGATCGGACCTTGGGCTGACTTTTTTAGCCCGAGTACCTATCTGGCCAACCCTTGGGTTGACCTCCAACCCGGTCTAGCCCGGTCCATGAACATCCCTAGTTTTAGGTATGAGGGGGGGAAAAACAATAGTCCAAGCAGCCTAGTTCGACCCGATCCAGTGAAAAAAATTGGCCCGAAACATTATTGGGCAAACTAAACCAAATAGGTCTTCTTGGGCCAGACCAGACTTTGGGCCAAGGTCTCAGACCCCTTGGTCTGGTCTAGTCTGGCCCGAATGTCATTTTTTTTATTGTTATTCAATGTTATTGGAGATTATTATGAATTTATGATTGGGTTTTAATATTTTGTGATGTGTTTTATATTATTATAGGTATTGTTATGGTCTTATTATGTTGAAATATTGCCTCTCAAAGAAGGTTAAAAAAAACACCAAATAGATCATGGACCGTCTACGCAGTCCACTAGACCGGTCTAGTCCAGCCCAAGCTCGGGCTGGTGCTAGACCAGACCAAACCTCGACCTATCTTGTAAAGCCTAAGGTACTATCCAGATCAGATCTCGGGTTGAGGCCAAACCCGGTATGGTCTGGTGTATGATCAACCCTAATTAATTGTGTGTGGGCTTGATGCCTCTTATAACTAGATTATGGTTTAAGTTTTTATGAAGAATCACTAATACTTAAGGACCTTTTTGCTATTTTTTTTTTTTTTTACATTAGTGATATAACTGGTATATGGTATAGATATGGCTGACAATTTCTGAAATGGTGTAGAAAATATTGACCCAAAAAAAAAATCTCTTCACTCTCTACACTGTTGTCACGTGTAACTAGTACAAAAAATCCCACTTTCAAAACCAATCAATATTACAACATATATAAAATAACTTAAATAACTTCAAGAACACATGTATACATATATCTACATGAGTTGGAAGTGAAAAAATTAATCTAGCTAGAATTCTAAAGAATACAAATGATGCAAAGGGAGGCTTTTAGTCAACAAATCTCAACGTAAAGCTTGGAAAACAAACAAACTTTGACTAAGCTTTATAAGTGATTGAATATAATTATTATATATAAAAAATAGGAAATAAATGAATTAATGGAATATGATTGAACATATATACACAAGAAAAAAGAAAAAGAAAAAAAAGGGACGATAATGGGTGTTTGGCACGCTGGAAGCAAAGCATGCAAAATGGGGAGCATCATTAATTGGGACAAAAAGGCAGCAAAACAGGAGAATGAGGCTTATGTTGGAGTGACAAGTGAGTGAAGAAGAATATGTTGTCATTTACTATAATTATTTAATTAATTAAATTAAAATATTATCCCAATCATTATGTCCCCTCCTTCTTCATTCATTATTTTGTTGTTTCTCTCATCAATGTGGTTTTTAAAATCATTTGGGGGCCTTATAATCTCATGCACACTCACTCTCACTTCCTCCACCCAAATCTAAAAACTCATCCATCCCTACCAAAATAAATAAGTAACACTAATGTTACTACTCTTTATATTTATATTACTATTTACTAAAATATTGATTTGATAAAATTTCATAAGGGATTTATCACCCTTTTCATAAAAATATTATATTATAATTTTAATATTTTTTGTTGATAAATTAATTTACAATTCACTAATATTTTCCTTAAATTTTAATGTTGAATTTTTGAATACTCAGTACTAACTTTAATTTTTCAAAAAAAATATGCAATTTTTATTTCTCCAAATAAAAAAAAAAAATTTATGTTAGGTTTTCCAAATTTAAAATATTTTTTAAAGAAAAATTATATTTGGATGTAAATAAAAATGTATAAAGTAGATTAATTAGTTAAAAAAATTGTATAAAAAACAAATAATGATATAAAATTTAAACATAAAATTAAAGTATGTATAGTATATAAATGTTAAGACGTGTGCTTTTAGAAAAGAATGAAAAAGATTTGGTTGAAAACTTGATCTAAGGGTTCAAAGTAAATTTTTAAAAAACTTTTTTAAAATTTAGCAGCTTTTGTTAATGTTAATCAACTTCAAATCCTCTGGGTAGCAGCTTTTGTTTGAAATGAAATAATGATTAAGTGCAATTAACATACTAAGTTATGGCCATGTTGCCTGTCTGACATGCACCTCCCTTGGGCCCCATTGCCCCTTAATCTCTCACTATTGCTTAAATTTTATCAAACAAAAAAATGTATTAAATAAATTCAACAACTTTGATAATGTAATAATATTTGAGATTCAATCTATCTACTCCATCTATAAGAGTTTTTTTTTTAGCAGAAGAATCGTGGAATTCTAAAAAATATGTAAAAGTAGTTAAATGTAATAATTATATAGAAAATTTAACTTCTTTTTCTCTGAAAATGCTCCTATTTTTGAATGGGTGAGAGAGACTAATAATAAGAAAATGATGGGAAAAAATGTATGTATTATAATAATTAATTGAGGGTAAAATAGAGAAAAAAATGCATTTATTATTGAGACACATTCAACAAGAATCTTACATTTAGGGATAAAGCCATTAAAAAAAAAACTCTTATATATACGAACCAAGGGGATATTGATAAAAGAAGGGGAGAATTGCTGAAATATCCTCAGTTGCAAAATTTATCACCTAAAGTCCTTGAAATTTGTTTAAAAATTTAAGTGAAACTTATCTTTAAAGGTTGCAATTTTTCTTTAACTATGTTTTTAACAAAAAAAAAAAATGATACAAAAGATATATTGCACATAGTTAAAGATGAGTTACATGCGCTTAGTGACCTACACATTTAAGTACATTTGGACAATAAATTTTACAACAATCTTTTAACATTTTTTCTTAAAATTGGGAAATTCATAAAATGATGGATTTATTTGTGGGTTTTGTTTATTTGGACCTGAAATTAAGTTTTTATTGAGTAGAAGGAATTCTTTTTTGTTTGTTTGTGTGTGACCAAATTGGGTTGAAAGAATTGAACATCCATTAAATACTAATGTTTAGAATTCAAATTGTGTATATAGGAAAAAAAAACATGGGTAAAGACTATAATCCTTAGAAAATATCAGTTTCTTATAATATAATGAAGATGGGAACATAGGATAAGAATGGTTTGAAGTCTGCATAGAACATGAGTTTGTTTCAAAGATTATCCTGGTAATAGTGTGATGTTGTGTTGATGAAAAGTGTATATTATACATAATTATTCAAATGATAAAAGATTAATTATGATGTCCAAAATCTGATTAGTGAGACAATGGCTAGATGAAGATGATGGAGTAATCCTCATTTTATTCTCATTCCCAATAATCACCAAAACCGAATCCCAAGCCCCCGTTTGGCACATTTGAAGAGTTTTTAAAAGAAGTAGACGGATGGTGGTCAAAGGCCACACTAACTCATGCTATGGATCAAGTTATTTTTTTTAGAAACGACTTATATTGTAGATCGGAGTGAGTATGTATATTTCCTTTTTATACAATATCATTTGGAGATGTTTGAATATTTAATACGTTTTTTATTTTATTTTTATCTTCAATTAATTATATGTCTCTCTCATCACTTTTTCCCCCTCATCCTTTCTTCTTAGTTTTTCCATGCATTCTCTCTCTCTCTCCCACACACCTTCTTTATAAATAAAGGTGTTTTTGAAAAATCTTGCATTTTTTTACATATTTATTTTCTTTAACTAATTTTAACTAAATTTAAGGTGCAAATTTGCCCCAAAAATTTTCATTGAAGAGCAATGTTTCCTGATTTTTTTTTTTTTTGGGTTCAATGTACCCTAAAAGTGTTAAAATAGAGCAAATTGTCCTTTACAATTAAAAAGTTAACGGTCAACGTTAGTTTTTTTTTTTAATTGTATGAGACAATATTGCTTCTTAGTAAAAACTTTCAGGTTTAATTTGCTTCTTAACCCATCTTAACTAACTTTTTGATCCATATAATTTGTTGTTGATATCTTATAACAAAGAATGGAGAGAGTAGGAATGTAGTTTGGAAGGTGTGATTGAATGCCTCCCTCAAACACACATGAAGTAGTTGATGGCTTTGTAAAATAATGACATGAACATTATCTTATAAGTGAGAGGTTGCAGATTCGATTCCGTATGCAACTTTAGGTTGTTAATATTTTTATCTTTCAAATAATAATAATAAAAACACACAGATAAACCCAAAGTAAATAAGCAAAACTACTAGTAATTTTAGTTTCTATGATAATTTTTTTCGTTAATGTGAATTTATGATGATGAAAAGATAGATATCCTATTGTTGTTTTTATACTAGATTTAAGTGTTAAGTTATAAATTTGTCTTGGAAGTTTTTGTTGAGGATTAATGTTGCCTTGGAAGTTTTTTCGGTTCAATGTCACTTCGGAAGTTTTAAAATGTAGCATTATAATCCTATACCGTTTAAAAACTAATGTTGATTGTTAAAAAATTATTAACGTTGACCATTAATTTTTTAACGAAAAAAAAACATTGTTTAATTTTAACTCGTTCTAATAATATTGAACATTAAAAAACTTTTAAGGTAACATTGTTCTTCAGCGAAAACTTTCAGAGCAAATTTACACCTTACCCTAGATTTAAAATGTACAACTTCAATTTTTTTTTTTTTTTTTAATAATAATATAACTTCAATTTGAACAGATAATATTATAGAACAAACATTTACTCCTGATATTGGACCTCATTAGTTAACACAAACTAAGTTTTAGTGGGCCGAAGAGAAAAGAGAATAGCTGCCACTCGCATAGCATTTTAACTAAGCCCAATTACAATGAACCTTTTTTTTTTGATAAGGAATCCATCAACCTGTAGACAATGATCCTTTTCCTCATGTTCAATTAACGTTGGGCCCAATTACAATTAACCTTCTTTTTGATAAGGAATCCATCAAGATGTAGACAATGATCCTTTTCCTAGGGTCTACGAAGTAGTGGAAACGCTGGGTGGAGGTGGAGCGTATGTCTTTCTTGACCCAAGTATCTTCGTGGACGTGGATTGCTCCAAGTCTTTTCTTGAATCGGAAAGGTGGTTCAACCCTTCCCTAAAATTTTCATATATATATAAAAAAAATTAACGTTGGATCTTAGGTTTTAGGTGTTTAGGTAAAAGCTTAAGGGTAATAGACGGCTCACCCTGCCAAACATTGGTATCACGATGGGAGATTTTGCTTTACCCTTGGATCGTGGGTGAGTCCAACCCTTTTCCTAAAACTTTTTTACCAAAAAAGGGAAGAAAAAAAAGGTTATTGGGCGCAAGGGTCAAAAACAACTTTATCCACATATTTACAGTTATTATTTTTGTTTTCTTTTATTGAGTCTTCATAGTTTTCTCAGTTGGTTGGTAATATGTTAATGAGGATGATGTAGATGCTGACTACGTAACATATAAATTGTCACAAAATAAAAAAATAAAAAGAGTTTTTTTGAAAAATAAAATGATGAAATAAAATGTATTAATTATCAGTATAAAAATAAAAAATATTATGCTTATAACCATGTTTTTACGTTTATATATGATATGTAAACTAGTTAATTCTGATCTTTTAAAAAAATTAATGAGACAAAAGTAAAAAGTAATCATATAATAGGTGAGAGTATGGTCATTAGCGGATGTTCATTGGTAGGGCTGAGCAGGACATGAATCATGCCCGATGCCTAGCCTCGAAGATGAACAGACGGCATTTTACAGCTCGCTGCCCGACCCTTCTTGATGAAAGCTCGAGTAATGTCGGGCTGGGCGGGCTTGTGTGCCCAAAAATCTCCCTATAATTGAAAAATAATGAAGTGGTAAAAAATAATACAGAAAAAATGTATAGTATGATTTTTTTTTTTGCCCAATTATAGTATGATATTTCAAAAAACATATTTTATGCCATAGACCTTTTAAAATTTTATTATTTAGATTCACTTCATTTGTCAATAAAACAAATTAATTCAATAGAGATTATTATTTTTTATTTGATAATAATTTACTTTTCAAAAACTCAATTTACCTACTATTTAATTATGTGTATGAAAAAAAATATGTATTTGTGCTAAGTAAATACAAAGTATGTTTATTTATTAAATTCTAATTGAATGGTAAGTAAATACTTGATCAATTATATATACATTATATATATTTTTTTAAATACACTTATATATACATTTCGAGCAAACCAAATGTACAAGATAGTATACCTTGTCTGATGTCCAACCCGGAAATGCCCAAATGATTTATGGGCTTATTTTTTAGGGTTGGGTTGAGCATTTTTTTGTTGGGCTGGAGCGGACATTTGGATCTCATAAATACCCCTAGTCATTAGCTAATGACATACTTATATTGTCTCTCTTACAAATTAACAAATTATGAGTACATGGATTTATAACTATAATTGAAAATTACTAGGACCCAACAAAAATACAGAAATTTAATTAAAAAATATATATTTTGTCTTTTAACCCCAATAGTCGTTAATAAAAATTTTAAGATTTAACTTTTACCATTAACAAAACATTGTTAAATGCTAACATATGGGGTTAAATTTTCAAAATAACAATGATTGTTAAAAAAATAATCATTTAAGACCCATAATATTAGAGTTAAAGGACAACTAAGAAGATCCTTTTTGAAGCTATTAGTTAATAAATCAAACTAGAACCGTAGAGGATGAAATGTAATTTGGGAGAATGACTTTTACGTCATAATCAAGGAAAATAATATCAAAAAGTCCCTATTAACAAGTAAACATGTGATTAATTAGTGAATTAGTTACTATTAACAACTCATCATATTTATCAATGATTTATTTCCCCTAATTATAACCTATAGGTCACTCTCCCACGTAATTTTTTCTTTATTTATTTACATATATAAGGTGGAGATAATTTTCCAGTACTCTTTATAAATACAAGGGAAAAATTTGTCTCCCAGAAAAAAAAAAGGATTTTGTAAAGATCATTTAAAACAAAAGCATAAATCTGAGAAGGAGAGAAATGCACATTCTCACTATTAGCAATGAGATAATCAAAACCTTTCCCTTCATCTTCGTTTTATCCTACAAACTTGACCTGGGTCATCTCCATGATTCCCCTGAGAGCTTCTCAAATCTCCGATTCTTTCTCCATTTCCAGAGCTAACCCTCTTCGCATTTCTCTTCTACGACCTTACTTCCTTTCGCTTCCACTTTCTTCTCCAACCCATCGCTTTAATTGTCCTCGTATTGTAAAACCTCCATCCCTCTCAAATTCACCTTCATTCTCGTCACTCTCTGTTATTGTATCCACCTCGCATCTTCTTAGGGTTTCGGGAATTAGAACCCAAATTCGCAGTTCTGAAGATGAAAACGATGGAATTTCCTCAGAACTCCAAGACCTATCGCCAAACGGTCCTATATATAAGAAAACACTGCAATTGGTTGAGTGTTCCATGTTTGCCGCGCTTACTGGTTTAGTCTACTTCTTGAGCAACTCTCTTGCCATCGAGGTTTGTTAAGGTGTATCAGAAAACAGTCTTTCTTCAGTAATTAATTTAAATACTGACTTTGTGGTTAATTCAATTTCTTACTTAACCTCTCGGAACTTTCAAAGTCTAGTTGGATATGTATGGGAAATAAAACTATATACACATTTTTTGGGAAGTTGGATTACTGTTACACTTTTTGACTAATACTGATAGAATAGTTCGAATTCGCACTATAGATGTTTGTTTCACAAATGCTTTTATCACTTACTGGCGTTTCTTTTTCATTGCAGAATTATTTTAGCTGTTTCTTCTCATTACCAATAGTAATCTCGTCAATGAGATGGGGTGTTGATGCTGGAAGAAAAACTCTGGTTATTCCTGCCAGAATGCAGTACATCAAATTCTTGACGAGTTATTCCATTATCACATTTTTATTATTGTAATGGTCTTCTCATTGTAGGTGGCAACAACTATGCTTTTGTTGGTCTTGTCTGGTCCAGTGAAAGCTTTAACCTATTTCGTAAGTTTGCTCTCACTCTTATCATGATCAAATTTCTGGTCAATAGGGCAATATATCTCTGTTTCCCTAGCTTCTGTGAAACTCCTACTCATTTAATATTGAATGCTTTTTTGTATCGGAAAATTGAAACTCTTAGTTCCTCTAGCTCAAATATTTTATGGTGGGTTTTTTTATAGGTTGCATACTTTTGTGGAGTTGCCTATGATGATATACTTAACTTCTGAACGTATCTTTAATGCAGCTTAAGCATGGCATAGTTGGTTTCACTATGGGTACTTTATGGAGGTATGCCATGTACAAACAATATCAATGTGGTGTTAAAATTCTTCATTTCCCCCTCTCCATGTACAGAGCTAATATTGTAATGAAACTTATCCAAATAAATTATTGTTATGGCTATCTAACAATTTGGATTTCTAATCTCTAATATTAATATTTATGTTTTGATGCAATTGAACATGCATCTGTGTTCTTCTTTGATTTCTTCATAAAGGCAGCTATTTTAGTATTCTAAACAGGTAGAACTTGCAAATAACTTTGTTTTTGGACAGGCTAAGCAATTTATTTATGTTTTCATATGTTGCTTTGGATTACATAGCCAGTGCTCAAAATTAGATTCTTTTAATGTTGAAATAAGATAGTCATGCTATGCTGTATGACCGTAACCGCTTTCTTTTTCTCAATTGTGGATCTTGTCAGGTCAGGAGCAAGTTGGAACCTCTCAATCTTCTTGTGCACAATTGTACTGTTTGTTACCTTTTGCCTTGAGCATTTTATACCTCATCTGAGCAAATATCTTTACTAGTTGGCTCCTCCATTTGTGTTTGTATTAAAATATTGATAATTTTTGCAGGTCAGATCGCTGGGTGCTGTGGGCTTTGTCTTGATTTCATCCTTCTTGATAAGGGAAAACATTCTAGCTTTGGTAATCCATTAAGCTACTACTGTATCCAAATTTTGTATCATATCTTATCCCAAAACTACTGACAAATTTACTTTTCCTCTATCTTTTTTTGTTGGTGGTGGAAATGGTGCTTGCAGATTACCATTAACATTCATGCTTCTCTAACATTTGTGCTCACAGCTTCGGGTGTTAATACGATTCCTTCAATGGGCGTGATTTATGCCCTTTTTGGCATTTTGGTATGTTTATTTACACTTATTGGAAAGGGTCTTTCCATTTATTTGCTTCATTCGTGTCATAAAAAAATGCTCAGATGTGCTTCTTCTTTCTCAAGGTTTTGCTCAATAGTGGGTGTTTCATGTTCTTGCTCCACATGCTGTACTCTGTATTCCTTGCCAGACTTGGGATGAAGTCTTCGCTGAGGCTGCCAAGTTGGCTGGAGAGGGCTATATGATTTTGCCATATCTTTGGGCCTAGGGTTGTTCCCAAACTTGTAATTGTAATTTCTCTCTTTTCTCTTCCCTGTTTTTTGGGGTTTTGAGAGTTGAGTTGGGATATAGGTCGGCTGAGGTTGTTATATTATGTTGTTACTGTGACCAAATTTTACAGCAAACTATATAGCTACAAGATTAATGAAGCAATGCCTATTCTTCAATCACCCTGAGGGGTAGTAACAATCATAAATAATGATTCTAGATCTTTTCAAAACTTACATTTACTTGATTTTATTGAAAAAGGGATGATGTATGGAATTCATTTCTTCCCTACTTTTATATGAACTGAATAAGAATATATTTAATAATGACTAATAAATAAAGGGTTAAGGGTAATTTTGTTTGAAAGTTTTTTGGAGGCAATTTTGATCTAAAAGTGTCAAAAAGTGAGCATTTTTGTCTCAACCGTTATCTTAAATAATTTAGACATTTAGTTAATAAAATATGTTGAGTTGACAGTCTTAATGTCATCTACGTTTTTTTCAAGGTGTAATTTTTGCTAACTTACTTTTTTTTTCAAAGTTAAATTTGTTCAAGGGTAAAGCACCTTAACAAAAATGAGGTGGATCATGGAATTTACAACCCAAGATATTTTTTAAATAGTTAAATTTAAGATAATTTAGGGAAAAATTGTCCTATTTTTTACACTTATGGGACAAAAAAAACTTCCAAGCGCAAAAATTGCCCCTTCACCCATAAATAAATGTTAGACCATAATATGCTATAAGCAATTCTATCTTCAGAGTCAATTGGATCCTCATACACAGTGAGCAACATTTTGAGTGAGCAAGTGAATCGCTTTCATTCCAAATGAACATTCAAGAAACATTACGAAGCTTAAAATCCTTGCTTTACAATTTCCACCAGCCTATATGTCAACCTCATTCTTAAGCCTAGCTAGCATCTACAAATCAAACCCAAAATGAAGAGAACATCTTCAAATCAAACAAAAAATGAAGAGACAAAGATAACCTACTTGCTTGAAATCTAAATTTCATTTCAACAAAAATATTAATCATAGCCAGCATCTACAAATCAACATTCAGTTCCAACAAGAATAACCCATTTGTTTTGATGGTGATGCTACAAATGAACTGAAGAAACAAATAGGAAGCTTGTTACTATACCTGAACACAATATCTTATCCATTTTCATGATATAGACTCTATCATCTTCTATAAGCCATTAAAAGCCATTCTAGCACTCCTTGCTAACATGAATGGCAACCCTAGGATCTCCTCTGTTTCGTGAACACCACATAGATGTATTTCATATACTAATGTGTTAATACTTTTATGTTATTAATGGCTTTACAAGCACACACAAAAAGTCTCTCTTTTACAATGTTACTCGAAATCTAAATTTTCAAATGTTTTGAAGAAACGAAGAGCTAGATTGAACTGAGACAAGCTTAGCTTTGATACTTGTCTCGCGCTCAAAATTATCTGCTTTGGGGCCTATTAACGCTCATAGTTTTAAAACACGTTGAGAGGAATCCACACCCTTATATATAAGCGTGTTTCGTTTTACTCCCTAGTTGAGGGCAAGTCACTAAGATGTCATAGGTGGTATCAAGCTATGCATGAGTATATGTGCTTGGGATGTCATAGGTGGTAACTGACTTGACTAAAAAGGGTGTTATAGTGATGGTATCAAACTCACTAGAGAAGCTATGATGGTGGTGGTTTCAGGCTAGGGTTTGGTGGTATTAGAGCTATGATCGGGTCGTACATCGACCCAAACTTAGCTCTGATACCACTTATAACATCCTATTACCTCGCTTTCGCTGGAAAGGGTATTCTAGTAGTGGTAATAGACTCACTAGAGTTAGTGTGATGGTATTGGTATCAGGCTTGGGTTTAGTCGAATTAGATATAAGCTCAGGTTGGCACATCAAGTGCCTGTTTGGATCCTCTTATTTTTAGTTTATCTTCTCCTTATAAGCAGAAACTAGGTCAAACAAGTTTTTACAAAAAGCTCTTATAATTATAAGAGCTTATTTTACAATGAAGAAAAAAGCCAAAAGCCACAAGCTCCCTTGAAGGAGTTTTTTTTTTAAGCTCTTATCTCACTCGCTCACTATCTCAGCCTTTCACCCTCGTCTCCGCCATCCCCTCATTCTTAGCTCTTACCGTGACTTTGATCTTCTCTCATTAATCTCAAATTAGGGTTAATCAATTTTCTCAAGTTTGGAGAAGAGGAGACCTGTGAGAAGCAGCGCCACGGATTGAAATAAAAACCACACGATAACAGAGACTAGGGAGATTACAGAGCACAGTTGGGTGCCACAGAGCAAATTGAAAAACGAAAGGAGAGGGAAAGAGACAGATAACACCACCACCGTCGAGGACCTTCCTCACCTTCATCGTCTTCATCTCTTCCACTCACCATCGCCGGCAAGTCTTTCAGAAAGGGGAGATTCAGAACTTCACAACAGCAACACAAACACAGCTGGAAATCACAGTAGCGCGTGAGAACACCATACCCATCGACCTTCACATTCGTTCTCTTCCTCGACCATCCTTTATCCTCAAACACCATCGGACATCCGTCACCACACCCACCATCGTCTTCTCCAGTGAGACAGAAGCTACTTTAAAAGGATCAAAAAATTTTTTTCTGGTTCAGCTAATTTTTTTTAAAGGTTATTTTATAACATACCTTTTCTAATAATTTTTATTAAAAAAAGTGTTTATAACAAAAATTTTCACAAACAACTTATTTTTAATTTAAATAACTTTTAAATTAAAAAATTTATATAACCATCAAACAACTTTTAACCTTTTTTTGAAAGCTCTTTTTTAAGCTTTAGCTTAAAAGTAGCTTTTAGCTTAAAAAAGAGATGATCCAAACAGGCTCCAAATTGAGCTTGACTCTGATACCACTTATTACGTACAAGTGCATTGTTCTTGACTAGAAAGGGTTTATAGTGGTGGTATCGGACTCAAAAGAATGGGCGGGATAGTGGTGGTACCACCAGACTTAAATTTGGCTTTGATACCACAAAACCTGAGCCTGATACAATCACCGTCACATCTTCTCTAGTGATTTTGATACCACCACTATAACACCTTTCCTAGCCGACCCGACCCGACCCTAGCCTTAATACCACTAAACCTAAGCCAAATACTTCTACCATCACACCTTCTCTAGTGAGTCTAATACCATCATTACAACCCCTTTCTAACCGACCCGAACCTAAATCTGATACCATTTATAATATCTCAGTGACTCTCTCGATTAGAGGGGTGTTATAGTGGTGATATAAGACTTGATTTTGATACCACTTATAATATCTCAGTAGTCAATTATTGCTATTTTGTGTATATTTTTTAAATAATGTTGATACTTCATTTTATGGAAATTCGTTGAATCTATATAAAAATAGGCTTGGAAGAACTGTATCAAATGAATTTGTGGAAAGCCAAGGACTTGTTTGGTATGAGGATAGGGAGAGAAAGTAAAAAAATAAAATTGGATTGGATTTTAAAAAATTAGAGAAGTTGAGTTAAAAGTTCATAATTAATTTTTCTTAATATTTTATCTTATATATATTCTCTTTATTAAAATTTTATAACCTCGCTTTTCCAATTTTTTTTTTAGGGTTAAGGTGCAAAAATACACATATAGTTTTTCAAAAAGTCTGCCTAACACCAAATATTTTTTTTGGGGTACAAAAGTGGAGCAAGGGTCACATATTCCGTTAAGGAGCAACCTAATGATCTAAGCATGGCGTCCAATTCCTCACCTGCCCATGATCGGTGGATCAAATCAAAAGATCAAAAAATATCTCTGCACGTGGCTGTAGCACTCGAGCACTGATAATATAAAAAACGATAATAAGCAAAAGCACTTTTTTTTTTGGCTTCCATAGGTAGGATTTTGGGCGTATTTGAAATCCAACTTATTTGATAAAGTACCCACATAAGATCGAAGCACTGATATGGATTCCGATCATATCATAGGATAGATTCACCATCAAAAGGGAAAAGAACCAGAGAGAAGTTTTCAATCATTATTTTTCAATTAACTCCCACAACCTGACATCATCCCATATACAGGAAGTTATCATGATTTGAATTTCAAATCATAAAAATAATTTTTCTCATTTGGATCCGTGGATCTCAATATTTACATAATAGCCCCATATGAATTGGGTTTGAAACTAATCCTTTAAGGGTGGACAAGGCATATTCCAACACCGTCAATCTTCAAAATTTTCATTCCAATCAAACTGAAATAACTGGCAAAACCTTGCCGACTGTAATATCTTACGCTTGTCAATATTTCAATTCTGTTTAGTGAATGTTAAGTAAATTCTATTATTTACCGGAAGTGGGTAGGCTGTTGGTTTCTGGAAAGGGGCATGAGATGCTGGATTTTAAGATAGATGAGAGAAGGAAGAAGATTAGAAGGTTTAAGGAATCAGCATATATGGAAATGTGTTACTACCTCCGTTTCTAATTATAGGAGCACTTTTTTAGTGTAATTTTGACTACAAAAGTGTTCCTATAATTAGGGTAGGACTGGAGGGAGTATTATCTATCAGCAGAAATTCTTGCTTTGACAGTAACGGAAGATGGCTGGCAAAAAAATAAAAGGACAGTAACTTAAGATGAGCCTTGGTTTACTAATACAATAAATTTTTGAGTGGGACCAGGTGATAAGGTCTGGCCAGATCAAAAGATTAAGTAAGATTTCCCCCCTAATTAATGTGTTTATTCAATTCTTGTATATAATTTATTTTTGTAGCTGTCTGCTTTCCTGCATCCTTCTTATTGAACTTTTGCTTATAAGAGTCTTAACCTTTTGACATTTCAGGTTGAAATTAAAATAAATTGATCTTAAGTGTTATTTTTTATACCTGAGTTATTTTTGTCAAGTATTGGGGTTTTACAATTATTTTATCATGAACATATATATGTGTGTGTTTTCCCCCTAGTATAGGGTATTTTGGTACTTTTATCTCCATTTTGAATGTTAATAGGTACTTTTGTACCTCTAAAAAACATATTGCCCTTTTGGTTCACAGAATCAGAGGTGATTAATGTAATGATGATTACATGTATTTGTTTGATTTGTTATTAAGAAAAGATGATATATATGCTTTAAAAAAATTAGTTTGATTACATATGTGAATAATATAGCAAGAGACAAAATTACCTATGTCAACACATTCATGTATAATGTACATGTTAAATTCATTGTATATATAATATATATATATTTTTTAAAAAAATTTTGTGGAGTGAACACATTTTGTTCATAGTAATTTTTGAATATTTAATGGTAGAAATATTATATGGTGTATAAGCTGGATTCATGATAATTTTTTTTAATACTTAATAATGGGATTATTATTTAGTAAGATATTTTAATGGTGGGATATGTTTTTTTTTAAAAAATTTAATAGGGGATTTTTTTATTTTTTATATTATTAATTGTAATTTTTAAATATTTAATGGTGGTAATTGTTTAATATTTAATGTCGTTTATGATGGGCACTTTGATCAATTTAAAAGTTATAATGGCAATATTGCCTTTTTCATGATTATAGGATGTATTAGTCATAACAGTATAATCATATTTACATTACATAAGCTCAACTAAACACTGTAATCAATCTAATGCATTAGGATTACATGTAATCCTATCTCATGGAATCAAATCAAACGAGTTCATAACTATTTTTTGCATACACGCACCTTTAATTTTTTTAATAATGGACGGATGTGTCATTTTTACCCTTATTTATAACTTTTATAGTTACTTTTATAATTGAAAAAGTTTATTATTATTTTTACACTTTTAGTGTAAATTAATGATTATTTTGTACCTTAACCCATAAAAATATAACAGTAACAAATAATTCAGGTGAATAACATAATAATACAAGATGTTGAAATCCCCTTAACACCACAAAAATATTTGTAGCTAATTTGATTTAGAGAAATTGGGGGAAATCCCCTTCCAAAATTGTATTGTCTTTTTTTTTTTTTATATATAAAAATTTTATTGTTGAGAAAGACTGAAAATTCTGATTTATAGGTTCCCCCAGCGGAGGGAAAAAAAATCGATATTAGGCTTTTCCATAATTTCCCAAAACACTGGCTCACGTCATTTCCAGTTAAAAAAAAAAAAAAAATCAATGGGGACTTTTCAATAATTTCCTCTTCAATTTACTGCCAAGCATGTATAGATGTTTTGACCAAAAAGCATGAATAGATGAAAGCTTCCAGCATAAGGACGTGATTCTAGATGCCTACATACTGAATCGATAGAGTTGATGACATGTCAATCATCCAGATTTCTAGACAAATTCCCAGAGAAGAACTTTCACTGTTAATGGCATTGGAATGAAAGACTCTTTCATGGGATTCAACCACACATCCATACCACTACCCCACCTATTATCCACTAAAACGAATAGACAATTCAGTCATTCAAAATAGCAACTCAACTTTAATAACTGTTATCACAACAAAACAAAAAAAAAAAACTTTAATAACTGACAAGCGTCCAAAAATAAGAAATCCTTAATTGGAAAATTCATCTCTATCCAAAATACCTATTTCTTGCTTCCCTTCCTCTTAACCAACATAACGCTTAAATATTAGGATTAGGATTATCTCATTTACATTTCCAATCCACCATCATCATTAGTTTTGGGGTAAAAATAAGTCAGGTTAAGACTTTTTTCTTTTCTTTCTATTTTTGCAAAAAAATCATCCATCACTGTTGAATATTTTTTTTGGCACTCAGAATACTGGGTGCTAATAAGAAAATACTTCTAGATGATAGATGCTAGATACCAAGTCCCACAAAAAAAAAAACATTTTAACGTGCTGAGTATACTAAAAATTAATTTAGAATACTGAATGCTATTGAAAAAATATTTCATAATGACGGATAACTAATTTAAAGAAAAAAACTTATCTAACTTGTTTTTACCGCAAAACTACATAGTTTTGAGACAAAGAATGAGAGCACAACAGAAGGATAACTATTTAAAGAATCATTGACCCTAAATACCTATTTCTTTTATTTATTATTTACATGTATCCTATAAAATGAGCAATACTTGCTATTGTTATTCATTAATACTACAATAAAAAAATCTACTGTTTTTTAATAAACAATTTTAAGCAGATTTTTAAAACTATAAACTAACATCTCATGATGCTAAGAAAATCTATAAACTAACTTAAGACTATTTTTTTAAAAAACACCCACTTTCTTTTAGTTTCAAACAAGGGTATTTTAGGAAAAAACAACTAATTTAATTAGTTTTCTTAATATAATCAAATTAGTGAAATGGTTCTTACATAGGAGTAATTTTTTTTCTCCATTTGCAATTAAGTAGTTGCTTCTAATGCTTGAGTTTGCACAACTGAACTCCCTAGCTCATCCGATTAATGTATAATTACTATTACAGAGATCATAACAATGATTGGTCAAAATTGAAGGAAAATTTTATATAGACTGAAAAGTTGCCCGCATTTTTCTGATAGACTTTCCAGCTGAAGTAACTGTAATAGTAATTTATAGTAACACAAAAAGCAATAAGTAATATGTTCAACCAACAACAACAAAAACAAAACAGAAAAAAGAGAAAAAAAATCTGTATAATAGAAAAAGACAGATTAGTTCAGACAGTACAAGAAATGTCCTCAAGAACACAAATTATGAATAAAAAAAGGACATACCTAAAGGGAAACATTTGCTAACTCTAAGCTTCTTTCCTCGTTATCCTGGAATCAAGCAAAAGGTCAGATGGTAAGTATCAAAAGCCCATTGTCCATAATAGTTAGAGAAATAAGCAAACATTTAACCACCAAGAGCCAGTTAGTTTACTGTAATACTCCTCCGATCCTTAATATAAGACTTAATTGGAGAGATGATCTTGGTTTTAAAGATAAGACTTATTTTTTATGTTTGTCAATCTTTTTCTAATTTACTTCTATTGATGTTCTCACTCAACAACAATCAAATGGGGAGAGAGAGAGAGAGAGAGAATTAAGGATGATGACTAGGATGTTTAGGAAAAAACATCTCACATTAACTAAATTAACTAACTTCCTTAATTCAATCAAATTAGATAAATAAGTCTTACATTACTGGAGAGGGCAACACAAAAATAATGATAACAAAAGAGATGATGAAGCAAAGACAAGGTTCAGGGAGAAACAAGTGCCAAAATTTACAAATAGCACATCAATCTAGTACTTGATAATTTACCTGAAACAATATATTCCCAAGGCACTTGTAATCTCATGAATGACAGATGTCGCAAAGTGCAAGTAAAGTGTCACTGTTAAGAGAAACAAACATCAGTCAAGCAGAGAGCAACATCAACTAATTTCCTAAATAATCCACCTTAAATATCAACCAAAAACTCAGCCTTACAAAATTTAACAGCAACAAGCCTTATGCCACTAAGTGGGGACTTACAAAATTTAACTGCAACAAGCCTCATCTCACTAGGTGGGGGCTTGCAAAATTTAACAAGTGGATTTTTTTTCCCTCAATGAGATGAGTAGCTTTACTTCCCAGACAGACCACACGTATGAATTATAAATTGGTTCTGACCTGAGGGAAGTAATTTGCAAATAGTAGCACAACAGAATATGCTACTCTATGCTACAAGTCTGTGATGCTGACTGTTGGAAATCCAAATTTAATTAGTTAGCATATATGCGCTTATCTTAATTTAGGTTGTTAGAGAGATATTTTAGGAATTAAGTTAGCATATTATATTTTCAAATTTCGCATTAGATTTTCCGGTTGTAATCCCGAAACAGTAGGAACCATCTAGGTCGCTGGTTAGTTGCTGAGTCGAGTCCGTATATAACTCGACAACAACTCCTATCCTCAATCTGCTTGGTCGATCTATTGGCTACAATCCCCTATCCTATGGAAGGCGCCTCCCATAACTCTGCTCTGTATAAAGATGTATCAAATCCCGTTAGCGGATGAATAAATCTATCGCAGTCGGACTCTTCCTAAACTCACCGTCGGCCTTCATGGTATTAGAGCAGAGGCACGACGCTGATAATAGACCCCTGCGATGATGTCTGACGATCAGAAACACACCGATCAGGAGTCAACTTCTCTGCCCTCGTCGTTTCATTCTGCAACGATGGCATCTAGAGACTCCTCTACCATTGGTGCCTTGCGCCATGTGACAGCCACCTTAGAGGAATTGGCTATCACCATAATACCGGAGAGACTGACAGGCAAGAACTACCGTGAATGGGCCCAGTCAGTCAGCTTCGCTCTCAAAGGCCGTGGTAAGCTTGGGCATGTCACCGAACGTCTACCACCGCCCTCTTTTGACGAGAAGGACACCAAACTTTGGCAGGTAGCAGATGCGCTTGTATGTTCTTGGCTCGTCAATTTAATGGGGCTATCTATTAAGGGCTATTTCATGTTCATGTCGTATGCTAAAGAGATACGGGACTCCATCCACGAATCTTACAGTGATGGTGGAAACTCATCCTATATATTCAATCTCCAAGCAAAGGTATGGGATCTTAAACAAGGTAATCTTCCTTTGGGTGACTACTACCTTGCCAAAAGCACGCTTTGGCAAGAACTAGATGTCATCAGTGATGATACTCCCTGTTGTACATCTCATGCTGCTACTCACACTAAAAATATAGAGAAAGCTAGGCTATTTGAACTCCTTGCAGGCCTGGACAAATCCTATGATGACATTTGTGGTCAAATTTTAAGCCAAGTTTCCCTTCCAAGTGTCTGAGAAGCCTTTGCAACACTCCGGAATGAAGAATCCGGAAAACTTGTTATGCTTAAGGAGACCTTGGGACCTCAAAACGGACCACAAACCATCAGTCCAGAACTGTCGGCCTTGGCTGCCCGCTCTAATGACTCGTTCAAACCGAAATCGACCAACCTGTGATCATTGCAAGAAGGTGGGTCACACCAAAGACACATGCTGGGAAATTTAGGGAAAACCACCGGATTGGAAGCCAAGAAAACAACGGGGCAGAAGCTATGTCGCTGAAACATCCAAAGAAGATGATCATATTTCTACCACCGCAACACCACAAGGTGATAAATTTGACAAAATCATTGAATTGCTATCTACGTTGCAACCTCCTCAAAGGCAGCCCACCGCCACAATAGTCAAACGAGGTAACTTTTCTAAAGCTTTATCTGCCATCAAAGGTACGAATGTTGGGCATTGTTGGATTGTAGACTCTGGCGCTTCTGACCATATGTCAAATGATGCTTCACTATTCCTGAACTATACCCCAACACACAACAAAATGATCGTTAAAATTGCTGCTTCTGACTCTACTGTTACTGGTTTTGGGGATGTAAAAGTCTCTCCTACTTTAGTTCTACAAAATGTGTTGCATGTTCCGCATTTGAAATGCAACTTATTATCTGTTCGTCAGTTAGCCAATGATGCAAGATGCCATGCTGACTTCTTTACCACTCACTGTATTTTTCAGGATCTACTCACGGGGACGACGATTGGTGTTGCTAATGAAAGTGATGGACTTTATTACCTAGATGATAGTAATCTTTGTAGTATTAGTTCTTGCAATAAAGAGTCTCTCCCTAGGACTAGTAGTTTGGAGCTATGGCACAAACGGTTAGGTCATCCTAATCTTGATTATTTGTTAAAACTGTTTCCTTCAATTTACTCCAATAAGATCTTTCTCAGTTTTATTGTGATACGTGTGAACGTGCAAAACATCACCGAACATCTTTTTCCAGCATCCCATATTGTGCCTCCTAGCCATTCACTACCATCCACAATGATGTGTGGGGACCATCCCACATCCCTAATCGAACAAACTCAAAATGGTTTGTCACATTTATCGATGATCACACCTGAGTGAGTTGGGTTTACCTTTTAACCAACAAATCCGAGGTTCCTCAAACCTTCATTACGTTTTATAACATGAATCAAACTCAATTTCACACCAAAATTCAAATTTTACACTCTGATAATGGAACTGAGTATTTTAACACAACCCTTACCACCTTTCTCCAAGAACATGGGATCATTCATAAAAGTACCTGTCCTTACACACCCCAACAAAATGGTATGGCCGATAGAAAAAACCGTCATATCCTAGACACTGTAAGAGCACTCATGCTAAACTCCTCTGTTCCACAGTTCCATTGGGGAGATGCCATCCTTACTGCTGTGTTTCTCATTAATCGCATGCCCAACAAACCTCTCTCTTTTCAAAACCCACTCCAGTTCCTTCATGAACACTTTCATATTCCCTATCTTGAAAATACCTTCCACTTAAAGTCTTTGGCTGCACTACATATGTTCACCTTCACCACACCTCCAAACTTGATCCTCAGGCTGTTCGTTGTCTCTTCTTGGGCTACTTTGCTTCCCAAAAAGGCTGTAAATGCTATGACCCTACCACCAAACATTTACTTGTCTCCTTTGATGTTACCTTCCATGAGGAGGTCCCTTTCTATTCACCATCCTTAATTCAGGGGGAGAATTGGAGTGAATTTCAGACCTTAACAGCACTTGAACCCTTACTAGAACCTTCCATGACACTACTCTCTATATTCCCAACCTAGAGTCATATAAGGAAACTATTACCCAAACAACTACTTCTGGGGGAGATAAGACCGACAATCCTAATAAATGGAAGAACACTTATACACGAAGACTATAAAAAACAGGTGGTAATAAAGTACCTCAAGTTCATAGCACACGCTCGGAGTCGGAACCAGTGATAGGTCCAGAAGATGAACATGGTGAAGAACATGATTTGCAAATAGCAGCCGACGACAACTCTAATATTGTTGATAATCTGGATCTACCAATTGCTGCGAGAAAGCAACCCAAAACATGCACACGACATCCTATAGAGAAATTTGTCTCTTATCAGGCTCTATCGTCTAAATACTGTGCATTTGTCTCTCAACTTGATGGTGTCACAATACCTAAAAACGTAGATGAAGCACTAGATGATCTTGAATGGAGACAAGCTGTCCTAGCTGAGATGGAAGCCCTGGTCCAGAATGAAACATGGGAATGGATCTACCATGTGGTAATCTATGATGCACCGATACGGTATTTTCGAGACGTTGCCGATACGTGACATCGAAATGTTACTTCAAAAATACTAATATTTCGAGACGTTCCGAAACGTCTTAGTATTAAATAATATTTTTAATATAAACATGTAAGTAACCTTCAATTCCCCTAATTATTCATACCCACGTGTAAGTAACCTTCAGTTCCAAAACATGTAAATATTGATCCCACATACATAGTTGATAGCAACCTTCAATTCCCCTAATTATTTATACCCAGCAGGCCAGCAAAGAGACAAGTAGCAAAAGAACACTCACAATCGGAAATATTACAAAACACAGTTACAAAATGGCCTTTAGTTTTTGAAATATTACAGAAATGCCATTATGAGCATTTCACCCATCCGATTCGTCAATTTAGCATCTCTAGTCGATTCGCGAATCGGAAACATTCTGATCTTGAAAATTCGTGTTTCCGTGCTACGTAGGTGGTAATTATATTATTTTGTAAATAGTATTATTAAATTAGTCAAGATCAAATCCTAGAATCTAGGAGTTAGTTAGATCAGATTAGTTTTTCAATTTTTGAATTCCCTAGAAGTTCTCAATCTGTTACAACAGATTGCTCTCATTGTATCTTAAATATTTCATATGAAGTAATGAGAAGTAGCATCGGACTCAAATTATTTGATCCTAAACGCTCCACATGGTATCAGAACCAACACTGTAGAGTCCTCCACAGCCTCTGCCTCGAGATCCGAGATGTTACCCACTGTGACGTCCTCAACCTCCTCAAGTCCAGCTCGTCTTCGTTCGGCGTCTTCACTCATCCGAAGAGCCCACTATCGAGCAAGTCATCTCTTTGCAACAGACACTTGCTTTTGGTCGTCCAACAGTCAGCCTTTGTCTTAGACTTGTCCAACAATCGGACTCGTCATCTTCGACTGATCCTTCAAGTTCGTCCGACTGGCCCTTCAAGATCGACCAACGATCACAGGTCATATCGTCGTCCTTCCTCTGCAGTCTCCGATGTCCTACTGTGACGATTATCAGATATCTCGTCCGAAGTTCAGAATCTCGCTCAGGTCCGACTCGTCCTCCTTCGTCTCAACGTCCTGTCACGGCGTCCTGCCAATCGTCAATTGATACTATGTTTTTTTGACGATTCTCTGGTCTTCCAGTCGTCTCGACTTAAGTGTGCATTTAGATCCGTGGCTTCTCATTTTTGTCACACATCGGGTATTATTTGAGTGAAACCTTTAATTGGGCTGTCACTTTTACTGTGCTTCACATTTTTTTGGGGTCTTGCACTGCTTTTTTTTTTTGATCCATTGTAATTTGAAGCACCTTCTTATTACACATCAATTATTCTTGTTTGGTCTATATAGCGTCATCACATGATACACCGCTTCCCAAGACTAGCGATAATTCAACTCTTTCTCTACTCTTCCGATAACAAGTTGGTGTCGGAAAAACTGAATCTTCATAATTATCATGACTGGGCACGGGTCGTTTTGTTGGCTATCGGTGGACGTGGCAAACGAAAGTTTTTAACTGGAGATTAAGCCACCGTCGGATCAAAACTCACCAGCTTGGGTTCAATGGGAAACTGATAATTCTCTTGTATGCTCTTGGCTTATCAATGCCATGTCTCCCCAGATTAAACGAAGCTTCATGTATCTTCCTACTGCTAAGGATATTTGGGATGCTGTTCGCGATTCTTACGTAGATGCCAAGGACTTATCCCAAATGTTTAATCTTTGTCGTCGCATCTGGAAATCATCTCAGGGCTCTCGATGCATTGCTGAATTCTGGTTTGAACTTGTCGCTTTCTGGCAAGAAGACGATGAAATGGCAGATAATGAATGGAACTCTTCCGTTGATGCCACTCGCCACCAAAAGAATGTCAACATCGACCGGGTTCTGATTTTTCTCACTGGCCTCAACCCAGAATTTGACGATGCTCGAGCAAGGATATTGAGTAATTCGTCTCTTCCTCCTCTCCTGAAAGTATATTCGAGATTCGCCGTGAGTCCCGAAGACAAACTATGCTTCTCAAGGCTATCTCTTCAGGACCAGAAGCGTCCAGTTTAATCAGTAAGCACATTCCCTCTTCTGGTTCTAACAAATCCCGTCCAACATGTGATCATTGCAAGAAGATTGGTCATACCAAAGACAAATGCTGGAAACTCCATGGTAAGCCATCTGATTGGACACTCGCAAACCACGATCACCTTCTGCTCATCAAACAGTCATTGAGGCAGATACTCCTTCAGAATCCGTGCCTCCTTCCCTCAATACAGAACAGATGAGTCAACTTTTCAACTTGCTGAAAAATTTACAGTTCTCAAGGACCAGTTGCCACTATCGCCAAACAAGGTAATGATCATCTCTTATATCATCATCCTTTCTGCCAAAATGGATAGTAGACACCGGCGCCTCTGATCATATGACCTTAGAATCAAGAAACTTCACTTCCTATTCTCCTTTGGCTAGTAATAATCAAATTCGCACAGCAAAACAATTCTAGTGCTCCCATTGCTGGTACTGGTACCATACCTCTTACAAGAGACTTAAAACTTGATTTTGTTCTTCATCTTCCTCATTTGGCATACAATCTCCTTTCAATCAGCAAATTGACAAAACATACAAACTGTTCCGCTCACTTTTTTGCCACTCATTGTATATTTCAGGATCCTCCTATGGGAAGACGATTGGCACAGCTAAGGAGCATGACGGCCTTTACTACCTTGATGATTCCTTTGCAAGTGCATTGTCATCACAACTAAAGACCTATGTCTCCCCTACTTTAGACAATAATTTGATGTTATGGCATATAAGGAAGGGTCATCCTAGTTTTCAGTATTTACAAAAATAGTTTCATCAATTTCCATTCAATAAAGATGTCAATTTTCATTATGAAACGTGTGAACTAGAAACATCATCGCACTACCTTCCCTCCCACTGTCTATCACTCTACTCGTCCCTTCTCCATCATCCATAGTGATGTATGGGGTCCCTTTAGAGTACCTAACCGGACATGTTCGAAATACTTTGTCACTTTCATAGACGATCACTCTTGCATGTGTTGGGTGTACCTCATAAAAGAAAAATCTGATGTGTTCAATATCTTTGTTGAATTCTTCCACTATGTTCAAACAACTTAATTCTACCATTCAAGTCTTACACTCTGACAATGGCATCGAATACTTCAATCATACCTTCAGCCACTTTCTAAAGTCTCACGGAATCATTCATAAAAGTAGCTGTCCGCACACACCTCATCAAATTGGCATTGTCGAACGTAAAAATCGTCATCTTCTTGACATTGCCCGAGCCCTTATGTACACCTGCAATGTTCCAAAATATTTCTGGGGAGATGCAATCCTTATTGCCACTCACCTTATCAATAGACTACCTACTCGTGTCCTTTCCCATATGTCCCCTCTTGATAAAATCCGTGAGACTCATGTGATTTCACACCTTGATCACTCTCTTCCTCTCTGTGTCTTTGGTTGTACCGTATATGTCCATATTCACCATCCTCCTTCCAAATTTGACCCTAGGTCCATTCCTTGCATCTTTCTTGGCTATTCTAATTGCCAAAAAGGTTATCGTTGTTATGACCCCAAATCCCAACGAATCTTTGTTAGCCGAGATGTCACATTTGCTGAAGCCATACCTTTCTATCCACAACCTTTGAGTCAGGGGGAGAATTGGAGTGACTCTCAACCTACTATTCTTGAACCTATATCACCCTCCTATCCTGTGACCATATCCTCACACCCGATCCACTCACAATGCCATCACAAACAGGGGGAGATAAATATGCCAAACAATATGACAAGGTTTACTCTAGGAGGAACAAAGAGGTAGTAGAGTTCATTATGCTTGCGGCTCAGCCACTCTCCCAACCGAGAGAGACTCCTGACGCCAACAAGGACCTAAACGTGCCCATTGCATTGAGAAAGAAGACACGTTCCTGTACTCAACATCCTATTCAAAACCACATGTCATACGGTAATCTCTCACAGAAATACTGTCATTTTGTCACTAACCTTGATCAGGTTCAGATTCCCACAAATGTACACGAGGCACTTGAAATTCCTGAATGGAAAGATGCTGTGTTGGATGAGATGAATGCTCTTGAGAAAAATCAAACTTGGAATGTCACTAACTTACCCTAAGGTAAAAAGGCAGTAGGGTGTAAATGGGTATTTACCCCCAAGTACAAAGCCAGACTAGTTGCCAAGGGTTTTACTCAAACTTATGGCTTGGACTACGATGAAACTTTTGCCCCTGTAGGAAAGCTAAACACAGTCAGAATCCTCATTTCCGTTGCTGTCAATCTCGATTGGCCTTTACAATAGCTAGACGTAAAAAATGCCTTCCTAAATGGGGACCTAAAAGAAGTTTATATGACACTTCCACCTGGTTTTGAGAATGGTCACGGCAAACAGGTATGCAAGCTGAACAAGTCCATTTACGGACTGAAGCAGTCCCCTAGAGCTTGGTTTGACAGATTCTCGTCCTAAAGGCTTAAGGATATAACCAATGCCTCTTTGATCACACTATGTTCACTATAAACCATGAAGGTATGATCACTATCCTAATAGTATATGTGGATGACATAATAGTTACAGGGAACAATCCTCAAGAAATGAACAGAATAAAACTGGCACTAAACCAGGAGTTTGAGGTCAAAGACCTTGGTAACTTGAAATACTTCCTAGGAATGGAAGTGGCTAGGTCAAAAGAAGGAATTCACATTTCACAAAGGAAGTATGTTCTTGATCTACTAAAGGAAACTGACATGCTTGGGTGTAAGCCGAGCAAGACTCCCATTAGTGTCAAAAAGAAGAAGAAAAAAGTAGAACAACCAACAGCTGAACAAGAGGTGGCAGAAAAGAAGAAACAAGAAGACGAAGAAAAACCAACAGACATAGGGCGCTACCAAAGATTGGTTGGAAAGCTTATCTATCTTTCTCACACACGGCCTGACATCGCCTTTGCAGTAAGTACTGCAAGTCAACATATGCACTCACCAAAGCAGAAACACTTGAATGCAGCATATAAAATCCCGAAATACCTCAAAGGAACTCCTAGCCGAGGTCTCTTCTTCAGAAAAACTGATCTGAGGACTATTGAGATATACACAGATGCAAATTGGGCAGGAGACCAAGAGAACAGCATGTCTACTTCAGGCTATTGCACGTTTGTATGGGGAAATCTAGTAACGTGGCAGAGTCACAAGCAACAAGTGGTATCCACAAGTAGTGCAGAATCAGTGTTGTTAAAAAGGGTCACTGACGAGACCTACAAGATAAAATCTCCATTAAAACTTTACTGTGATCAGTGTTGTTAAAACGCCGTTTCAAAACGTTGAAACGATCGTTTTTACGTTTTTCCGGCGAAAAACGTCTAGGAACGAAGAGTGAGACGGGTTTGTGGCTGAAACGGTCGAGACAGCGTTCTGAGACGTAGAAACGGTTGAAACGAACGTTTTAAGCGTTCTGAAATTTGTTTGAAAAAGGGTAGATTCGTAAGATCCATTTTTCCGCCCCAAATCAAAAACCCTATATCCATCGACTTTGCTCTGCCTCGATCGGAAACGGAAACCATTCTTCATTCTTCGCTTCTTCTTCATCCAAATGGGTGGCTTTGGTCTTGGCGACGGACGACGGTCCGCAACGTGCCTTGAGCCCTCGACTTTGCTTTCCTTTTCTTCTTCTCTGATCGGCGACGGACGACGCTGCTGCAGCGTGCGGCGTGCCTCGACTTTGTACTACAGTGTGCCTCGACTTCGCTGGTGCTTTCCTTTTCCTTTTCTTCTTCACATTCATATATTTGAAGAAAAATGTGTTAGGTATTTAGGTTTAGTGCTGAACTGATTGATTAAATTTTTCGTCCGACACTAGTAATGCTGAAGAAAAAAGGTGCTTTTATCCATTTTCTCTTTGGTTTAGTGCTGAACTGCTGATTGTTATATTTCAATTAATTGATGTTCTTTAATGCCTCATTAGTCATTGTATGCAAATATGTTAGAGTGAAATCTGTTGAGATAATTTCTTTGAATTTTGATTAAATATAGTTTGAAATCACATGGCCTCATCAAGTGGAAATGATAGTAGTAGCACTCCTGCTTCTGCAACTGGAAGTATAAGTAACACTACTGTTGGGGGGAAGAGATTGGCTAGAAATGCTCCTGGAAATAAGTTAGATCCTGCATGGAAGCATTCAATTGAAATTCCAGGAACAAAAAAGCTTAAATGCAAGTATTGTCCCAAAGAAATGACTACTGGAGTTTTTCGTGTGAAGAACCATTTGGCAGGAACATCTAGAGATGTTGAACCATGTATATCGGTGCCTGAGGAAGTAAAAAAAGAGATGGTGAATCTTCTTCTAGCAGCAAAAAAAGGAAAACCATCTCAAATACAAGAGGAAGCTGTTAGTGGTGCTACTGCCTCCTCTGATGTTTTTAAGAAAAGTAGATCATCCGCTCCCGTAACCCTCAACACCATATTGAAGAAGAACTTGAGTATTATGATGATTGAGTGTTTGGACTTTGAACTTAAATTTGTAATGACTTTAATGTATTTGTGTGTTTTAGTTTTACGTTTCCGTTCCGTTTTACGTTTTCCGTTTTTACGTTTTGCTCACCCTTCCCGTTTCAACGTAGACTCTACGTTTTAACAACACAGACTGTGATAATAAGGTAGCCTTAAGCATGGCATTGAATCCAGCACAACACGGTAGAACTAAGCATGTTGATGTTGATCGCCACTTTATCAGGGAAAAGGTTGAAGATGGAATTATTTGTCTCTCCTACGTACCTACAAATTTACAGCTTGCAGATATACTCACAAAAGGTCTACTCGAGGACATATTTGAAGATTTTGTATGCAAGTTGGACATGATAAGTATCTATGATCCAACTTGAGGGGAAGTGTGGTAATTATATTATTTTGTAAATAGTATTATTAAATTAGTCAAGATCAAATCCTAGAATCTAGGAGTTAGTTAGATCAGATTAGTTTTTCAATTTTGGAATTCCCTAGAAGTCCTCAATCTGTTACAACAGATTGCTCTCATTGTATCTTATATATTTCACATAAAGTAATGAGAAGTAGCATCGGACTCAAATTATTTGATCCTAAACGCTCCACATACCAAAAGGAAAGAAAACAGTTGGCTGCAAGTGGGTCATCACCCCAAAATATAGAGCAGATGGAAGCCTTAATAAATATAAAGCACGACTTGTGGCAAAATGTTTCTCTCAAACCTATAGGATGGATTATACTGAAACCTTTAACCCTATTGCCAAATTAAACACAATCCGAATTCTGCTATTGTTGGCTACAAACTTAGATTGGCATCTACACCAACTGGATGTGAAAAATGCATTCCTTAATGGAGAACTAAGGGAGGAAGTATACATGAAACCTCCTCTAGGGTTCCCAGGAAAGAAAGCACACCAGGTATGCAAACTCAAGAAATCACTATATGGGCTAAAACAATCTCCCCAAGCTTGGTTTGAAAGATTTACCCAAGTCTTGAAAAATCAAGGATACACTTAGGGACAAAGTGATCATACTATGTTTTTCAAGCATACAAATGGGAAGATAGCTGTTTTAGAAGTATATGTAGATGATATTGTCTTGACAGGAGACAATGAAGAAGAAATTAATCAAATTAAAGTAGCCCTAAATCAGGAATTTCAAGTCAAAGACCTTGGAGAAATGAAATACTTTCTTGGAATGGAGGTAGCCAGATCAAAAGTAGGCATCTACATCTCTCAAAGAAAGTATATTCTGGATCTCTTAAAGGAAACATGCATGTTGGGATGCAGACCAAGTGATATTCTTATACGGGCTGACAAAATTGGGGACGATGAGGAGTTGGGAAAACCTATCGATACAGGTAGATATCAGCGTATGGTAGGAAGGTTAATATATCTCTCACATACCAGACCTGATACATCATTTGTAGTCAGTAAGGTGAGTCAACACTCTCATGATCCCAAACAGAAGCATCTGGATGAAGTCTACCGAATTCTTAGACATTTGAAGGGCTCTCCATAACGTGGACTATTCTTTAAGAAATCCACTCAACGGATTGTTGAAATGTTCACAGACGCAGACTGGCAGGTGACCAGGAGGACAGGAAATCAACCTCAGATTACTGTATGTTTGTATGGGGTAATTTGGTTACTTCGAGAAGCAAGAAACAAAGTGTGGTAGCAAGAAGCAGTGCAGAAGCAGAATTTCGAGCAATAGCACTGGGAATTTGTGAAGGAATATGGGTAAAACGGGTACTTGAAGAACTAAGGATGAATGCAAGTCTCCCAGTTAGGCTCTATTCTGACATGGCAGCTATTAACATCTCACACAACCCAGTACATGATCGAACCAAACATGTTGAAATAGATCGACATTTCATAAGAGAGAAGATCGATAGTGGGATTATCAGTCTCAAGTATGTCCCATCCAGAGAACAGACTGCAGATATGCTGACCAAAGGGTTGACCAAAGACAAGTTTGAGCATCATGTTAGCAAGTTGGACATGATCAACATCTATGATCCAACTTGAGGGGGAATGTTGGAAATCCAAATTTAATTAGTTAGCGAGATATGCGCTTATCTTAATTTAGGTTGTTAGAGAGATTTTAGGAATTAAGTTAGCAGATTATATTTTCAAATTTCGTATTAGATTTTCCGGTTGTAATCCCGAAACAGTAGGAACCATCTAGGTCGCTGGTTAGTTGCTGAGTCGAGTCTGTATATAATTCCCGTTAGCGGATGAGTAAAATCTATTACAATCAGAGTCTTCCTATACTCACCATCGGCCTTCACTGACTCTTCAATATGTTTGGTGATTGCTGGATCATTTCAAGGTCTTTGGAAGACTATAGATGGAAAGGATTATACAAAATCTGCTATATTTTGCTGTTATTCGGTGAAAGGTGTCCTTACGTTAGACATAAAAAAGAGGCCATTCTCCTCTTTGCAGTGCTCAGCTATGAGCCATTTTAAAGCATGAGTTTTTGTTTTTATTTATTTATTTTCACTAGGTATGACATGCTTTCTTTGTTCACTTCTGAGAAATTAGGCATATCTTATCCTCTGGCCTATCCCTTTTTTATTTTTCGTCAGAAAATCTTCTGGTCCTTTTCACTTCTCTGTTTATTACGCCTACACAAAAAAATAAATAAATAAAAGTGTTAACTGTACCTGTGAATGCACAATAACCAAGAAGAACCAGTGTCTCATCCACCAAAGGAACCCTGCCACATATTTTGATGAACTTGTGTAAGGGGATAAAACAACAAATGGGAGATACAGGAGGGACTGTACATAAAAGCAAATCTATCAGCTGAACACGCAATAAGACATACCCATCATTCAGCCTTGATGTAAGCGCATTAGCAATAGCAAATGGGAGATACAGGAGGGACTGTACAGTGGAAACAAAGCTTTGAAAGTGAGTCACATCCAAGAAACCAGGTTCTTTACTATGAGAGTTTTGAGCTAACTATTTTCATTTTTCAGTTACCCAACCAAGGATGTGCAGGTTGGTGACTCCATTAAGTCATGAACTGTTGCTAGAGTCGTATAAATTAAAATAGATTATTCAGCCAATGATGTGTTTCATAGAACCGTAGATTTTAGTGCTGAGATACCAGTGTTCAAAGAAAAATTAGTAAAATTTGAGAAGATTTTATTTATAGTCCAAAAGATAAGTGTTCATGTTTCCTAAGTTCAAGCAATCACACAGAAAAATACCTATATAAGGTTTTTATTGACCTGAAAAATGCTTATAATTGAATATCAAAAGAAGCACTATGGAAAGCCCCGGAAAACATAAGTGTTAATGTTGCATTTATTCAAGCTACAAGGGATATGCATAAGTGGGCAACAACAATTATAAAAGATGAGACAGAGGACTTCCCAACAAGAATAGGTCTTCGTATTATGAAACATCCTTGAGTCCTTGCTTCATTAATCTGATTTTGGAAATGCATGCTCTTTGTAGATGATATAGTTCAAAAAGAGGAGCCAAAAGAAGATATTAACTCTAAACTTGAGTTTTGAAGATGAACTTTATAACCAAAGGGCTTTCACTTTAAGTAGGAGCAAGATGGGATATCTATACTGCAAATTTCACAGCAGACAAGTTGGAAATGATTTAGACACAAAAATTGGGGGATAGACCATACAAGGTTTACAGAACCACAGAAAAAATTGATTGGGATGTTATGCATAGGTATAAGTTGGGTGGTTGAAATCGAAAAAATGCAACAAATTCATTTCTGAATGCAAAATGCCAACTACGATCAAAAGTTTTACCATCTTGTTGTAAGACCAGCGGTGTTATGTAATAGTGAATGTTGGGTGTACATCAAAGGAACAAGAGTAAGAAAATTGTAGTACGGATAAAAATGTTAAATAGATGTGTGGTTATACAAGAAAATATAATATCTATTATGATTGTATGAGTAAAAATTGGTGTGGCATCTATAAAAAAACGTTAGAAAATAAATTGAAGTGATTGAAATATCTACAAAGAATGCCACTAGAAGCGCACACATATAAATGAATCATCCTAAAGTCACTAGTTATATCATAAGACAACATCCAAAGTGGGAAAGTTAACAGCTATGAAAAAAAAAAAAAAACTTCAGCATTTAACATAAAGAAGCTTAATACCATGCACATTCCAGTTTTCAAGCCCTTGGGTTCATCACACAAGTGGGACAAAATCATCCTTCCCTGCACAATTAAGCTTACTTCAGTGAACATTGGAGTGAAGAATTAGATTGTCCACAGTGGTGGAGCTAAGAGTGGGAGACATAGTCTGCCCAAGAATTACCAATCAACCTCAAGACCTACAAGAATATGATGCATAGTGGGAGAGAGAAAAGGTTGGGGGGGGGGGGTAGAGTAAAGAGAGAGTTAGAGAATAGCTGAATAGTGCACTAAATATTACTCACAAAGACATAGCTTTAAATTACAAGTCATCTTCCTTATATAGGCTTCCAACTCCTAAGCCTTCTTCTAATGACTCCCTTACAACTACATAACTACCTTATAACTAACCTTACGCATGTTAATTACAAATTATACATCAGAAATGAAGTCAGATGTCATATAAAAAATAAATGAAAATTGAAATGAAACATCATATCCTACAGAACAAAATTTTAAACCATTGTCAAGATAGTGTTTGGGTGTCTACAAGACCAAGAAGAGTTTACAGAAACAGAATGCAAAGAAAATGAACTTTGTATAGATTAAAATCTGAAAACATTAAATTATTTATTAAATGGGAACTGAACACATGGCTTCTCAAACCATTTTTACACCACCGAGTAATAGTAAGTGTGAATTGTTAAGTTGCTTCTTTTTCAGTACTTTTAAAGTGATTAAAATCTGTTCATCCTCCAAACAGCGGATGATTATTTATATATAATTTTATGGCATGTAACCAGCTACAATGTTATCAAAGTACAACACAAAAGACAGTAATGCAACAAAAAACCATTGTGAAATTCTTAAGCAATTAGAATTCAATTGAGAAACACAGCTATCTTACCACCAGAAACCCAAAAGCAAGTCCTGTTCCTATAATAACTAAATGTGGGTAGTTTCCAAGGATGTCAGATGGTGATAAATATTGCCTGCCCACAAAATACAATCAATTGTGTTTATATATACAAGAGAAAAGAACATGCACTATTGAAGAAAAAGGGAACCAAGGAAAAAATAAAGAGCGTGAATTAAATTATACCACAGTGTAACTCCTCCCAAGAGGACTGCGAATGGGTAAAGCTGCACAAAACGAGAACATATCAACAAGGAAACAAGAATTTTGGAAAATATCCATGACAAAAGGTTTTACCATTGCCAGGGCAAGTGGCATGCTTCCATTCCTTGACTTGACTACCTTGTAAACATTACAAACACTGCACAAAACCAAAAGATTGACATGTTACAAACAAATGTCACATAATTAGTGAGGGGTAGTCTATTGAGAAGCACAAGAAACACTTTGAATTTTTTGGGTTAGTAGAATCATTTTGAACATATAACAAAAGAATCGTTGTTTATAATCACACATGGAGAGATTTTTCCTGTTATCCATAAGAACCTGATAGAAGATCTAATGTCATCTATCATCTACCTTGCTCAATAATTTCAGTCTACCACCATCTCATGAAGTATATGGTACAGAATGGTCTGCCTAAACATTTTTGCCAAATTTACCATTTGACTAGAATGCATACTTTGGTAATTTGTATCAAAAAATTGAACTTGTAAACTAGCGTCAATGCTGAAAAGCTTGTACATTAATATTATCAAATATACGTACTTGAACGTGACTGTTGGTATAACAGCAAAAGCTATCATAATAAACAATACAGCTCTGTATGTAGGAATTCCTGAAATCCAGAAGAATCAAACTCATAATTTTACTGAAAGAATTTACAGGATGACTAGATTATATGCACACCCTTATTCTATTACTGGCTTCTTTGAAAGTGGGGTAATGGGTATTCAACAAGTTAATTTTGAAGCACATTGGAATAAATAGCAGGAAAATTCCCCTCAGAAAATACAAAACAAGACATCAGTATCTAGAGATGCAATATTCAAATCATTTCGTAATAATCTAAAAGAAGGCCTTGAACAGGATGCCCGATTCCTGTATAATTTTCAACATACAAGTTCATTATCAGGCCTACAATGTTAATTTATAACATTATGTAGTAACGACTTTTAAGTTCTCCAGTGAACATGCAAAATGAAATGAAGAGCTAGATGAAAATAATGACATGTTAGACATATAAATGGTTTAAGCCCAAAAGGCATGTATATGTTATGGCATGTTAGACATATAAATAAAATCATTCGTCAGTTTTATCCTTCCAGCCTAAACTTTTGGGTTAACCAGTCTTTGGCAGATAATATAAACATAGTAAAAAAATGAAAGAGGGCTCTGTGAAGAAAAATTCCAAAAGATGCAGTGCATATAGAAGTAATAATTTATACCAACGAAAAGTGACTATATATGAAACTTAGTACAGGCAGAAGTAATCATATACTTAAATAATAGAGCTCAAATCAAAACCTTTGGGTCTCAAAACTGACCAGTATATCATATAATGAAGGACAGTGTTACCGGCAATAAGAGGCACCCAGTTTAGAAAGGGCATAGACTTTCCAAATTGCTGAACCCACCACTCAGCACCTGAAGATCGGAATAGTAAAATAATAGTTGATCAAGGGCAGCATAGATGAAAAATCAAATTGAATATTACAATCTGGAAAATTAAGAATAGAACTGGAGAAGCAGTGTACCTACAGCAGCAGTAAAAAAGTGACAGACATAAATAAGCATGAGACCCTCCGTAGGACCATTGACAACTGGCAGCGTAAGTGTATTTGTGAAATAGCTGCATTTGAAACATTCAAAAGAAAATCAATGATGCTAGTGTAAAAATATATATGGAGAAGATAATTGAGAAGAATATAAATAAAAAACAATTATATACAATCATAAAAAAGTATGATTTTACAGAGTAAGATATACAAAAGAAAGCACCCATTTAATAATTGTTAGAATATTAGGAATTATTTAGATTAATCATTATTTTATTATTATTTAGGTTTATTATATCTTAGTATTAGATATGGATATATTATATCTTATGATAATATATCTTAATCATTTTGATTTGATTTATCTTGACTAATTAGATTAAATTAGGTTCTAGGGTTAGGTCTAAGTTGACCTATATAAAGGCTCATATATACTCTCTTTTATTCACTTTCACAGATGAATGCTTTATCCCTCTATATTCAACATGGTATGAGAGCTAGACCTTCTATTTGAAGGTTTGAAGGCATAGAGGTGACGACGACTCTCTTCTGTCCGACACAGTGAGTTTGATCACTGTGATCATCAAAACAGTGGGAAGAGGAAGGCCGAGATCACAGACAAAGGGAAACTACCGGACCTTCATCTTCCTTCCTTACTATCTCACTGTCAGTTCTCTCTCCAACGACGTTCTCGGGCAACCTTTATCGTCTCAAAACCAAAAGAAATATAGTTGAGAGAGAGAGAGAGATTTGTTGCAAATCGCTGCAGTGAAGAGCAATAAAGAGAGAGCTCAGAATAGAGGCTTGAGTGCCGCAAACAACTAGAGAAAAAGCCCAGAAGCGAAAACCTGTGTTTTCCGGTATTATTCTTTCTAGCAAAGCTTTACAGATTCCGGCGAACTCTTCTTTCACTCTGTTTCCACTTTCAGATTCGGTCGTTACAGAAATTAGAACCAACAGCACAGACCTTGAGTCGCAGAAGCATGCTACGGACTTTCTACTTCAAGAACGAACCAGAACTCGAGCCAGAGGTGAGCATGTCAAAAAGAGGAAAGGAGAAGACCAGATGCGCTGAAGCACATAGAGATAGCAGCGAGAAGGGAGTTAAGTGTCTGACGAGGAAGAGAACCTCGCCATCATCCCTGACCTCTTCATGCCGGAAAGAGGAAAGGAGAAGATCAGATGCGCTGACGCACATAGAGATAGCAGCGAGAAGGAAGTTAAGTGTCTGACGAGGAAGAGAACCTTGCCATCATCCCTGACCTCTTCTCTTCACAGTCAAACCAGAAGACGCCGGTGAGACAGAGAGCTCAGACCGGAATGCTCGGGGGGGGGGGCAAGTTTCTTCTGGGATCAAGAGGGATAGAAATGCCGGAGCTTCGCTGGTGATTTCACACCCACCATCACCTTTGTCAGAAATAGGAGAAGCAGATCAAAAATCGAGAAACAGAAGCAATGTGATCACCCTCATCGCGAATAGGACAGCCAAATCTTGTGGAGCTAGTCCGCATGTGTTACACTAAATCCTATTCTAATCTGCCGCCATGTGTCTTCCTGAATAAGCCCTAATTGGATTTAAAAAGAAAAAAAGACAAACAAAATGTGGGACCTCTAAGACTTAAAAAAAGAATACAAGCCAAACAAAAATATGGGACCTCTGAGACTCTAAAAGGAATACAAACCCAAACAAAATAAATGGGCCGCTAAGACTCTAAAAGGAGTACAAGCCCAAACAAAAATAAATGGGCCGCTGAGACTCTAAAAGTAATACAAGCCCAAACAAAAATAAATGGGCCGCTGAGACTCAAGAAGTAGAAGTCCAAAGATTTTGAAGATTGAAGCAGGTAGAACAAAGTTTGAAGGATTTCGAGGCAAGCTAGGAATAATCGACATATACTCTCCACTTGAGGGGGAGTGTTAGAATATTAGAGATTATTTAGATTAATCATTATCTTATTATTATTTAGGTTTATTATATCTTAGTGTTAGATATGGATATATTATATCTTATGATAATATATCTTAATCATTTTGATTTGATTTATTTTGACTAATTAGATTAAATTAGATTCTAGGGTTACCTCTTCACAAATGAATAGAGTGTTCTCTTTTATTCACATATGAATAGAGTATGCTTTATCCCTCTAAATTCAACAATAATAGCAGTATAAACAGGACCATTGGCACATGATATAATATATTTTAAAAAAAACTAATTAAAAAGGAGCCTACATTGAGAATCCCAACTTAGCCAAAAGCACCTTGTTCTGGCAGAAGGGCGGTCAAAAAAAAGTTTAATATGTAAACCACAAGGCATTGCATAAAAATTAAGGGAGTTTCCTATAAAAAAGCAAAAGAGAAAAAAATCTATGTAACATTTTATCTGGCGCATAACAACAAGAAACATGATAACTTACAACTCCCATGTTGAACCAAAGAATGGAACTGCAGATATTAACCAGAGCCAAAAAGTACTTCTTCCACACATAATAGTGCTCCCAAAAGCCAATGATTCAAACTGATACAAATTTCAACAGATGATTGTCTTTATTCTCTTTTAAAGGTTAAAGAGTTTATAGATAACAACCAAAACTGCAGACATACTGTACAAGCAAGTGCATCGCATCCTGCAACGTAGTATAATGTATATTCATCACTATCAAATTGCATGGATAAAGATAAACAATTGAAAAATAAATATTGCGATGCAAATTTACCATGGTCAAACAGCTCCCCTAATGGGCTTGTAGAATTTGTCCTTCTAGCTTGCTTCCCATCCACAGCATCGAATGTCTAGCATTTATTTAAAAATAAAAATAAAAATCAATAACATAAAATGGTTGGACAAATCTAGTAGATTCTTCTATTAAAAAAATCCAGTTTTAAAATATAGATCTTTGTACAGTAAATTCTTCTATAATAAGAAATAGGATGTCAAATCTAAACATGCTTTAAAATCAAAATATTTTAATATACCCCCCCCAACACACACACTCAAAGCCATCAATAATTAAAACCTTAGGTTTCATTAAACTCAAATAAGCACATGAAAACAGGACATCATGATATTCACAAAAGCAGATAACAAATATAAGAAATGAGATCAAGGCAATGGATTAAGAAAAGTAAGCAAATTTTATGCTAAAATCAACAAAGCAACAACAACAACAACAACAACAACAAAAAGCAGCATGCGATACTGCTATATGAGCAATATCATGACCTAAGCTGACCTGATATAAAAACAGAAGTAGTCCATGAGCAAAATGAACCCATCTTGGTGGAGGTGAGTCCAATTGAGGTGAGTATATCTGCATCAATAGTTAATATGGAAAAATTAGCATGGTTTGATGATTCACAGTTCTAACTTTCAACAAAGCCATTCACAGGATTCAAATTTCCTTCCATTAGAATATCAAATGTAAAATTGAACTATTCTAACAATGAAAGGTTCTATGAAGGCATCCAAAAAACATGAAATTAACCAGCAACCATATCAAGACTACATATAAATGGTATTCACTCATAACAAATTTCATCATATCATTTCACAAAAAGAGGAAAACGAAAGTGAAGCATAACAAAAGTGCAAAATTTATCACTACTATAAGTGGCAGCATTATCAAGTAGGAAAACTGTTAGCAGGTCCCACTTACATAGCCAAGCAGTGCAGACACTAGCAAAAACAAGAACCCAGTCAGAGTTATCTGTAAACAACAATAAATGAATTATCAGTGCCAAGGATTGGTTCATGATGTCAAAAGAAACAGTTATGAAGAAATGCTAAAATGAGAATGCGCAAAGACATACCACATTTGGACTGCAAATCCAAGAATATCAATATGCCAACAGATGGGCGTAAATGCAAGAAAGGGTAGAAGTTAGTGAAATCCAAAACTAAAGCCAAAGAGTAAATAAAAATATTATCTTCATACGTTTGTATTTGTCTGTGTTTACAATCAAAAACCATAACAGATTAAACATGCCTCTAACTAAATGAGGAAGTAGAACTTTGGCAAGTTGCAACCATTTTAGCCCACAACAACAGATCATAAGAACAGAAAGTAACTGGATGTCATTAATTTTTAAATGTCACAAATACTATTGTCATTATTTATCTTAAACAACTGGAGAATGATTATTTCAGAAAAAAAGTTCAATAACAACCCTTCCAAAGTACAAATATCTGTCAGTTTATTCTCAGTATGAACTACTGTAACCGTAATAATAGCTGTTAGAAGTTCAAAAGAACGTTTAAGAACAGAAACTAAACCGATGCTAATTCCTAAATATTATACAACTGGATCCTAAGGATCTGTTTGGTGCAAGAATGGAATAGAATAAAAAAAGGTGATTTTGAGGGTGAAAAATAATCCTAGTACTCCCAACTTAGAAAAGTAACAAAAAAAGGATAAAAACTGTTAATAATTATAATAAAAATATAATAGACATAAAAAAAAAACTTCCTGAATGAATGAATTGAATAAGGGTGAAGACATACTGAGGCTAATTTTCAATTCTAGAATGCATGTTTAATGACACTAACAACACTAATTGCCGGTATATTACAATAATGTTATATTATGCAATTACAACATATTCAATAGAAGAGCTTTAGAAAACAAAACACCAGCCGACTAATGATCATAATATGATATAGTATACTGAAAGTGAACAAATATTTATTACTATAAAACAGGTAAGTCATAACATAGAAAGAATATTTTTTCCAGAGATGGAAGTACTCACGGCATCCATAAAGGGAAGAGAGTAACAAAGCGACTCCAGAAAGGCTGGAGAACATATTTAGCGAGGTAGGAATGATCTACACCACTATATTTGTGTCTATGCAGAGCTGCTACACCATGAGCGCCAATATAACCCATTATCTCAGACAAATCCTGAACTTTTTCCCCTTCAAACACCAACTAAGCCTCTGCACGACCTGCAGAACTTTGAAACCGAATAACTATGCGAATGTGCTTGATATCAGAACCAAGAAACTTACTGAAAATCAAAGTGTACGCTAAAAACAAATTGAACTAATCAACTAAGTTAAGTGATGACTAGCCCGCCACAACACAAATTGATTTATATGAAAACAAAAGGCAAGTACTCTGATTCGCGCTGAAAGTGCACATTTCTCAAACTAAAGAAAATTGGACCAGAACAAATCAAACTAACAGATCTAGAGGTAGAAAGAATCATATATTTATGAAAACATAAGAAATGAGAAACGTACAGATCAGGAAAGCAAATAAGAATCTGCAAATCTAACCGAATGAAAGAAGGAGGGGGAAAACAGAAACAAAAAGTTTCAAACCTCTTTGAACAGTAGAGGGCGGTGCAGGCTCAGCGAAAATGACAGAATCGGAACCCTGCAAAACTGGAGTGGGTGAACAAACAAAACAACACTTGTGGGAAGCCATTCCAGAGCCCATCTGATCTTAGATTTAATTTTTTTAGTTAGTTATTTTTAAATGAAAAAAATTATTTTTTTAAAAAAATATTAGTTAAGAGATTATTTTTATTTTATATTCTCTATCCATTAAAATATTTTTTAAAAAAAAAATAAAAGTAAAAAAATAAATAAATGGACCATCATCCGATGGGCTTCTCCCAAATATTAGTTAAGAGATTATATTCTTTATCCATTCTGAGAGATGTCATCTGGTTGATTCAAGTATGTTGATATTGGATCAGGTAACTCTCTCTTAGTTATCTATGGATCATATACCTATGAGTATAGTAGATAATTGTGCACGAATAAGTGTTAGCCAAAAGGGGTGGTGTGTGTACACCGTGACGGTAGAATAGTAATTGAGAGAAAATCTTCATACTTTAGGATTTACCTCTTATTTATAATGTTTACTTGTATGGTTAGGGTTTGGACTTATGGACCTCTGTGCCTCCAAGCCCAAGTGTTGTGTCGCCATATCTATGTCACGTAGATTGCCCCTTGTCAAACCTTTCATTAACTGGGCCTCATATGAGTCCAGAACAATTGCCCCCCAGCTCGGTAGTCAAGGTCTCTAGGTTGCCGGGGTGCCTTTATTATTTAACTCGAATCTTGTGTCTGAGCCGTTGCAACTTGCTTGATTACTTAATTTTCAATCAGCTCTTATCCAAGCTTCACACATCTTCAGATTCATTGGTGTTCTAATTATGAATTTCCCCCAGACATGTAGTCCAGGTTAACTCGATTGGAACCATCTATTCCTTTTCATCCAAAATTTGGATCTCTTTTGCATCAAACATCCGGGTTTATATGTTCTAGCAACTACCTTGTGTGTCAACCATCCGGGTTTCCGGATTATATGTTTCAGCAACAGGGTTTCCCCCAATCCGGGTTGTCTTGAAGGGGAAAAGGCTCAATTTGGTTATATTGTTACGACAACTTTACAGCTGTACATTTGCATTTGTCATGGCGTAAAACCGCCTCCTTTAGCGTAACACCGCCACCTTTTGTCGTCTTCAATATTCGTGCGCATTTAATGCCCACGTCGTTTTGCATATGTCATCATTACTTTTTGGGGTGAATTGCCTCTTTTGCCCTTGACTCTTCCGCTTCGTAATTTCAATGGTTATATTTATATATTCGTGTTTCCCTCCATTCTCATCACTTCTCATTCGTCGCTTTCTCTTTCTTCCAAGAAACCTCTTGTTTTATTCAAAGACTTGCCTTCTTACGATCCTCCAGTTCGCACCTTTTAGGTTTCTCAAACCTTCGTAACACCAGGTATTCTCACCGTTTCTTCCTACTCCTTTGCTTTTGCTTTGAAGTTCTTTGATTCATTATTGCTTTGTTCTTGCTTCTTCACCTGTGTCTTCCAAGAGATTGATTTCTAGGTTTTTGGGTAGACGTCGATAAGGGTTTCTCGATAGGCTTCTTTTTCTAGGTTTAAAATACCTTTGCCTCTTTGCTTCTTGTTATTTAATTTCCAGCGTGACACCTTGAATCTTTAGAAAATCATCTTTGCTATATCTCCGTCCCCCCTTGTTACCAAACATCTTTGAGTGAGACTTCCACTAACAATGGAGAGGGATAAGATAACTCCGGAGGAGGAAGGAGACTTACGTCGAACGGTTCCTCCTGGAGCTCGGTTGGGGGAGTAGGATGAGATCCCAACCTCTAGAAACTAAGAGTCGGGGTAAGAGGGTAACTAGTCCGGAACCCCATACTCAACCACCGAAAACTGAGAGCCAGGGTAAGAGTGAATCTATCCCGGCATCACACGTTTCCTAGCAAGAGGGTATACCCCAAGCTAATTCGGGATCCCACACGGAGAAAGTTGTCGATCCGTGTTATGATTGTGTCTTTCTAAGCTCCCAACTCATCCAGAACGGTTGTGACTCCTTAGCCGAGTCCACTTTAGCCTCCTGTCGACACAACTTAATTTCCCAAACCACCCCGGCTTCTGGTAACGAGGGTCGTCTCATGTCAGAGAGATCTCCCAGTTTGTCAACTTTTTCTTCTTCACGTAGTAGCTCCCATGCTTCAGGTATGCCGTCCGTTTTCTGATTTTGATTTCTCTGTTATAGTATATATGGGTTCACCTTTTTCACAACACGTTGAGAAGTCTCATTCTGGGGAGTCGTGTTCCGCATGTCCCCCCCCGAGAGTTTTAACAGACAAATACATGTGGGTTGCTCATGAAGTGCTGAACACACTATTTGATATGACTGCGGATGACATTGCCTGGCTTCTGGTTGGCAATTCCGAAAACTACATCCTTTGCCCACCCAATAGAGATGAGCCAGTTTGCTTCGAGAGGGAAGGGAATAACCCGTCTTTTTTCTTCTTCTACCGGGATTTGATTTCCCGGCTTGGTATTCGATTTCCATTTACCGAGTTTCAAACTGATTTTCTGAATCATTTACACTTAGCTCCTATCCAACTTCACCCCAATAGCTAGGTTTTGGCATAGCCTTTGAGTGTTTGTGTAAATCTTTAACTATGCCTTGTACAGTTCATCTTTTCTTCTACTTTTTTACGGTCCAAATGGCTCGAACTAATAGAGAGCCCCTAGATAGAAAAGGTTGGACCACAATTCGAGGTGCCCCCAATAGAATTTTTTTTACAGTTTATTCTGATTCTTTTAAGCACTTTAAAACTAGCTATTTTAAAGTTGTTGCCGAGCTCGGGAAACAACCCCGGTTCCTTAGCTCCCCCGAGTCCAAAGATGCGGAATGGAAATTCCCATTATACTGGACTCGTGACCATCACAACTTTCCTTTTGTCTTCGGCCTTAGAATCTTGGTTTCCTCTCGCATGTCTAACTCCACCATATTCACTGGCTTACTTCGCTGACCCTCTCTGCCCTTGATTGCACTCCTATATCCCTCACAAATCCGAGGTGGGGAGGAAGGTCCGCCTTCACTTTTTTTGACTGCCTCAAAATAACATTGTCGAGATTCTTTCTGATCTCCCCTTATAGTAACAATTTTGTTCTTGTTATTCACCATCTTCAACTTCTGATGCTTGGTGGAAAACAACATATCCCAGTTATGAATACTTGGCCTCCCCAAGATGACATTATATGGAGATGGAAAGTCGGCCACAATGAATCTTACTCGTTCTGACTTCAATGCTTCCTTTGTTCCCAAAGTTAACCTGAGATCGATATACCCCTTAGGGGGAGTGTGTTCCCTGTTAAAACCTATGAGGGTTGTCTTACACGGCTTCAAATCTTCTTGATCGAGGTTTATCCTTTTTAAAAGCATCCCAAAGGATAATGTTTGTAAAGCTTCCGGCATCTATGAAGATCTTCTTAACTCGACAATTTACTAGGCTTCCCGTAACCACCAAACCATCTTCATGACCTGGGACTACATCTTTCAAATCTTCTTTAGTGAAACACAATAGAGGAGGTTCCATGCTTACTAGAATCTTCTTTAAACTTCGGTTGATCCCTTATTGAAAGGACCTCCCTTAAGTATTTTCTCCTCTGGCTTATTGTATCTCCTCCTCCTCCAAGAGCTCCGCTGATAACATTGCATTCAAACTCGGCTTATTGAAACTCGTCATCATTACCATCCGGTTTCTTCTGCTTTTCATCTCTCTTTTTCTTTTTAGCGGCTAGGCTCTTACTGTGGCCCCCTTGTTTGCGCATATTACTCATTTGTCCCTGGGTTTTTATCACGTATTTTCGTAATTTACTCTCTCCGATAAATTTTTCCACAGCGTCTCTGAGGTCCCAGCATTGATCAGTAGTATGTCTCGGTCCATCATGAAATTCACAAAATCGGGATTGATCCAAGCCGGCCTTATTGTAAAGTGGTCGAGGTCGGTTTGCTTTTTTCATCTCGGTTAACACTACCTCCCTCCAAATTTGAGAGCATGGAATATTTAGAGGAGTGTACTTCTCATATTTCGTTTCATACTTTCCACCCTAAAATTTATTATCTGGGTTTCTTCCACGAAAATCCTGCCTTTGACTCCCTGATTGTTCTTTTCCTTTTGGAGGCAGGTTCTTCCTCCTCTCCTTTCTCGCGGTATTGGCTATCTCTATTTACTCCAACTTCATATATTTCTTTGACCGAGTTCTAAACTGCACCAGGGTCTTGACGGGATACTTATAGATTGACTTTGCCAGCCAAGATGTGCCATCCAAACCGGCTACTATTAAGTGCGCATGCACATTTTCTTCCAATCCATGCACTTATAGAGCGGCATCTTTGAAACGATCTAAGTACTTTTGGAGTGTTTCCCCTGGTTTCTGCTTAATCTTGCCAAGAAGAAACTCAGATTTTGGTTGTTTCTTGCTTGTTGCAAAGTTTAGCAAAAACTTGTCTCCCAAATCTTTAAAGTTCCGGATTGAATTTGCTGACAATATGTGAAACCAGGTTTGCACGGCTCCCATCAACGTTGTAGCAAATATCCGAAAAATAATGGGCTCACCAATTCCCTTCACATACATGTCCATATCGAAAGTATCAATATGGACTTGTGGATCCTGTTTTCCATCGTACTTTAGCAGAAAAGTCGAATCAAAATCTTCCGGGTAAGGAGCATTCGCAATCTCATCAGTAAAAGGACTATTGTTATACTGCCCCCTACTGTACTTCCTCCTATATTTCCTAGGAGCATTTTGCTTTCGAGGTGCCACATCTCGGTTCTGTTCTCCTACATCCCAGTCTCCGCAGCATGTTGGCTCTGCATTCTGGGACTTGAACCTTGAACTTCAGGATTTTGACCTCGGACTTGACTAGCCAGGTTATCTTCAACGTTATTAACTTGAGTAGGGGCTCCAGCGTCGATTCGAACAGGGTCTCCAGCATTAACTTGGGTAGAAATCGGAACGTTAACCTGGGTAGGGTTATTAGCATTCTGAGCACTAGCCAAGTTTTCAATACGTCTAAGATGCTCCTCCACCAACTGCATTCTTTGAATCTCCTCTCGCCGCAGGGTTGTATTACGACGGTTCATGTCCTCCTGCATTATTCTAATATCCTCTTGCCTCTAGAGATGTTTGTGATGCTCTAACTCCTCCATTCGCCTTAATATAGCATTTAAGGTAGTTTGCATGAGGTGAGCGTCCGGATCTACGACTGGAACTTGTTGAAGGGGGACTTGTTGGATAATCGCGTTTTGAGGATTTGGCGCAAGTACTGGGGAAGAAGCCGTATCTGAAACATCTTCACTAACATGCATTGTGTAAAAATCCGGAATATCCTTAGGTTGCAGCGGTTCTTGATTTTGCTGCAGTGGATTTTCAGGCAACTGCCCATACAAGGGCATCTGACTGTTGCTTCTGGTATTGCCTCTTTGATCGCTGAAATCAAAATTTATCGAGTCCCCACGGTCGGCGCGAATGTTCTTTCTAGGTTGACAGAGATGTCTAGTTCGTTGGAATAGTATGTTGATATTGTATCAAGTAACTCTCTCTTAGGTATCTATGGATCAAATACCTATGAGTATAGTAGATCACTATGCACGAATAAGCATTAGCCAAAGGGGGTGGTGTGTGTGCACATTGACGGCAGAATAGTAATTGAGAGAGAATCTCTATACCTTTAGGGTTTACCTCTTATTTATAGAGTTTACCTGTAGGGTTAGGGTTTGGACTTATGGGCCTCTGTGCCTCCAAGCCCAAGTGTTGTGTCGCCATATCTATGTCAAGTAGATTGCCCCTTGTCGGGCCTTTCATTAACTGGCCTCATATAAGTCCAGAACAAAAGTAAATATGTTAGAGGAGCTTTGTCTCGATTTATATGAATAAGCATATATAGGGGTCCCAAATGTGATCTCAAACAAGCACTACCAGTCTCAAGAATGAGAGATTTATAAGCCCAGTCCCATGCCAAACATGCTCTAAACGGGCTCTTTCAATCATAAGAAACCATCATATACTTAGCTTTACAAACTTGATCCCAAGACATTAAATAAACTTTCCTCGACAACAAACTACTACCCTACAACAATAGGGACGGAATTAGGGGGCTAGGGGTGGCCCCCTAAAATTATAGAAAAGGACCCAAATTTTTAAGAAACTATATTTCAGTCTCATAAAAGTTTCAATATTTTCACTTTAGTCTCTCCTAATAGTTTCATGGAGGAACTAAAGTGAAAATATTGAAATTTGTATGAGGTTGAAATGTGATTTCCTGGAACTTTGGGTTCATTTATGTAATTTTCACCACTCCTAATTACAATTGTTGGGTCCAGTGGTGGAGCCAGGAATTTATGTTTGTGGGTGCATAATTAGTTGGGGGATTTGGGGGCAGTGCCCTCGATTTTTTTTTTTTTAAGGAAAGTTTTAAATGTATTAGGAAACATGTTGCAACCTATAAGCTAGCTCATCTCAATGCTTCCTCTATTAAAACCTATAACATTGATCTTTTTTCATACAGGGACATTAAGCAACTAAAGCTATGATTTCCAATTCCAAAGCAACTCGACCACAAGAAATCAAAGTATGAAGAATTATAATAAATGGAAGGTGGGGACAGAGCAATTAAACTCAGGACACTAATTTTAGTGCATCGAAGCACAACAAAATCAAAGAAAAAGCAGCGACAACTGGATCAAACAACTTCTTGGTGCAAGTTTTCAAAGTTCCGCCAATTCGAGAAATCGGTTTGGTGCGTAACAATAAGCACAGACAGTTCTACAACTCAATCAAGTGACAGGAAATAGTAGTGCATACTTGACAATTTGCTAAAATGAATCTAAAAGCAGCACAAGTTACAAATTAGTTAAGCTCAGAATTAGAGTTGCACAAAAAGGCACCACAACGAATGCAAATTCTCAGTCACAGCTAAGAGCCTGAGATTGGTAGAATCTGGAAGTCCAGAGAACCCAAAGTAATTATCAAATGGTACAATCTTCGAAACTTTAGTGCAAGCAAATTTGGATGATTAATAGCGTGAGATTGTTGGGATTTAGAGCAGAAAACATAGCCATAGAATAACATACAATCTGGTTTTGTTCCCAAATCCTTGTGAGAAATTTCTAGATTAGATAAGAGAATAGAGATTCTACTTTTGTGGAATGGAGGCATCATTGATTATTGAACCTCTTAGGAAAAGAATATAATTTCTATTACGTATCCACACAAGGAATTAGAATTTTTCTCAACCTCTCTACTAGAAGAAAATTTAGTGGCCCTACAAGAACACTCACTCTCGAACGCCAAACGAGAAGGAAAATACCAGCCAGAAGAATCAGAAAAAACTAATCAAGTGTAAGAAGAATGAACTCACCTAGGAGCATCAAGACGACTTGAGGTAATTTCTTGATGAGAATTTCTAGCCAAACCCTCCAAGGGCAACTCTTCTTTCTGGAACTCTCTTGAGGAAAGACTGAGCTTACAGAACCAGGAGCTGAAGTTTGCATTACAAAGAGGACACTTTCTTTTCAAGCCACTCCATTGGCGAATACATTCGATGCAGTAGGAAGAGCGACGGTGGCAGCAGCAAACGGGGAAGACAGAGTTGGGGAAGAGCGACGGCGGCAGCAGCAAACGGGGAAGAAGGCGAGAGACGGCGGCAGTAGCAAACCAGGAAGAAGATGAGATACGGCGGCAACAGCGAACGAGGGTTGAGACTGAGATTGGGGAAGAAGACAAGCGAGGGTTGAGACTTGAGATTGGGGAATAAGAAAACGAGATCAATATATATATAAAAACGCATCCTTCAAGCCCCTCCTGTTCATGGCTTATCACCGGCTCTCCTCACATTTTTGTTCCTAAGCCGTTCACTCACATTTGTTCCTAAGCCGTGAAGTTGATGTTCCTCTCCGTGTTGGGCTTCGTGCCTAGAAAAATTTGCGAGATGAAGGTGTCGAGCATGTTGGTTTTCATTTTTCAAATTTGAAATTCCTCTCTTCACGTTTTTCTCTCTTTTCAAATTTGAAATTCAAATTTTTCTATTTCAATATATAATCACCATTGCTCAACGATGCCGTCACTTTTCGTCTTCATATTCTCGCAACCAAGTACTAATTATGTTTTCCATCCCCTTTTTCCATCTCCTTTTACCTTACAAGTATCTTCCTACCACCTTCGCAGAAACTACCTTCCAACAACGAAAAACCCTCCCCACCGTCGTTGCCGTTTCTCGCTCTCGTCGCCGGAAATCGTTATGAGAACACCACCGATCTTCATCATCGCGGCGCGCAGATCAAGCTTCATCAACGGTTTTGGGATCTTACGTTCAAAAAGTGTTGGATGGGACAATTGATATACGGATACATGAAGGGGTGAGAGCGAAGAAGATATTGAGGAAGAAAAGTGGGGATTTGTAAGGCTTATCTAAGATAACATTCTTGGATGCAAAGTGAGTTTCTTTTGATACTTACTGCGGATTTCTAAGGCTTATCTAAGATAACATTCTTGGATGCAAAGTGAGTTTCTTTTGATACTTTCATGCGGATTTCTAAGGCTTATCCATCTTCCGCCAAATGGGATGCGGCCAAGGTAAAAGCCGCTTGGGTTTTTTGCAATCTAAATAATCTGAAGTTGCTAGAAAATCAACAACAATGTTATTGATTGAGCTTCACCCCGCTTCACCGCCGTTGTCGCAGATCGTTCACGATCTGTTTCTCTACCAAAACGCCGATGTCGCAGATGGTTGGAGAAGGAGAGAAGATGAAGAAGGTCTTTCCGGTGAAGAAGAAGGAGGAAGATGGATGCAGAAGAAGAAAGTGAGAGCGGGACTTTCGATATAATGAGGGAGAGAGATGGAGTCATTGTTAATCATTGTTATTGTTATTGTGGAAAAAAAAAAAAAACAGAGAGAGAGAGAGAGCATCACGAGGAAGCAAAAGATTGATGATAGTTGTATCAAAAAAAAAAGATTGATGATAGTTGTAATATTATTATTTATATATTTTTATAATAATATTATATTACATGCTTATTGTTTAAATCACACTAAACCTGCTCCATTCAAGAATTTATGTACTGTTATATGGGGCACACCTTTTTCTTCCGTATTTCACGCACAGAAGTGAATCTTCATAATTAAATAAGTATCTCTTCAAATATATTGTTTCCTTGGTCTTTTTCTAGTGTGCCCCATAATTAACTAAGTATCTCTTAAAATATATTGTTTACTGTGTCTTTTTCTAGTGTGCCCCATATGAGAACCTTCTTAATTGCAAAATCATTTTTGGGTAAATAAATAATATATACGTAGATTTCTGAAAAAGGTGCTTTAGGTACAATTTAGTGAGTGAATAATGAAAGCAAGTAGAATCGAGCATCACAAGCCTAGGATATGATTCTCTTGAATATTTAAATTTAGAAAAAAGCGAAAAAGATTAGATTGAAGAATATCTTCTTTTGTAATTGTAATGAGGAGGTGTGTGTGGGAAAAGTGGCACTCAAGTGTCAACAAAAGAAGAGAAAGTTGATCACGAGTCCATATTCCACACATTCCCACACCTGCAGCCTTTGAGTTTCCCTTTGTTCCAACCACAATACGTTTTTGTTAAAGCTTTTTTTTTTTTTTTTTTTTTTTTTTTTTGGTAAAAATTTGTTAAAGCTTTTGAATTGAAGGATAGTGTTCCAACCACACATTCCCTTTAATTTTCCCTTTTAATAAAGGTTTTTGTAAAATATATATGTGAGAGCTATACCTATTTCTCTAAATTTTCCAGTCACTTCTCCTTCCGACCATATTATTTGGTATATAATAATACCAAATAATTTATTATAAGCACAATCTGTTCACTTCTAAGACACATTTTTTTAAACAGAACATTGGTGTTTTATTAATTTACTAATATATATAATCAATTTTTCTATACACCAAAAAAATATGATTTTAAACAGTGTATAAATGTTGGTGTTTGAAACAAATAAAATTTGACAATAACAAAAAACAAATAAATTCTGAGACATTTCATTTCTAAATAAGTTTACAAAATCAAATATATACATTGGTAATAATGCATGGGAGGCAAAACAATGATTCAGAATAGGTAATTATGCAAAATTTGGATTGTTCGATTTATATGAGGCAAACTTTTGATGTTAAACATAGCTACTTTGAAATGGAGGTTCATATGATTTAGTAGCTATGTGTAACATTTCGAATTTTGGTCTTAAAGATTAGAGAATTAGTCTATTTTTGTAAGACTACTAGACCCTATTTTTGAGAATGATAAATTTATAATGAATATTTTGTGACCTATAAAAGTTAATTGAGAAAGAAATATTATGGATTGACTGATTAATTTCTGACGCTCATTCAATATTATTAACATAGTAAAGTCAAATATTTTAAATAAAAACCTTGTAGAGAATAAATGAGGTTACAACCTTGGCATTCACGTTAACAAATGATGGAGGGAGAGAGATGAAGTCACTGATTGTGTGTTGCAGATTTAGTTGTCCCATATGGATTGCAGGTGGATGATGAAACACCTCCATCCTAATTTTTCATAAGTAGTGGGGTCCTCCCACTTTTTTTTTTTATTTTTGTTGTCCTTCGTTTTTCTCCTTCCTTTTCTTTTTGTCAAATTGCTCTGACAATGATTCATATTTCAGAGCATAGGAAACCTGATGATGATAAAAGTGGAAGCAGAGATGGGTATGGATATAATAAATAATTAATATTATAATATTATATAATATATAATGATTCAATGCTTTATTTTTTGGTAGAATTTCAATGTTTTTTATTTCTCGATAAATTTCAATGTCTTCGGTAATTTCAGTCTTTTTTTTTTTTTTTACTTCCTTCTTTTAATATAATATTAATATAGTATATGTTATCATATATTTTAGTATACTTTTTTTTTTCTCAGAATATTTTAGTATACTTGAAAACTTATCCAATCTTTAAAATCCTTATCTTTTCTCTTGGACCTGAGCCTAACCCAGATGAATATGAGCAATTGAATCAAATAATATAAGATATGCAACACTATTTCAGGGTTTGTGGCCGACACCCAAGAAGCTAAGTCAAGAGACATCAATATCAAGACCGATCCTTCTTTGACTTTTTTGGCTAATAAACTTGTCCAGATATTTAGAGGTCAGGTTACCTAAAATCATTTTAATCATCAATGATTTTGGCAGGTTATAGAATTGTTTGCTCAAAATATTTAAGTCCAATCAGAATTTAAATAATTGTATATTAGGAATGTGAAGTTTGGATAATATTTTCTCTTTCAATAATTGTGGAATTTCCTTCATTCTGTTTAGTTTCAGAACTTTTTCTTTGATTATTTTTTGTTTCTTTGTGTAGTTGTTGTTGACTTGATTTTGTTCGGATTCGTTAATTGATTTAGCGTGTAACCACCCCTTTTCTCAATTTAGGCAGGTATGTCGAGCAACAAAATTTATCAACGTACGGGCCCATGGACAATTATTTCAACCGGAGTGTTGAAAATTTGGTAAGGAGCAAATTACATCAAATGACCCAAATTATATATATATATATATATATATATATATATATATATATATACCTCCCGTAGGAAGTTTGAGATTGTGAAGAACAGAGAGAAAGAGATGGAGAGAGAGACTGAAAAAAGAGAGACTTGTGATACAACAATATAAATGATAACTTATTGGCAATTTTTCACTCCATTCTCTTAAATTATATTATGTTTAACTTCATCGTGTTGCTTATTTTTTTTTCATTGTCGAATAAAAATATTTTTTTAACCTCAAATACTACGCGAAAGCATAAAAAAAAAACTAGAAAAGAGGTGGGGTTGAAATAATTAATTATACGGGCCCATATATTTAGATTTGATGCTTTAAAAGAAATTCTAAAAAAAAAAAAAAATGAAGGTGCAAGAAGTCACGAGAGAAATGCCATGTATTGCACGTGGGTCCCAAATTTAATTATTATTATTATTATCTTTCATGTGTTTTCTCTATTATTTTTTTTGTTTACAAGTTTTCACTAAGGTTGAAATGATCCTTCTATATAGTTTTTACTATTTATGTACATTAATAGTAAATACTATAAAAGGATGATAGTCTTTTCCAATCATCAAGGAAAAGAAATTATAATTAAGATATATCATATATATGAGACCAATACCTATTTCTCTAAATTTTCCCTTATCTTGTCCTCTCGGTGGCCTTCTCTTCTCGAAAAGTTTAAATTATACAATTTATACTTCCCGTTACTCTCTTCTCGAAAAGTTTAAATTATACTAGAACAATTTTAATCAACTACTTATTTTTAAAAGTGAACCATTCTAAAACAATTGCTTAGCTTCAAAGATATTATACTCGAACAATTAGAATCTATTTATATATATTCATCTCTCGAATCTATATAAGTTATATTATGTTGTTCTATTGGTTATCCATGTCAATTGAGTAAATCATTATTTTTTAATTCAATTAATTGTTTTCTCTCATAATTATATTGAATAAAATCTATTCAACTAATGTTAGTGTGGTAGATTCATTTTAATGAGAAGGATAAATTTTTGTGGAATAATATTCGCCAAACCTTATATAATATTAATACTTTCTCGGGATAAAATAATATTAAACGTACCACCTTCACGTTCCTTCATTCCTCTCTATTTTCCGAGCAAAAATTCCTCTCTATTATAATCTTCTTCTCCATATTGCGAAAGGGGAGCATGATGTTCAGGCAAAGACGGTCCAAAAACACAATATTTTTTTACGCGGATATTACGAATATATTTTCGTTAAACAATTCTAACAGTTTACACAATATTATAAGATTTGATAAATAAATTACAAAACTTATACAATATAATTGCTTGAATTATTAAATTAAGATCCTAATTATTAAATTATAATGTTAAATATCATTCTTATGCAGGTGGGAATAATTATTAAATATTAAATCTTTAAATAAATGTTTCCAAGAAAATACGACATATTTGGTTCGCAATATTGTCTTGTGTGGAACATGAGGAACGGAGAGTAGAATCATATTTGGTTGAAATAATTGGGGATTTCAGGCAGGTAATATGGCAGAGGAAAAGTGGTGTGAGGTGATCAGAGGAAAATTAAAGAATGCAGTGCTCAAATTGTTACATTAAATAATAAAGGAGGGCCCATAAAATAATTTGAAGTTGAAATAAGTATAAAAAGGAATCCATAGCAGCATAGTGGTTTACAATTGAATATAAGGCTTCACAAGATTGTAGGTTTGAAGATTCTTAGACGGAAATAATTATGGAAATTGTATAACTACCAATGTTGTTTAAATCGTATGAGAAAAAAAAATGTTGTTTAAATCGAGATCTTTACAAATATGTAGCAAAATTTATGAGATATTGTGACATATAAGAATGTTTTTTGTTCTTTGATGGCTAGCATTTTCATGTCCTTTTTTGTTGCTCTTGAGTTGATGTTGAAGTTGCTAAACATATAAGAGGTGTTATACTACTCATGTGATTGTGGTTGATATTGTGTTTTGATTAGTGATTAGTTACACAACTACTATTTTGGATGAGTCAAAGGTGAGGATGTGCTTCAATGTCATATAATTGTTGCACCTGGTTTGAGAAAAAAAATATTGTTGCACTTGCGCATTGCACAAAAAGTTCACCCAGTGTTGTTTTCCTTGAGTGAAAATTAATTGTATTTAATGGTAGATGAAAAAAAAAGGTTATTAAATGTAATTTTCACCTTATAATCATTTTAGGAATTTTTTCCCAGGCCGAATTTTTCAACACTTCCACCCACCGTATCTCACTTTTGATTATTTTATAATATATGGAGTAATATATTCTAATATACATCAATGGATTTATATATTATATTATATCTATATTTATATCTATATTATAATATATAATTATTATATTTAGTATATTGATACCCCCTCCCCCTTAATATCGTGGGCGGCTTGTCCGCCCACTATATTTTATAAGTATAATATATATATATTTATATTCTAAAATAAAATAAATAATAAAATAATATTTTTTTATAAAAACACATATACTCCCTCCTAGGTCCTTATTATAAGGCACCAACTACCCATTTCTCGCGGACCAAGGAATGTAAATTAAGTCATTAATTAGGTCCAAAAGTAATAAATGTTTCCAACTTTACCCCTACTTTAATGATGTAGGTTTAAATGAGTTAGTTAAAAATGAGGGCATAATGGAAAAATAGTAATAAATGAGTTAGTTAAAATGCGTTGGTGCCTTATAATAAGGACCAAAAAATGTTAGTTGTTGGTGCCTTATAATAAGGACAAGAGGAGTATTACAACTCGGACCAGGCTTTCCTCCGATCTTTGTTAATAAGTGCGCCCTCCTTTTCCTCCATACATCTGGCGTCGTTTTGGTTCTATAACAAAGCACGGTTCAACTTTTATTTCTTTTTAAAATAGTATTAATCTTCATCGATTTTTTTAAGCACTATCTGAAATTTTTTTAAGATTAAAAAAAATAAAGATTGGGATCGATAAAATATCAAGTTTGTTTTGATAAAAAGCCTCGGGAATAAATGAGATTAAGATATATCGAAATCTTTTTCTTTTTCAGTCAATTTTCACTTGATTTCTTCTTAAAAACCTTTGGGCTTTTATTAATAAAGAATTAATATTATATTAATCTTCCTATTATATAATATAATATATTATAATATTAATATATTATATAATATGATATATTATTATATTATATTAAAATAAAATATTATATAATATAATATTCAAAGGTAGACACGGCAGGTGAAGTGTTGAAAAATTTGTCCGGGGAAAATTACGTAAAAGGACCCAAAGGCAAAAATTACACTAAAGAACCCAAATCCTTTCTCACGCACACGATTTTCATTCAAACCATCAGGGAGGTATAGAAGAGAGAAGGAAAGAAAGAGAGATGATTTAGAAAAGAGTGAGAAGTCGTAATTTTGATTTCCTTTTTGAATTTAGTAAGTAACTTTTCTCTCACATACTCGTATACCTTTATATATATGTTTTTACAATTATATATTTATATATAATGTATAAATGTTGAATGTGTTGGATGAATTGTAGGTATAAATGATGGTTTTCTTTTTGATACATTCATGCGACGAAGTGTTTTTAAATCCCACCTTCGATTATAATAATATTATATAATAAATTAATATAATATAATATAATAATAATATATTATCTCACTCCAACACCCACACTTCGTTATGTTTCCACTTTCAATGTAGTATAATAAATTTTGAGCAAAAATATGTAGTATAATAAATTTATTATAATCATATTTTCTTTAACTCCCACATGAAAGGAAATTGGGGACAAAAATATTAAGTATCCCCATTTTTTATTTAAATATATAATTTAAAAAAACTCTAAATTTTAGACCTATCAATTTCCTCTAAACCTCAAAATATTTGATAAATGACATCCTAAAAATACTTAATTACTATTAGCAAAATTGGGATGTTACAATAATACAATACAACATCATTTTCTAACTAAATTAATTAATGTAGCTAATAAACTTTGGAAAATATTTGTGGTGAAGGTGAAGAGAGTTGCAGGGAATGAAATAAGAAATGAAGTAAATGGATCCCAAGTAAAGCATAGGGAGATATGCTTGAATGCTTTTGAGTAAGGTCATGCTTTTGAAAGCGTCGGGTGTTAACGGGGGCGGAGCCGGGATTTAAAATTGGGGTACGACAATTATTATAGAATATAATTTAGTGGAGTTGGGACTTAAAATTAGACGCCGAAAAATATAGAATTGGACCCATAAGTTTATGAAATTATCTTTACCCTCATAAAAATTTCAATATGTTCACTTTAGTCCCTTCTAAAAGTTTGATGGAGGACTAAAATGAAAATTTAAGGAAGTACCGAGTTGAACTAATATTGTACATTTTAGATTATTTTTTAAATAGATCATATAATATTTAGGACCCCACGTAAATATTGCATTCTCGATGAAGAGAGTTGCAAGGAGATATGCGTTTTGTAATTGAAAGAGATTTATTGTATTGTGATGTAATGATTTTTTGAACTAAAATGTAATTTTTAATTTATTTGAATTAAATTGAAATAACTACAAATGATTAGTTGGGATTTAGAGGAAATGAGTTTGTAGAATAGAAGTGAAATTATGTTAATGCATGTATCACGAAAAGTTTAAATTATACTTAAATAATTTTAATCAATTACTTATGTTTAAAAGTGAACCATTCTAAAATAATTGTAAACAATTGCTTAACTTCAAAGGTATTATACTCGAACAATTAGAACCTATTTATACATAGACCTCTCTCAGAATCTATATAAGTTATATTATGTTATTCTATTGGTTATCCGTGTCAATTGAGTGAATCATCTTTTTTTATTATTATTCAATTATTCGTTTTCTCTCATAATTATATTGATTAAAATAAATTCAACTAATATTAGTGTGGTAGATTCACTTTAATGAGAAGGATAAATTTTTCCTTAATAATATTCACCCGCGCAAGGCGCGGGCAGTCAAAGCTCGTTTGGGGAATAAGAGAACAATGAAAAGGAAAAAAAAAGGAAGAGAGGAGGAGAGCAAGTTCGAACCCAGGACCTCTAACTAGTGGTATGTACGTGACCACCAAACCACCAAGGCAAATTGATATAGAAGTCCTTCAAAATATATATACATTATTAAAATTTTAGTGTCTGCACTTACCCACACTTGCACCAACGTGGCTCCGCCCCTGGTTGGGTCAATCCCTACCCCACAAGAAGCTTCTACATCACATATCAATCTATTTACATGTGTCCTTTGGCAAGGGTGTAGTTTGCATGGCGTATGAAGGCATTGCAACCACCAAAGATTGCACAAAATTATGTCTCTCGGCCCGTGAAAGCATATTTGACTTCCAACTCGTCAATCTTGCATCCATCTTCTCAATGATCGAGCAATATGCCAATATGTATGTATTCTTTGTCACTATCTATGAAGAATTGGCATACCCAAATATTTTTCTAAATCAAACGTAGGATCAAAAAAGCACTTATCTTGCTCATCCAAGTATAATTAATATTAGGTGAGAAGAATATCTTATTTTAGATGAATTGACTTTCTGACCAGAAACTACACAAAAATCATCTAAGATGGCCTTGATTACAGTTGCTTGTTCCTTGTCTGCCTCCACAAACAATATGAGATCATCAGCGAAAAATAAGTGAGAAATAGGAATGCCTTTGTTGCCAAGCCGGAAAGGGCGTCAGTCTCCATCCTCAAATGTAGTATGAATAAGATGACAACCTCTCTATAATTAAAACAAACAAGTAAGGAGAGAAAGAGTCTCCCTAGCGCACTCAATAGTCCCCATGATGGACGAAACTCATTTGCTTTACCACCACTCCAAAGGAGATGAATTCTCAGGGAAGATACACATGCTTCAATTATGCGTCATATATACTCAAGAATACTCAACTCCTTCAAGCAATCAAAGATAAAACTCTACATGACATAATCATAGGCCTTCTCCAAATCAATCTTAACCCGTTTGGATATAGCTTCTGGAGAAAAAGTGGTAAAATTGATTTTTTAGAATAGATTATGAACAGAATAAATTCTATGAAAAAAATGATTTAGATTATGAGCAGAATTGGTAGTGTTTGAATATTGTTATCAGAATAGTTTTTTCATGCTCAAATTACTAAAATGGACATTAGGTTTTGTGATAATATCATATAAAGGATAAAGTTTTATTTTAAATATTTTTAACATTAAATTTCATAATGAATACCAAAAATTACATAAATTTGTGTACAAAATAAAAATTATAACATTAGTAAATTATGTAACATGATAAAAAAAATAGATCAAATATATATGTATTAGTAAATTGTATAGACAAAAATCCTTTAAAATAATAAATAGTTAAAGGCTTGATGATTAAAAAATGGAACCTTAAATGTGTAAGAGTGATGTTTGGTATGGGCGTATGGCATTAGGACGAGTAAAAGAAAAATTACTTTTTACAATTTAATTATATATGTAAAAAATCAAAAGACCAAAATATCCTTAGCCAGCAAAAAATCGCCTCTTCCTTCTATCCACATGAACAAGCCACAAATTAATTACAATTCATGAATCACAAGTGAAAGAAAAATTCCTCAAACTATATTCAAGGACGGGAAAAAAGTGGAAAAAAAGAAGAGGGAGAAAAAGGAGGAGAGAGATGAAAAAAGTAGCTTTTTTCTAAAACCATGGTGTCTGGCAAATTTTTCCAGAAATCATGATTTGTCTCCCAAAAACACTTTTTTTAAAAAAATTAACGTGCATTTCAATCACAGTTAATCACCAACGTGTTCGAGAATACTGTACCCATATCATTTCCTCCTGCTGTAACGTCCTCCCATAACTCAATTCGCAATTTCTCAAGCCGGTCACAGTTACCATGAGAAGCAATTTTTCCGTATACATCTTCTAGTCTTCTATGTAGACACTCCTTTCTTTTCTTTAGGATTCCAAAAACCTCTTTTTCCACTTCCGCAATTCACTTGTAAATGTTGCCACAGACGAATTCCAGTCATGATTCCTTGATCAATTCTGTCTCACAAAGCCCGCAAACTCACCATGTACGTGTCACCCAAGGAGCAAAAAATCTGAAAGGAAGGACACCCCCTTACTTCCAAATTATTATCAAGATTCAACAAGAGACGACAATGATCAGGTTTATCGGAAGAAGCTCCAAAGTCCAAGCCCCGGGAAGATAGGAACGATTACATCCTCTTGGATCTGTGAAGATAGCAACAGATGGACCTGGGGGCAAATATAAAGGGAGAACGACGGGGTGTTCATGGGAGGCACTCTAGCAATCACAACTTGTACTCCGGCACTCATCAGATTCATTTTCCTATTTTTCTCTTGTTGACCATCGCTCTATAAACTAGCTGCTGGCGCAGTATTAATCATAGCATTATTTCTTATTTTTCATACTATTTGCTACAAAATCATATGTTGTTGGTGACTTAATAAGTAAAACATTTCCCTACCAGATTTTGGTTAATTAAACAGGTATACATTCTATCTGAGTGCTTGCACAACAAGGATACAGTTTGTAATTGCTCATCATGGGCAGATTAGCCGATTGAATTTGTTATTGGTTACTACTTTCTGTCTTTATAACATCTGAGTACATCCTTATTTCTTAATTAATTGTCAGCCTTACATGATCATCTTGAAAACCTTTGGTATTAGCCATTAGGGGAGGAAATGCAATTCTATAGCGAGACTTTTATACGTCAATTATTGTAGAAATGGTATAAAAAATGTAACCAGTGACATTTTCATTAATAAAATTACTGTTAACTTTCAACACTGGTGTAAAAGTGAACGATTTTTTCCCTTAACCATTTTCTACACTGGTCAAACATATTTGGTATAAGATTTTTTTTTTCCTACACCAAATATAGAATGGACCGGCTGTATGTGTATCATTTATAAAACCAGTGTAAAAGTTATTTTTTTACCTGTTCTAATAAGGCTTTTTTTCTTGCACTGCTCAGCTTCTCTGCTAAATCAGTGAGTTACGTTCATCATTTAACTTCCTTACTCCTAAGAAATGTGCTTGACTTGTTTGGATAGAAGGAAAGCATTGGCTTTGTATCAAGAACACATTAGTGCAAAAAAGCGCTTTAAGACCGTCTCGTTTAAACCGGAGTATTGATGCCTCAGTCTTAAAAGTATAACCGGTAGTAGTTTTGTAAATATAAAGAACTTCTTGGACCGGATCCTTTATTCATAGGTCTTAAATATATTATTCAGACCGGTATCCAAAACAACCGGTCTTAAAAATTTGATTAAAAAAATTGAAATATCAATTACTTTTGAGAGAAATCTCATACTACCAGACTTAAATTTTATCCGGTCCAAAATAATAGGAAAAAATTTAAATATTAAAGTCTAAAAATTTTAAGACCGGATATATTTAAAAGCTGGTCTTAAAAGTTACACTTTTAAGATCGGACTTAGATTGTGGCAGGTATAAAAGATTGAAAAAAATAAAATTCAAAAAATTAATTACTTTTAAGACCGGAGTTTAATAAGGACCAGTCTTAAAGGTTAACTTTTAAGACCGTCACTACTACAAAAAAACACTTGTAACGTCCATTTTTAAGACCTTTAGACGACTGTTTTCAAGGGTCATGTAAAAAAAGTGTCGTTGAAAGTTTATGATTTACGACGACTGTTTTAAAAAACCAGTCGTTGAAATTCAACGACTATTATTTAAATAACAGTCGTTGCATATCAACAAATCCACAACACCCACACATTCTATGCAATCCATAGAACCATCTAAAACACAATATAAGGTACAATTTGAACAAGCAGATAAAGCCTCGTGAGAAAAAAAATGATTGAAAATAGACGATAAGCAGCACCATTCAAGATTTGACGCAAGAAATAGAACGTTTCATGTCCATTGAAGCACAAAAATAAGAAGAAAAATAAAACCTCTCAAGTCTTAACTGAATGAAACAGAAGACAAATAAAAGAACTGTGGCCCCAAAATCAAACACACATTACCTATAGGCCGACTTAATAAAATTAGGAAAAAAAATCGAAAATTAGCTTCTCAAAACACATTCATTTTACAGACAAAAGAAAGCATCAAGAAATAGAGTAGAAAAACATTACAACGGAACTATCCATTCAGAATTTCAACAAAAGAAAGCACCAGGAAATATAGCTCCGGTATCCCCATCATCGCCTACGGGGGTTTCCTCTTCTTCACGGTTCTCGGGATCGTTGCTTGACATATTGTTTAGTGAGGAGGGAGAGAGAGAGAGATGTAAATCTGCAACCTAGATCTGCAATCGGCGATGAACGACAGATCTGGAGGCTGTGGAGCATGCTTGTAGTTCATGACAGAGGATGAGTCGAAGTCGCTCACGCCGCGATAGCGAATCTCCTTGGCGGCAAGGGTGGGGTTGTTGGGTGCAGCGACGGAGATGAGTAGGTCTCGAGACTCTTATATGAGTTTAGGATGAATTTGAGGAAGGCTTTCTGCATACTGTTGGGTTTTAAAGAGAAAACTTTATATTTTTATGGAAGAGAGGGAACAGCAAAATGTCAAAGGCACGAGATTGAAGTTGAAATATCTAAAAATTTTGAGTTTCAACGATTGGTTTTTATAAAACCAATAATTGTATCACAACATTTAACGTATATTTTATAAAACAGACGTTAAATGTTAACGTCTGTTTTATAAAACAAACAGTCATGTATTAAATTATTAAATTTATTGATTGATTTCAATCAAGGTTCTTAAACCCGGAGTGGTCACTAAACCGGTCAGGGTACTGGGTTAAGGGTCAGTGGGTCAGACCGGAATCAAACCAAAGTTGAACTGGGACCAAACCAGTGAGAAATTGATTTTTTTTTCCTCTTCACACCATCCATTTTTCATGTTTAAAAAAAATTGAAAAAATGTCACCTCCTTCGGCCAGCCAGCTGTGCGTCAAGACTTAGGTCTCAATTAATAAGTGAAGGAGAGTGATGGATTAAATATCCAGTGGGTCTTTGATTTTTTTTTCTCACTTAATTTTCAAATTTTTAAAGATAGGGAAGTACTCATTTTAACTCTTATCACATGATGCCTAGGATGGCCTAATGCTGCCTATTCTTTATGAGTCAGAGTAGTATTGAAACGTGTGTCAGCTGCAAATTGAAATTGATTGACAGGGAGATAAGGAGTAAATGAAAGATTGGCATTTTTTATTTTTGAAAATATAAACCATGATATGCGAGCTTGCTTGCTGAAACGCCACATGATCACCTTTTAGGATTTTATTGGGTCTTCAAACTCCTTCCCTGTTCTCTGGCATATTTTCATCTTCATTCTTTGTTTCTCCACCGTTTCATTTTCATATGAGAGTGGAGGATCGTAGATCGTGCATTATTTTTTAGGCTCCCTAATCACCATGGTCATCAACAAAAACCTCCCTACATCACCAGAGTCTCGTATCTCTCTCTCACACTGTAACACTGACACACCTTCTTCAAACTTCATTTTCAGATCTCTCTCCATCGGAAGGTTTGAAACTCGCCGCTAGCCACCGTCGACCCTCTCCCCTATTTCTCGTTCTCCTTCTCGTTTAGTAAAAAAAAAAATCTTTCTGACTCTGACTCGGCCAGTTCCGGCCGAGTTGGCCAAGTTGACTCTGGGTCAGCTTAGGACCTCATTTACCCCTAACTCGGACCGGTTTTCTGGCCGGTTCACCGGTTTCCGGTCTGAACCGGCCGGTCCAATCTGGGTTTCAAAACCTTGATTTCAATGCGTGATATATATATATATATATAAAAATAAATAATAGATATTTTTTTTATTTTTTTTAGGAACTAACTAAATGAAAATACAGTTAGATTTCTTCACTTAACTATCGAAATTATAGGCTACATACTAGGAAATAGCTATAAATATAAGATGTGTGTGTGTGTGTAAGAAATATATTGTTTAATTTATCAAATTTAATTATGAACTAACTAAATGAAAATACAATTAGATTTCATCTCTTAACTATCAAAATTCTATGATACACACAAGGGAAATAGATAAAAATATGGGATACAATGACTATTTTTTATAAAACCAGTCGTTGTATCACAACATTTAATGTCTGTTTTATAAAACAGACATTAAATGTTAACGTTTGTTTTATAAAACAAACGTTAAATTTTAACTTTTAATGTCAGTTTTTAAAGAAACAGACATTAAAGGCAAGAAAAAAATTACAACAGTGCCACCGCCTACTTTTTAACGTCCATTTTGTGTGAAACAAACGTTGAATATTCTCACCAAAAATTCAAAAATGTCACCGTTTGGTTTTCTATGTCTGTTTTCATTTAATTGGTCGTTAGATGGGAGTCGTTAAATCTACTTTTTGTAGTAGTTCGACTTTTTAATATATCTGGTCTTAAAATTAAAGCGCCAAATATATTCTTCTTCGCGCAAAACCTGTAGTTGCTCTCTCTGAGGTCTGAACCTCTGTTCTTGTTGCGTAACCTCTCTTCCTTGCCCATCACCACCATCCTCTGTTACTCTCTCATTTGCTCAGGAATTCCTCTCTTGCACCACCTCTCTCAACCTCTCTTCATATCTCGAAAATGAACGGAGAAAATGATTCTAGTCCTGTTCTTGGAACGCCAGTTACTTGTGTGACTGGTGTGAGTCAGAGCAAACCCTGTTTATCTCAGAGTGAGCCTCGTAACTGCCCTGCACATCGTGGTAGAAGAGGCACATGATTGAAAGAGCTTGTCTTAAGTCGGACTGCTGAGGAAAAGCTCGAGATTCAGTTTGATGAAAATTTGGATCCTTTCGGCCTTAACAAAAGCACATATATTAGTTATGTCAGTATACTAGCACGCAGCAAGCCTAGCATTTTGATAGATGAGTGGAAAAATGTCGACTAGGCCAAAGTAAAGGATCTTACTTGGGACTTTATCCAGCTGACATACAATGTTTCTGATAGTCATAAGTTGAAAGACAAGACATTCTCGTACTGTGCTGATCGCTGGAAGAAGTTTAAGACCTATCTAGCTAACAACTATATTTTTGTCGAGGTTCAAGTTGGTGAGCCTCGCCCTAATTCTTGCGACAAGTATACATTTCTTGATGAACAAACTTGACAACAATTTGTTTAGATGCGGACTACTCCAGAAGCTTTGGTGAGTTTATATTTAGTTTTTTTTGCCATTTTTTGTTTGCTCATCTAATCTTGTTAGTTAGATGGTTTGGTGTGTGAATAGAAATATATATTTTCATCCTTTGTCCTGCATCAAAGGAGTATGTCTTAGTGTTGATAGAACATCGCCTTGAACTCTTCCCAATTAAGATTTGTTCCATCTACAGGTTTGATGCTTTTCCACCACATTTTTGCATCATCAACCAATAACACCACTGCTATCGTCACCTTTTGTTGTTTGTTACATTTGACAACGGAGAATATAGTCTCCAAACGATTGATCCAGGCTTCGCTAACTCTTGGATTGAACTTGCCATCAAAAGTTTGTGGATTAAATTTGTGCACTTCTTTCCATGCCTTGGTGATTGAATCTCCATCATACTCTTGCGAGTTGCTACCTGTCGTCTCCATTGTGGTGTTATGGCCACCACCTGAATGATGTCCATTGTGAGTGCCTGAATTTTCAAGCCCATTCTCATGATTGGAATGCTCCTCCTCATGACTTTTTCCTTTGTTCAATTCCTCCTCATGCCTTTGCACAATTTGACCAAGCCCACATACCGTAGTCAATAGCTCCCTTAAGATTGCATTAGTGTCTTGTGGTGCTAAAGGTTGACCCTGATTACCCGGGTCTCCGGTAGGTTGCATCCTACGGGTTTCCTCCATCTTGTCCTTCCTAAAGGATGCAACCAATAATTAAAGTAAGCCTAAAAACTAATGAGCTAACAAAAGGGGAAGTACATGAGTGATTAATGTATATTGCCAATGCAACTATATGAAATAACGAAAACAAACCAGAGCCTCTAAACAAACCATCTCTGATACCAAATTGTAACATCCTTCCAAAATTACCATTTAAATAACTATTTTATACCTAAACATATTTAAATTAGGCCAATAATAAATCACTCCATATTAAACTTCATATCAATAGACTCTATTCATAATATAAGTTCTAGTATGCAGCGGAATAATCAAAATATGCAACGTACCAAAGAGGCCCTAAAGTTTGGCAATATACATTAGAGTGTGCTCATGTAACAAAAGAGATATACAATATTGATAATTCAGATCAAGTCTCGGATGCCTTCCCCTTAGTACTAGCGCCTGAATTCTCACTTGAAAAATAAATAATGACGGGCTGAGTCATGAAGACTCAGTAACCACATATCCAATTTAAAAAGTATACAGGGAATGATTATAAGATAGTTAAGCGGACCAATTATCCCTTCATATATCAATAAGTCTGAGAAGTTTATCAAACTATTTAATAGTTCAAAATTATTCAATATGCATGTAACTCCCTCAACCATCCTTATAACCTCTTTATTACCGCTGACAGAACCCATGGGCTACAATATAATAGGTGTAATCTCTGTGACAAGACTGCACCAAGCTCACCGATGATGAGGTGTAGCCCGGCCAAAGGCTACAACACTCATATCGAACCATGAGTTCCCATTCTTTCGAATATAGAAAGGTGTCACTGTCCCAAGGACTGATCCATATCCCGGCCAAAGGATAAGGATGATACCAAGGGCCCTGAAAATATCCGGCCATCCACTGTGCGCTTAGTGGCGGCAATACCACGTGGTATAAAATCAATCTCTTACCATCACATCACATCTCAATCCAGAACACCTCAATATGCAGTGCAATATCACAATTTTTAACATCAACAATTCACAATTATGTTCAATATTCAACACCTTGCATAAACTTTCATAATTACAAAATAAACAATTTATGCCCACTTAACTAAAAATTTACCTTCAAACAAATATCTCACACATATATACATTTTCATAGGTACAAACTATAATATATTCATATAATTTAAATATATAAGCATACGCTTATAATCACCTCAACAAGTATACAAGATAAATTAGAAAGTGGTTACCTCAAGTTCTTGACACAATACTAACCGTGAGAGAAATCAGTCCCCTTTAAAAATAAATACATAATTATATGTTAATAGAATTAACAAAAATAACCACTAATACCATAATTAAATAATTAATTAAATTATTATCTCACTTTAGTTTTCCTAAAAATGACAATTTATCTATTTCCTCAATTTTTAACCTAATACTAACTTTTATAAGTATAACCCAATTTATTAAATAATCTCCAAACCTCCACATACTCAAAATCATATAAATCTCTAATTTAAATCCCAATTCCCAATTCATAATCTCATATAGTTCAAGATTTAGCAAAACTAACCGATTAAACCTTAAATAATACTTCTAGTAATCCAAATAAATACTTAGATTCTCATTTAATCGGTAAAAATATCATATATGACACAAATCCTAAATTTTTTTAAATATCACACCAACTAACTAACAAAAATCTAAACCGATTAAAGTTATTTATTTATCGTGCTCTTTATATATACGGTCTTCTATTATCAAATCTCAAAACTTTACCAATATTATAATCCCAAAATTCTCAATAATCAATACTATTTTACCTTTATTAGAAAGAGAAAAATACGTAGAATAACTTTCATGAAGAAAGTTTATTGAAAAGAAATTAATTTAACTACCTAAATAATCTTATAAAATAAATAACGTACCTTAAAAACTTGAATAGATTCTCTTCTCTCTCCTATTTCACCATTTCTCTTCCTCTCTCTTGTAACATCCTAATTTTTTTATTTTAGGATTTAAGTATAATTATGAAATTAATTATCAGAATTTAAGGCATATTTTCCTATAAATTAAGGACAAATAATTATGAGAATAATTGTTGAAAATTTAGGGTTAGTTTGGGGGAAAATAATAATAATTCAAATAAGGAATAATTTCGGCCTAAAAATTATGAAATTAAGGATTAATTTACTTTTCCCATAATTGCAATTAAATAAGCAATTCATTGGATTAAATGACTTCAGCCCAATTCATTAGATGATCTTCAGCCCAGTTCATTTACTCCTCTTCGGCCCAACTTCAGCAAACCCAAACCAACCTATTAAATCCTTTCAGCCCAATGAATGCATCAGATGGGTACTGCATTAGACTTTTTTTAAAAAGAAAAAAAGAAACACGTGATATGCAATCCGAAAAGGATAATCCCAGCCAAGCAAATCACGTAACCACAGAAAGGAAGATCCCCAGCGACTTTCACGGTTCGGCACAACAGAGACAGGAACGCCATACTGCTCGAGCCCTGCGCTGTGTAATTTCCATTGGTTTCCATCTCAGACCGGACCCTTAACTGTCTTTTTAAAATGCTGTTCCTTGGTTTTCCCTTCATCCCATCTACCTTAACAGCCAAAGCCGAGGCCGAGAGTGGGAGAGAGACCGAGAGAGAGAGGGAGCTAGAGCTGCATGTGTGTATACCTGTTTTAAAATCATAGAATAGGGAGGGGCTGAGAGAGGAAAGTGAGGGTGAATCCGAGGAGAATGAAGCTGACAAAAAATCAGAGGAAAGGTTGGAGAGAGGAAAGGTCAAACGTTGCCCATAAGCTAGAAGCCATTGGAGGTTAGTCTTTAAGCATTTCTCCTTTAAGTCCTGTAAGTTTCCTATGTAGGTTTTGAAATATGAGGTAGTTAGGATTCCACATGTATGCTCTGCTAGAAGAGTATTAAAACAAAGGAGCTTGTTGGACTATATATATATATATTTTAACGCTACATGTAGAAAAGAGAGGGAAAGAACTTGGCTGTATATATATACGCGTTGTGGTCCACATCATATATATACCCAATAAGCTTGCTCTTTAAACACATATAAGCCGATGCACATAAAAGAAAGAGAAGAAGTTTTGTTGTTGCGTCTGGTAAATGAAGAGAAATAGACTATATTTATTTAGATTTGCAATGAGCTCATCGTTGTGCAGGGAATGAATAAAAGGAGGGTCATATAAATATAAATATATATATATATATATATATAAATGCAAGTCGCGTATGTTGTTTGAAGAAGAATCACTGTGCCAAATATATATAAATATATATATATATATATATTATTAATTTGTATAAAAGTCTCTGATTTAGGAACTAATAAAATTTGAATGACAAAGATAGGAAGCATGATTTTGTGGTTAGTTGGGATTATGTGGACACACACACAGATATATATATATATATATATATATATATATATAATATAAGGTATATATATATATATATATATATGTATGTATGTATCATAATAAAATATATTTTATGTTGATAGTATTTATAAACTCCTATATAATAGGATCTAATCTAACTAATTCCTATATTATTTCACTTATAATATTATTTACAAAATAATATATAGTGAAGTATATTTTACGTGGTGTGAGTATTTATAAACCCCTAATTTAAAGTATTAGGATGGTCTCTGAGAGTTTAAACTAATAATAATAAGAAAAGCTTTACTTTGAAAATGTATGTATGTATGTATGTATGTATGTATGTATGTATACATTGTCGCTATATAGGAATTTCTATTGGCTTAGTTTTTGTATGTGAAGGACAAAATGGTTATTTTCAAAAATAATAATAAATAAATAAATAAATAAAAATTAAACCCCAAATTGTCATTTTCATTTTTTTGTTATTATAATATATTATTATTAGAATTTGTATTTGTATTTTTTAGTCATAGGAAATTATAAGTTATAATTGTGATAATGTAGAGCTTTCTTGAGAGCGGTGATTGTACGGGTTGTGCTCCTCAAGTTAAGGTTAAGCTTGGAATTGAGGTAACCGGGGTTAATTTATTTTATATGCTTGTTTTGGGCTATGAGGTATTTTTCTAAGTCTTACTTTTATATATACTATTTGTATATGTTTTGAAAAATTTTGTGTATGTTTGAATATGAAATTATTTCGGCGAAGCAGTGTATTTTCCAATCTGTGTATTTAAGTAGATTATATTATTGGGGTTGTTATTGTTGTGACAGTGGTAATGTTTGTGTGAGATGATATAAATGGAATAATAATTTAGTAAAGTGTTGATGAAAGTTTTAGTGTTATTTATTTTATTTATTTTGTTGTGGGATATGTGGGGTTGTGTGGAAGAGATTGAGGGTGAAATTGTGCCCATTGGCTCTCTCATTCCTGGCCCGGAATTTGAGTTGAGTGTTTTGGGCGGGCACTTCCCTGTTACGGTATATTGGTGGTGACATGGGAGGGGACAGTATTCTTGAAGTGACTAGCTAACCTTGGCCGAGTATACTAGCACTGATAGGCATTAGGCTATACCATGTCCAGATGATATAAAGAGGAGCAGGATGGATGAGTGGGGATGATTTTAAATATTGTTAATTATTATGTATTATTTAATTATTATTGATAATTAATTATGTTAATAAACCTGCTTCTCTGACTTGCAATCCTTTCCTGCATATTTGATAAATTAATTTCGGTTACGGGGACTTTGTGTCTCACCCCATTATTATTACATTTTTCAGGCGAGACCTCTAACCTTACTAGAGGGCAAGGGAAGCAGCCAGAGGCATAGACGTCGTGAAACTTGTAGGCCTCTTTTTGGTATTAGTGTTGTATTGATTTATATATTGCTATCATAAGGCCCTCATATTTTTGAAATACTACATTAACCACTTTTGGATGAATGTTGATTTTCCCAAGGCCTTATTTTATATACTATCAAATTATAGTGGATCCACTTACCTATCTTGTGCGAACATTGTTTGTGAGGACCCTCGTGGGGTTTGTGTTGTATGACTTGTGGGCTATTAAACCTCCTGTTCTATAATAGTGCCTTGTGTAACACCTCAAATTCAACACCTGAAAACTTGGTCAAAATATTTGAAATACCTCCAACAGGGATAATCAATACCCAAATCATTAAATTACAAGACCATTTAAAATAAAATTCATAATTCATATTCAAAATAAATTTCCGAAAATGTTCAGAGTTTAATACAAAGCGGAAATCTTAGGTTCATGGCAAATAAAATAACATAACATAAACTATAGGAGTACAAAAGAGCCTTCCAATCTCATTCCATAGGTGCCTCCCCTTGCTCCCTACTAGGAAATTCACCTGAAAATGTTAATATGGGGTGAGATTTCCACTTCTCAGTAACTACTGAATATTTCTGCCGTACACAAGCAAATCACATATGATAAAAACAGGAGATAATAAAATATATTTAATTAAATATATTTATGTTTATACTTCCCAAAAATTCTCGTAAAGAGTCTTTACAGAAATATTTATCGTTTTATCAATCTTTAATTTATACAATTATACATCATGCAATATACTGCCTCCCTTATATCCTCTTTCATCCTTATACCGCTTGGAGCCATAGGCTAACACATAGTCCAACAGAAACATATCCATATGACTGAATTGTTCCAAGCTCACCAAAACTTAAGATACACCCGGCCAAAGGTATAGAGCTTAAGTATGGACTATGGCTCCCCTCCTTAAAAATAACAACTAAGGAGGTGTCACATGTCCCATAGCTCCAATGCAATCCCGGCCAAGGGAAAACATGGAAGACGAGGCCTTGAAAAGTACCAACCACTGTGCACCGAGCGGTGGCATAAAAAAACATATCATACCAATTCCTCCTAACTCCATCCCATCACAAACACATCCGCCATGATAAATGTATTCATTCAAAAATAATGCATTACACTTCCATTTATATCAAATATAATAATAGAAATACATGAATAATAAACAATATTACTGTACGTATTTGTGAATTGTAAATTACCATGCGTATACATGAATAGTAAATAGTAAAATACTGTACATATTCGCGAATAGTAAATCAGTATGTATAAGTGAATAGTAAAATACGGTACATATACGTAAATGATGAATAGTAAATATAGTATGTATACGTGAATAGTAACTAGTAAAATACGGTACATATATGAGAATAATGAATAGTAAATCAATATATGAATAGTTAAATACAGTATATAAACTTGAATAGTAACTCAATATTATACGTGCAATTAGTACCATTGAATGAGATAAAACTACAAATCCAAAGTTCCCATACCAAATCTTAAAACCTTATAAATCATAAAATATTTCATACATATATTTTAGTCAAAGAAAACAATAATAATTAATAAATAAACATTTATAATCATACATAATCTACAAGTATAAGGAAGAATATTCAGAGTTACCTAGCACCCTTTAGCTCCTAAATAATCACCAAAATGCTACTACGAGACTCCTAAATAATTACCTCCTTACTCTCTTTTACTCTCTCTTCTCTCTCACGCTCTCTCTTCTGGTGAAAGATGATGATGTATTGTGTGTTTGTGTAAGGGGGTAGGGGGTATTTATACTGAAATTCCCTCTACTATTTGCATTAGGCGGGAAACGGTGCCCTATTTTTTTTATTCACTGATCGCCCATATGTCAAAAAGGTTGGGCACCGTTTGAAACAATGGATAGCAATCACAGCACCTCCTTTTTCCAATTTCAAAACACGTCACAATTGTCCACCTCCTCTTCCAAATTTCAAACAACGTGGGGCCCACAAACTTTTCTACATACTCCTCCTTCAATCTCTTCCTTCTCATTCTCCATCACCTTCCTCTTACAATATAATAATATTAATATATTAATATAATATTATATATAATACAATTCTTCACTTCCTTCCTTTCTTCATTCTTTCCCAATTTTTCCTTCCGCCGTTCCACAATATATTCTATATATAAAATCTAATATCAAAATCTAATATAATATATATATATATATATATATATTAGTATAATAAAAATATTTTAATTATAAGAATATTATTAACCGTATATATATATATTATATCCCTATGCTTTATCTCATTTAAACCTCATAATGCTCAATAAACCTTACTTGAAATACTTAATAAAATTTGGGATGTTACACCTTGAGTTATGAATTTCCTGTAGTGGGTTTGTGGGCAAAATTTGTACCCTGGACCCCGAGGTGCGTGTATTGAAAAGAAAAAAGGGTCTTCTGTAATTACCTGCTAATCCAATTTTAAGAAAACATTATGGTTAATTTTTATTTTGTGAGAAAGGATCTTTTCATCTCTTGCTCTCCTAGTTTTTCTCCGGATCTCTCCCAATTTTCACGCACACACACCATCTCAATATTAAAACACACACACACACACACACACATAAAGGATTAAGGCGGTGGATTAAGGAGATAAACTGAAGGTTTTTTTTTAAAATAATAATAATAATAATACTTCCTCTCTGCCACATTGTGGCAGGACGCTGCCACACCCAAATGGTGGCAGCGTACCTGCCACACATATATACCTATATAATTATTATTATTTTTGTTTTCATTTCATTATGATTGTTTTTATTTAATTAATTGTTTTTATTATTATTATTATTACTACTACTACTTAACTTTTAACTCTCTTTTTTACATTTTTTTAATTTATTTTATTTTATAAAAAATCTTCTTTTTTTTTAGAATATTACATATGTGATCCGCCATCTCGAATACCTTGCGAAGAGTCATGGTTGTATATTCGCCACAAGAGAAGCATGGCTTACACTAGTGAACATACTCGTATAGTTGCTGAAAGAATTGTAAGTATTGTTATTGTTATTTTTTAGTTTCTAAACATGTTTCATTACTAAGCTTCTCGTTACCTGTATCATAGGAAGAACTTAAAAAGAAAGAAACAGAGGGATCATTTGTGTCAGACAGGAGGAATGATATTCTGACCGTTGCGACTAGAAAATTGGATCACACGGGGCGTGTAAGGGGAATTGGAGGATGGGTAGGCCTGAAGCAATACTTTGGTAAATCCAAACGCCATAAAGAAAGTATGGTTACCCGGGAGGATATGGAACGTACGCTGGCCATAGCGACTGAGGAAGCAGAGGCCAAAGCAACGAAGCAAGAAGCTTTATTAACTGCAAATTTTCAATCCCGGTTGGACAAGATGAAGGAGGAAATGATGATGCTTGTGAGCTCTCATGGAAAAATTACTGTTCCCTTGCCACAGTCACCTGCACCTATGCAGCAGAGCATTAAAGGGAGTTGCATTGTTGGACAGTCAGAGGAACCTTGTGACCGTTATGTGGAGGATCCTGATAGACAATTAGTTGCAAAAGGGACTGTCTACAATGTGGGACCAACTGTACACCACCAACAAATGGCTGATGATGAAGTCAAAGTGTCAGTTGAAGAGGTGATTATTGATGCACCTGTCCCTCTTAAAACTAATCACATAAAGGTTGTGAGTGATTGCAAGGGAAGCTTCATCTCGTGGTCAGTGAAGCTTGTACATGTTTCTACTCCTCCTAAAGCTCGCCCCTCCTGAAGTTGTTGAGACGGCTAAGTTGAAGGCCAAGGGCAAAATTGTCCTTAAGGTATTCAATGGATATTTTGGAGTTAAATCGTGGCCTATCAATAAAGAAGTAGGCCTCCGTAGTAAGCAACCGGTTTTCGTTGACCTAGATGATTTAATGTCCCTACTATTTCTTGGAAAGGAGCTAACTAATGCAACTATGCTCTTATTTATAAAGTAAGTATCTTCTTCTATGAGTACATAATTTAAATGCATCGTTTAGACACACATACATATATACTAATTCCCTGAATGCATCTTGAATTGGTAGAACATGGCAAAAGAAACAATATTGGATTCTTGTGCCCAGACTACATAAGTCAACCAACCTTAACGGAGAGACAAGCATACATAACACGGAGGTTGTGTAACAATATGAAAAAGTGGTACTTGACACCATACATCAATAGGTACATATCATAATTCTTGTATGCAATTCACTTAATTCTGCTACATATTACTGAGTACTTGTCTGTTGTGAATTTTCAGTCACCATTAGCAGTTGGTCCTCATCTGCGCGAATGAGAATAAAGTGGTCTTTTTATGCTCCCTTCAAAACGATCCAGCGCCTACATTGAAGCAGATCATGAACATGTAAGCATATCATTTTGATTGTCTTTTCTGAAATCTCTGCTGTGAATTTTCAATGACCATTATTGATAAATTTGTGCTTTTGATAATAGGCCCATGAAGACATTCCAAACGAAGGTCAAGAAAAAGCTTGGGTTTCAGACCAGAGAGACTACATGGATCATACCAAAGGTTAGTACATATTTGAACACTGGCACACTGCCTTGTGAACTTGGCCAGTAAGCAATATATGCTCTCATATATTTCTTGTTCGTTTTTAGACCCGTCGGCAACCACCGTAGTCCAACTTATGTGACCATTACGTCTTGACACACACACATAATATTATCATGCAAGGAATGACAGACTTCACAGAAATGGTAAATGTATTTGATATTACATACGTTTTCCTGTGCTGATCCCTTTGATACAAGGAAGGATATCATACAAGGAAGGACTAATATATTTCTGTCTTTGATGTTACAGACGTTTGCCTATGCTGACCCCTTTTCTGATGGTGATATTGAGTGCACATGTAAAGTGTTTTGTGAATAACTGTATGATGACCTCGTAAAGTCAGGACAATTAATGTCCTGAATTCATTTGTAAATATATGTTGTAGCAACAATCATCTTCTGTAAATGAACAATTGTATAATTTGTTTAATGATCAATAATAAATTTGTTTCTTCATTTCCAACAAATTGATTATTTTCATTTTTGGTTGTTGTATGTATTGCATGGTGGATAAAGCTATTTATTAGTGCTTATACCTTTAGGACATGATGTTGTAAATGAGCTTTCATAAATTTGTAAAAATAAATGCTAGACTTTTAGGACCAGATATTGTTTAAAGGTTCGATCCTAAAAGTCTTCGTTTAACTTTAAAAAAATATTGGAGACTTTTAGGACTAGATATTTTATAAATGTTCGGTCCTAAAAGTCTTCGTTAAATTTTAAAAAATATAGCAGACTTTTAGGACCGGATATTTTATAAATGTCCGGTCCTAAAAGTCTTTGTTTAACTTTAAAATATATGGGAGACTTTTAAGATCGGATATTTTATAAATGTCCGGTCCTAAAAGTCCTCATTTAACTTTAAAAAATATGGGAGACTTTTAGGACCGGATATGTTTAAATAAGGTCTTAAAAGTATATTTTTTTAGGACCAGAGTTATTTTTATCGGTCTTAAAATGTTTCTCTTATTTTAAAAAAATATATGGCGATGATTTTTGAACCAGATATTTTTTAAATCCGGTCTTAAAACTCAATTTGGTAACACCACGTATTCTTCGTCTCTTTTGAAACAATGCCCTAGTGTTCAGACAGCCGCTCGCAAGGTGGTTCAAGACAACCGCGTGCAAGGTGGGTCTACTCTTCCAACCTTAGCCATCTTGTGTCATCGTTTTTACCTCTCCTGAGGTTGATCATTATCAGTCTCCATTTTCTTTGTCTTTGTTCTTTTTCTAACAAATATAAAGACTTTAGAAACTGAAAATGATCGACCTCAGGGAGGGTTCAAGACAACCAAGGTTCTTCTCAAGGTAGGACCCTCATTATCGTCGTTGTTACCTCTCCTGATTTTGATCATTATCGGTCTCCTTTTTCTTTGTCCTTTTCCTTTTTTTTTCAGAAAAAGAAGAAAGACAAAGAAAAATGACACTGAAAATGATCAAAATCAGGGCGAGGCAAAAGCGACGACACACGAGGGTCCAACCTTGAGAAGAATTATCACTGTATTTGTTTGTATGTTTGTTCGAACAATGTAAATGATGTTTTGTTTGTTATTAACGTTGTATTCTACGAATTTTCACAACGATGACACACGAGGACATTGTTTTGTTTTGTTTTTGTTCGTGACTATGTTTCCTTACTACTGTGTATGGACCACTTGATGAGAAATGAAGATGAAACATAATTTAAAAATATTTTTCATTATATTTTTTATGCTGCTCGATAAAGAGCAGCATCCAGTACATAAAAAAACATCTAATCCTCCATATCGTTGCTAGAAGAGGGAGAGTCGCAAGAGGGGGCGTCAGAGGAGTCCTCTTGAGAAGAATGGTACTCCACATCATTGGCGTGGAGTACCATGTTGAGCTTACAGTTGACGGTATGCATAAACCTAACCAGTTTGCCCAAGTGTCAGTCGATGTGATCGACGCGGGCCTTCAAGTGCTTTAGCATCTGCTTTAATGATGAATTCGGCGGTAGTGGAGGAGGCCTTTGAGGTTGGGGAGGAGGAGAAGGAAAAGGAGGACCCGGTGGTAGTGGAGCAGACATTATGGTGGAGGCTAGGAGGTGGAGGTTGTAGAAGAAAAGGAGGAAGTAGAGAAGAATGTGAAGAAACTAAAGTAACAAAGGCCTTAAATAGAGCACCATAGTTGGAGTGGCCTCAGAATACGAGGAGACGCATAATTGGTGGGAAGTTTACTTAGAAGCCGAAGAAACTCTGAAGCATTCATTGAACACAGAGTGTAAAGATACAACTCTGCTACCTGAAGAATATGAAACGATGGAACTTTTAAGACCGGATATTGTAAAACAACCGTTCTTATAAATATTATTTTTATAAGAAAAAAATCTTACTTTAAAAAAATTAAGGACATACTTTTACTACCGGATATTTTAAAACGCCGGTCTTAAAGGTATTTCTAGGACTGGACATTTTTGAAATGCGGTCTTAAAATTATTTATGTATAAGAAAAAAAAAACTCTTACTTTAAAAACTTAAGGATAGACTTTTAGAACCGGATATTTTAAAAGGTCGGTCTTAAAGTATTTTTAAGACCAAACTTTGGTGAAATGCGGTCTTAAAGTTATTTACAAATGTAAACTTAAATTTTGATTGTTTCCCATTCATTCCCCATTTAATCCATTTCGTACCTTTCTGCCCTAACTCCTCACTGCGTTCCTAATAATCCTCTCTGTCCCCAACTGCTCAAACAATGGTTCAATACAAGATAACCGCTCGCATAGGTACTTCAGAAGCTCGTGCCTTCCTTAGATCGTTATACAGGGCGCCTCAATCGAGAGCGCGTTCTATTCTAATGGAAGAGACTCGGGTCGTTGTACCAATTATTATTTCGGATGATGAAGAGATTGCCGGCCCCCTCCAGCCTTCAGACCATGAAGAGGTTCCCGCTTCCCCTCTCCAGCCTTCTGACAATATTCGCCAACCTCCTAACCCCAGCGTGCCTATCGCTGACCCCTCCCCTCTTTCCTCTAATGATGAATTGATACTGATACGCATAAGATAGCAACTTGCTGATCTCTCCGGCGGGAAATTGAAGCTTATCACGCCGATGCCGCCAAGGCATTGGCCGATACTAAGCTTTAAGATTTTTAGTCACATATTGTTGTTTTTAATTGTTAGTTTGTTCTTTTTTTTTTGGTACGTGCATATTCTCCAGTAATGTAAGAAGCATAAAGAACTAAGCATGTATATTCTTTTTATTCATATTCTCTAGTATCCTTTATTTTTATTCAGTTGCTGATGCTCTCGCCAAAGCCAATCCTCTCTTTTTTAGTTCAATTTGTAAAGTAAATGAGGAGCTTTAGAACCGGATACTTTATAAGTAACTGGTCTAAAAAGTATTTGACTTTTAGGACTGGATATTTTATAAAACTCTGGTCTTAATATTAAATGAATAGAAAAAAGTTAGGACCAGATTCTTATAAACCTTCGATCTTAAAAATTAAATGAATAGAAAACATTAAATGTATACCTTTAGGACCGGATAATTTATAATTAACCGGTCTTAATAAAATCCCAAAACGCTAAAAATGCCTTTGTCGTGCGAAAAATTAAATTTCCCTCTCAAACTTCTATTGTCGTGCTGAAAGTCATAACTTGTTCTGTCTCCAGTATTTGTGTTGCTTCGTCGCTGCTTCGTGTTGCTCTCTCGACAAGCTAGTGCTGGTCAGCTTATCACTTTCTGGTTCCTTAGCTAAACGACAATATACCAAGCTGTAAGAGGTGTTTCAGTTATATAACTTTTTAATTTTTCTACTTATCGTTTTGGGTTTTTCATGGGTTGAACGAAATTGATGAAATGTTCTCGTGGGTTCCTCTGTTGTTAATGAATATTGTATTTTCAAGATTATATTTGCATTTGAGACCTACCCATGACTAACCAACAAGTGTTTTTAGGGTTACTTTTGTTGTCTACAACAACAACGTTTGTGGAGAAGAAATCCTCAGCAAAAGCATTTGAATTTATATGCTACAGGTAAGTCCACAAGACCTTCATGCGATGCATTTATTTTCCTCGTCATGCATTAATTTTGCTTCTTGGATTCACTGTGATACATTTATGACAAGAGTGATTCTTCGTGATGCATTTAATGGGCAAGTTTCTCCTTCAAAAAAATAAAATACATAACCTACATTGAGCATATGCATTTGGACTTGGCTTAGTTTATATGCAATTTTCAATTTTTTCGGATAATGTATGTTAAATCTTTCCGTCTATAGGAATTTTACGATGGATCACAATTGGCTAAATGTTTTACGGACGATTGTTGAATATGAGAATGAGGTAAGGGAATTTATAGAATTTGCTAAACAAAATACCCATGATGATAGTGGGAAGTTTTATTGTCCTTGTGAGGAATGTTTGAATGAGAGGCGACTAAGTCTTGAAGTTATATACACAAATTTAATTTGTGAAGGATTTTGTAAGACCTATATAGTATGAGTATGGCATGGTGAAAAAATGCCAAGTGCATCTCAACATGAGGAAGTGGTCTTTGATGATAATGACACGGATATGGATGATCGCATAGAGGACATTATTCGTGATGTAGGAGAAGAGGCTTTTAAGCAATCACATGCATATGGTAATATGTGCAGTGATGCAGAGACGCCGCTATACCCTGGGTGTAAAAAATACCAATTGTTGAATGTTGTATTGAAATTGGTAAGCTTGAAAGCACGTCATGGATGAAGCGACAAGATTTTTTAGAATTGCTTGAGGCTTTTAAGGACATGTTTCCAGATGATAATGATGCTAAGAAAATACTTTGTCCACTGGGAATGGAGTACAAAAAGATCCATGCATGCCCGAATTATTGCATATTGTAAGAAAAAAGTTTGAAGAGAAGCGGAATTGTCCGATATGTGAAACCCTAAGGTACAAATCAAATAAAGGGCCTGCAAAAGTGTTGTGGTATCTTCCAATCATACCAAGGTTCAAGCGCTTGTTTGCTAATGAAAATTATGCAAAAAATTTGAGGTGGCATGCAGATGAGAGGATTTCTGATGGAAAACTTCGACATCCGGCTGATTATTCTCAATAAAAGAAAATCGATCACTTATTTCCTAACGTTGGTGAAGAACCTAGGAACCTTAGGTTTGCCCTTAGCACGGATGTCATGAATCCTTATGGTAGTTGTAACATCCCAACTTTTCTAATAGTAATTACGTATTTTTAGGATATGATTTATTAAGTATTTTGAGGTTTAGAGGAGATCTAGAGGTATAAATTAAATAGTTTTTGTCTATATTATAAGATAAATGAATTTTCCTTTTTTAAAAAATATTTATATAATAATAACATGGGGTCCAAACTTTTATTTTTCTTCCGCCGCACCGTCCGTTTGATTTTTCTTACTATTTTTATTATATTATTATATATTATATAATATATCATGTGGGACCCACACCTTTTATATTTTTAACTCCACACCTTTTTATTTTCAACTTTCTCTGCGCTTGAGACGTGAGAGGTTTGAAAATTTGGCTTGGGTAAAATTACATGAAAGTACCCAGAGGTAAAATTACACTTAAGTACCCATTTTCCAACATTATATAAACACCCCCACGGTTTCATTCATTCAGCGCATAGAGGGGGGAGAGAGAGAGAAGGAAAGAGAAGGAAGACGCAGAAAATAATGGTGTAAGTTGAGGTTGAATTATTTGGTGTTTGTAAATTGGGAGCATTGAAGTATTGGTAAAAATAAGCTTGGAATTGAGGTAACCTTGGTTATTCTTCTATATATTCGTCAATTATATATATGTATATATTAAACTGCTTTGGGATTTATTGTGCCTATGGAAGGCTTGATTTGGAACTTAATAATGTTGTCTTGATGAGATTGGATATTCTTGGAGCCCTTGGTATCACTATTCTTTTAACCGGGATAAGAGTGACACCTCCCTGGTTGTGTTTTTACAAGGAGGGGAGCCATGTTAAAGTTATAAGTAATGGATATGTTTTGTTGGAGGATGTGTTATGTGGTAGATGGCACCAGTCAACAGTTATAAGAGGTGGTCAGGGTAATAAGGATGATCTCTGCATCAATATTTGTTTGGAATGTTTTATATGTGAGATCTCTTGTGAAATGATGGAAAATAAATTATGATGTTTTGAAACCCTTTTTGGGAGGGAGTTTTTGGTAACCGAGTCGAGAACTAATTTGTGAAAGGCTTTATGTAAAGTGATATATTTTAATTATTGTGGATTTTAACTGTATGTTCTCGATCTTGGTTTGCATGTATATTTCTGAATAACCAATGGTTACAGGGATCTTTGGATCTTACGGTTACTATGTTTATTTTATTTTTTTCAGGTGAATATTTAGTAGGAAAGTCAGGGGAGACACATATGGAATGAGTCGTGAATGCTCTTTTGTATTGTTATATTATTTATATTTGTCATGACCATAAGACTTCCGCATTTTTGAAACTCTGATATATTATTTTGGAATAAATTTGGCCCTGTATAAATGGATTTTTACCGTTTGGTCATATTGTAAATATGTATTTGGATGTTAAACATCCTTATTAGAGATATTTCAAATATTTTGGCCAAGTTTTCAGGTGTTGAATTTGAGGTGTTACAGTAGCTCCTGGTTATTTACAACTTATCTCATATGTTATGCATGAAACGAAAGTACATCATGTTGTCTATGTTGATTTCGAGACCAAAACAACCCGAAAATGACATTGATGTTTACCTTAAGCCCTCGATCGAAGACTTGAAGGAGTTGTGGGAAGAAGATTTCGATGTTTTTGACTCTTTCAAGAAGGAGGTTTTTAAATTGCAAGCCATGATATTTTGTACTATAAACGACTTCCTAGCAAATGGTAACTTGTCAGTGTATAGTGTAAAAGGCCATAAAGCATGTCCGATTTGTGAAGAAGACACATGCTACCATCAACTTCAACATGGAAGAAAGATGGTTTATCTTGGACATAGGAGATTTCTTAGATCGGGCCACCCATATCGTCGATTAAAGAAAGCTTGTTTTGGTGGCCAAGAGTATGAAGATGCTCTGGTGACATTGACTGGAGAGCAAGTTTATGAAAAGGTGAAAAATATCAGTGTCATCTTCGGTAAGACTGCAAAGGGTAGAAAAGAAACAAATATATGGAAAAAGATATCTATATTCTTTGATCTTCCATATTGGCGCAATCTTGATGTGAGACAATATATTGATGTCATGCATGTGGAAAAAATGTATGTGATAGTATTGTTGGCACGCTTCTCAACATACAAGGTAGTTCCAAGGATGGTGTGAAGGCAAGATTGGATTTGCAAGCAATGAGAATACGTGAAGACTTACATCCAAGGCCATATGGTAAGAGAACTTATTGTCGCCCAGCTTCTCATACTTTGTTTAAGGATGAGAGAAGAAGTTTTTGTAAGTGTTTACATGGCACAAAAGTTCCCTTAGGATATTCTTCAAATTTTAAGAGGCTTGTATCGATGAAGGACTTGAAATTAGTAGGCCAAAAGTCTCATGATTGTCATGTTTTAATGCAATAGCTACTCCCAGTAGCTATTCGAGGCACTGCCAAATATGATCTTCAACACATTTTGACTAAACTTTGTTTCTTCTTCAATGCGGTTTGTAGTAAAATTTTCAAGATTGAAAAATTGAATGAATTGGAAAATGAAGAATATCTTATCTTATGCCAGCTTGAGAAGCTTTTTCTTCTTACATTTTTTGACATCAAGGTTCATCTAATTGTTCATCTAGTGAGAGAGATAAAGTTATGCGGCCCTATCCATTAACGATGGATATACCCAATTGAAAGATCTATGAAATTACTAAAAGGGTATGTGAAAAACGCATACTAGCCAGAAGCATCAATTGTTCAAAAGTATGTTTCTAAAGAAGCCATGGAATTTTTTCAAAATTATTTAGCCAAAGACATATTGGGCTTCATAAACGCCAGCATGCTAAAGGGAGTAGACGAAGGGCTTCAGTAAAGAGTGTGGATCCTGATGAATTGTCACAAGTCCACTTATACATCTTGAATAATGTTGATGAAGTTCAAGCCAACATAGATGCACATAAATAAGTTGTAAGGAAAAAAAATCATCGAATGACTGAAGAAAGGTTAATTAGGGAGCATAACAAAACTTTTGCAAACTGGTTCAAACAAAAGGTCGAGGGAGAGGAATATGTTTCTGATACAATAAAATGGTTAGCACGTGGTCCTAAGGTTGATGTCATAAATTGGAATTCGTATGTGATCAATGGTTATACATTTTACACGAAGTCCCTAGATGATAGGAACACCATCCAGAACAGTGGTGTTATGTTAGAGGCTGAATCTATGCACTTCTTCAGTTCAAAAGACAAGAGGCCTAAATTGACAGTCATACCTTATTATGGGGTTATTGATGAGATTTGGGAGGTGGGCTATGTTAAAATTAAATTTTCCATTTTCAAATGCAAGTGGGTTAATGCCAATAATGGTGTTCAGATTGATCGGCTAGGATTTATATTAGTTGATATCAATAGTAGAAGTTTTGGAGATGAACCTTTTATGGCAGACCAGGCGAAACAAGTGTTCTATATCACCGATCAGGAAAATAAAATGTGGTCTATAGCTCTCCAAGGAAAAAGGGTCAGTGATATTGATGAGGAAATTCATTCAAATTATGGTCTTCCTGAGAGTACTCCTTTTTCAAGGGGTCTCCCGGACATGAACAAAGAAGATGAAGAGGATAATGAACCCGGCATAAGAAATGATCATCATGAAGGGATATGGGAGGATATCCCTTTATAAAAGAGATAATTCATAAGGTAATATTCATATACAGAATTCTTTGAAAACTTTAAGGTTTTAACTATATTCCTTCTTATATTTTAAACAATGTCACTGACTGTGAAGCTTTTGTTCTTGGTTTTATTTTTGTGGCAAGATTCGATCGAAAGGGGCTTGTTACAAAAGAGGAATGTTATGTTGTTGGGTTGGAATCTGATGAAGACGTGGTGAATTGGGCATGTATGTTTATTTAATTAGGTGCTGTCTTTGTAACTCATTGTATTTGTAACTTATCTTATTGTATATATTCATTAAGGTGTTGTACTGTAATAGTATATTTATAAAGAGCCACATAACTCATGGTGAATAATATTTGTATCCATTTCCAATTCAATTTGTAATTCATAATGGATTATTCATAACTTGTAGCTTAAAGTACTGTCTTTTAGGTGTTGGATTGGGTGGTGAATGTGTATGATCAAGAAGAAATAAAACAGGGGAAAATTTGACTTTTAATACCAGTGTATTTAATAATATCCGGTCTTAAATGTCGGTTTTTTAAGACCTGTGTATTTATTTATCTGGTCTTAAAAGTCAGACTTTTTAGACCAGACGTTTTGTTTCCGGTCTTAAGGGTCGGTACTTTAAGACCAGCGTATGTAATAGTAAGGTCTTAAATTTCGGTTTTTTAAGATCGGTGTATTTATTCGTTCGGTCTTAAAAGTCAGAATTTTTAGACCGGACTTTTTTTGTTTGGTCTTAAAAGCCATATTTTTTTAGACCGGCCTTTTTAGTTGTCCGGTCTTAACATTTTGGCTTTAAGACCGAACAAAAAATATATCAGGTCTATATAAAACGATTTTTAAGACCTAATATTTTTAATGTCCGGTCTAAAAGAATTTCCTTAAGACCAGTTTGCGTCCGATCTAAAAAGTTACAACCTTTTAAGACCGTTTGGAACGAGATCCCGATCGCATATCCTATCTTATGATGCCTCTTTTATCCGGTCTTAAAAGCCTTTTTTGTACCCGTGACGGTATGATTCTGCTTCCTTTGATGACGACTCTAAAATCTGGTATTATCTCCTGCTCCTAATACAAGAGCTAGTTAAGAGTTGTATTTGGTTTTAAATATAAGATCTCAATCCACTTTGTCCCAATATTTATCCTTTTTTGGGGAATTATTATGAAGTCCCGAGGAAGGGATTAAATTATCAAGAAGTCTCAATAACAAGCGAGATATTGTCATTTCTTATATTTGAACTTGTCTTTGCATGCTCCTCAATTGTCATTAAGATTCCTTGGTAATTAAGTTCCTTCTTTGGGACCTTATAGTAATTCCCCTCTTTTTTATAATGTATCCCTATTAATTGCGCATGTTAAGGAAGTCTGCATCAAGGATAGTTTCAATGCAATATAAATTTTTAAAAAATAACTATTTTACTTAATTTATGTAATTTACCTACATTAGTTAAGTAAATCTTATATTAACAATATTGGTTACTATTAGAAAGATTATGTCTTCCTTCAGGTTCTCAGCTTTGTGAAATTGGATTTGAACCTTGCTGCAATATACAATGAATTGTCAGCTCTTAGAAGATGGTTTGAACACAATTTTGCCACTTTGCAAACAGTTGGATATACATGACTTGGAGGTCCTCCATCAAAAGCAATTTAGGACACTGCCCCCTAAATGAAAAAGTTAGATCATAAGTTTGCATAATTACATTAATGAAATTAGTTTTTTTTTTTAACACACTTGTAGGTTTGACCAAACTACCCTCTTTAGTCAACATCTACACTAATGAAGACCTCTTTTTGTATATCATTCAAGATGGGTAGTTTGAGAGGAGGGAGGGAGTACTTCCTAATTTGATGAGACAAAGTAAATTGAGGTGTTATATTTATGATTAAAGTAAATCTTTTACTTAACTCCTACGTTTGAGAGCAGAAGAGTCCTTTACTTTTATTTTTGTACAAAAAATTTCATACTGAACTCCATTTTGGGCTTTCTTCAGAACTTTTAGGCCCGCAAATGTTTTTCACACTTTTTTTTTGGTTGTATTCGTAAGCAGAAAGCTATATTGGTTTTTAGAGAAATTAAGTTTACAGCCTCCGGCCCAACAATGTGCTGTAGTTTAGTGGTAAGAATTCCACGTTGTGGCCGTGGAGACTTGGGCTCGAATTCTAGCAGCCACAAAGACGTCTATTTTTCCTTTTCTAGTTATTTCCATTTTGTTCCAACGTCCAACAAATCACGACTGCTATCGTAATTCTTGTTTTTTTAATTGACACTTCTGATGTAATTCTATTAAAACTTGACGCCAAAAAATAAAAAGGAGAAGAGTAGAAAGGGTAAGTTTGGCAAACCTCAAAACTGTGGTTTCAGAAGTTCCATAATGTGAGACAAAACTTCTCTCACATACTTACTTCATAAATCATAAATGCTATTTTTTGAAAGCTAATCTAAACATGCACTAAATCTCTTTTTATAATCCCCGAAACAAAAAATCTTCACATAGTTGTTATTAACTCAAAATAAACAAAGAGTTAATTGTAATTACTGTGTTGGTATTTGTGATAAAGCCGTTAACGCTTCATTCCAAGTCTTACACTCACAAAGATAGATGCTTCCTGATTAATTAATTATAGGGTTGTTGATTGATTTTCTTGATGGCAAGTGAACTAGTCGAACAAGTAATAAAGAGTAAGTAGAGTATCGTCCCACAAAAACTGAAATACCGATGATGATACTGATTTACAAGAACAGTTGTGTGAAGAGAAAATAAAAGTTTAATTGGTTTGGGAGTTTTATGGTTATAACTAACAAATAAGAAAACAAATGATCGTAGTCGCAAGAAGATATCAATTAAAAGATGAGCTGAGCTCAGATTTCATCCTAAGCATATCACTCCCCCAGTTTGCCTCATCATATTGCTATAGCAATTATACTGCACAGCTTCCGCAATACTACAGCATAGCCGCCTTCACAATGTTATCTAGTTAACCCACCACTCTACTTTATCAAAGCTTTCGCGTCCAGTACGTACAATCCTAACTTTACTTCTCCCATATGCCTATGGCGATTTTCTAGTTCAGATTATCATTCCAAATCAAGGTGTATGGTTATGAGTGGCAGACCGATTCCTGAAGCCTACAATGATAGGTCAAGCCTTGCACCAGCCTGCCTAGAAAACACTGCTTATCGGATGTCTAACCCCGACTCCCTTCCAGTAAGCCGATGCCACTGATCTAGCCCTTAGCTTCCGCTAACCGACAAGAAATTAAAATACTGATAAACAAACTGAATTTATTAAATTTAAGAACTAGCAAACTAGGTTCATTCTACACTCAAGAATTCATCCTCGCTCAGCCAAAGGAAATTTAGTTCATGACTGACTAGAGAATCACGAAACAAATTACAGCAGAACATCCCATAGAAAAAGATGAACTAAAAATCAACAAAACAAAAGGGAAAGTTTACTAGAGGAATCGACGGCGTGATAGGAATTTGTCATTGGACGTCTCCACGTCTTCTCTTCTCCGTCTTACTGCAAGAAAGGTTGCTGGGTTCTTCTGGAGTTCTTGTGCTTTGTGCTTCTCCCATTCTTTTTCGAGCCTAGCCAAATAGGAATTTTCTTTGACTCTCCAATGCCTCGATGCCCTTTAGGGTTGGCCGTCGTTTCCTTTTATAGGCAGGTTTACTTGCGGCGTACGTTCAATGAGTTGAGCCTTTCCAAATCTGTCAGGTCCAGTTGGTCCAACTTTCCAATTTTGGTTGATTGATTCTGCTGATACTGCGGGATTCTCTAAATCTTGACTTCGATCCTCCGCATCTTCTATTCCGATACGTCAGCAATCCAATTGTCTATCTGTTAACCCACACTTATTTCCCTGAAACAACCTTGAGGAGAAATTAGGACATATGGTGCATAGCAGTGCTTCACTTGCGCTGATATAGCATTAGGGTTACATTGTATTGTAACTTGTTATGGCTGACTCGAAGCTATAGGGGCGGACCCAGAAAAATAGTGAAGGGGGGGCACTATTGGTGGGGATGCGGGGGTTCCGGGGCGCTGCCCCCGATTTTTTTTTTAAAGGAAATTTTTAAATACATTAAAAAATAAAAGAATATAAATAAGAAAAAAATATCAAAAAAAAATTCATGAAATCAAGTGAATATTGATAATGTGATAAGAGAGACAATTATTTTAAAACCTATCATTTAGAAAAGTAAGACTAAGTGCTTTTAGAAATGCAGCTATATAAATTACAATGAAATGTGGACATTCAATAAGTTCAAGTACATATATTTTAATAACAAAAGTATATTACAATAAAAAAAATTACAATGTCATCATTCTAGGCTTTATTTTTTGGAATTCCATCATAATTGCCTTATTATCAATGCTATTAAATACATCTTTTTCAATATAAGGCACTAAACAATCATTCAACTATTTATCTCACATCCGATTACGAAGTGCAATCTTGATGTATGAAGAGTAGGCACTAAACAATCATGAAATCATTTAAACATGTATTTATTTTTATTTTTATTTTAAATGTTTCCCAAATTCAAGGAGGGGCAAGTGCCCCCCTTCTCTACTACCTCGGTCCGCCAATGGCTATAGCATTGTATCAACCATGTTATGTGCTTTTCACATAAGACCTCAAACCTTTTCCTTTCTTATGCACATGTATAGGATGCTTATTCAATTTGCTATAATTTATAAGACTCATCCTTCATTTCCCTATATGATGAATTAACACATTTTTTGCTCAGATTAAATGCAATTAAGCTCCTATTTACAATACAAAAAGGTTTACAATAACCGGAAGTAATTTTGTCATGATCGCTATCTCAATTGATTTTAATCGTTAGTTGACCCACTATGCTGAGTTGACTATCCACATCTCATCCACATGAATATTCATGGCAAATTTACACTTTAACAAACATGTGGACAGTTAATACAATTGCAAAAAGCTTTCTTGTTTAGACATGTTCAAAAGTTTGGATACCATTTTGAACAAGCAAACAATGTTCCACAAGAATTAAACAACAATGCATATTTGGTCAAATAACGTGGGAGTGAATAATTTATAAGACTCATCCTTCATTTCCCTATATGATGAATTAACACATTTTTTGCTCAGATTAAATGCAATTAAGCTCCTATTTACAATACAAAACAGTTTTACAATAAAGGGAAAACATGCCATAAATAGTACTCATCAAGGGTTAAGGGGCAATTTTGCTCCGGAAGTAATTTTGTCATGATCGCTATCTCAATTGATTTTGATCGTTAGTTGACCCACTATGCTGAGTTGATTGTCCACATCTCATCCACATGAATATTCATGGGGTCAAATAACAGAAAAAAATAATTGGGATAATGGTTAGTACAAAATTGCTCCTTTTTTACGCATTATCACAGGACCAGCGGAACGAAAGCCATACAAACAACCTTCAATGGATTTAATGGTAGAACCGCGTACGAAGAGTTCATTTGACTTAAAGTTGGCGTTGGGATCAAAGAGCCTTTAAGTGGAGAAAAAGGTGGTCGTAGTTCTTGCGACTTCGTCCAAATACAACATTATCTTGAATTAGTCCTACTGCATCCCACGATTAGGACATACTGGCGTCACCAACGCAGAAGCTAAAGTTGGTCAACGGGAAAAATCAGATAGTAGCGATAAGGGGTGATCAGAAAGACTCGTTAGTGTTATTTAATGCGATTAAAGAAAGCAAACCAATAAAGTATTCTGGAGGGGCAAAATTGTCCAGAAGCTGAATGAAAGCGGTAAAACAAGGTGAATCGATTGAGTTGAATTACCTTGAGGAACAAAAAATGAAGGCCGAACCTAATGGCGAGCTAGACGACTTAGTATTGGGCCGGACGACGGATACTAAAATTGGAAGAATTTAGACCCCGAGCTTGGTCGGGCTAGAGATGCTTGAAAGAGAATCAAGACATCTTCGCTGGAAACGTCAGAGATTCGGGGTTCGTCCACGACGTATGTTGTCATGAGTTGGCAATATCAAACGATCCGGTGTCGCGAGAAAAGAGAAAGTTTGGGTGAGGATAGGCGAAAGGCTTTGGCCGCCCATGTTGAGCTGCTAGAAGCGGCTTCGTCGAGGTGCGGTACACTACTTGGTTGTCGAACGTGGTCATGGTAAAAGAAGCCCGGTGGCAAATGGCGGGTGTGTATCGATTATAAAGACACGAACAAGGTGTGCCCAAAAAGATTCCTTTCCGATGCCAAGTATTGATCAGTTGGTGGACAACTCGTCGGGCTTCATCTGTCATTCATGGATGCGTATTCGAGGTTACAATCAAATCTCTATGCATCCGGGTGACCAGGCAAAACAGCGTTCTAAAACCAAGGCCAATTATTGTTACAATGTTATGCCCTTTGGATTGAAGAATGCGGGAGCCACTTACCGGCGAATGATGAATCGAGTCTTTGAGGACCAGATTGGAAAGAATGTGGAGGTTTACATAGACGACATGATTGTTAAGTCTTTATACGTAACCGACCATATGGACTTTGAGACGTTCGATAAATTGAGAAAGTTCCAGATTCGGGCTTAACCGGCTAAATGCGCTTTCGGTGTTCCGACGGGAAAGTTCCTAGGCTTTGCTTACGCATAGGGAATTGAAGTCAATCCGGACAAATTCCGGCCGTGTTAGATATGCAAGCACCAAGGAACAAGAAAGAACGGTTGACGAGGAGGTTGGCGGCATTAACCCGATTTTGCCGAGATCCGCGAGAAAACTCCATTCCGTTCTTTAAGTTATTAAAAAGGAAACCTTCGGAGAATGGAATGAAGGCTGGCCGATCGGCATTCGAGTAAGATCAAGCGTGCTTATCCGCCCCCGCCGGTACTGCCGGATCCGGGGAGAGTCTAATTTTATATCGGGCGTAGGGGAATGTTAACTTTGGTTAGGGATGCCCGGGACGGTTTAGTCGGGCCTTGCGGGGGTTCGAACTAAATTATCAAAAAGTTGGAAAAGATGGCATTTGCCCTTTTAGTGGCGGCAAGGAGGTTACGTCCCTACTTCCAAAGTCATACGATCATAGTACGCACTAGTCGGCCGATAGGATTCTACACAAGCCGGACCTGGCGGGACGGATGGTTAGTTGGGCCATCGAATTATCCCAGTTTGACATCATTTATGAAGCTCGGCATGCGATTAAGTCACAAGCATTGGCGGATTTCGTGATGGAATTCACACCGGTCAATGACTGGGTTGACAAGTCTGAAAACACCTGGAATTTGTTCGTGGACGGGTCATCCAACATCCGGGGCAGCGGTGCTGGGGTTATCATTGAAAGTCCGGAAGGAGTATCATTGGAGTATTCCTTCTTTTCAAGCACTTCAAACAAGAGTATGAGGCTAATCGCGGGTTTATTGCGAGGCCGAAAATGGAAGGGCAAAAAGCATCTGTATCTTAGATTCCCGGCTGATGGCTTCCCAGATGAAGACATGCACAAAGCCAGGAACCTCGTGACAATTTTAGATGAGCAGCCAAGCGGAATTGTCGACAACATAGCCCGTATCCTGAGAACAGCGTAGAGCAGAAAAACGTTCTGTCTAAGTTGGCGAGTACTAAAGTCCTGGAAATCGTCAGCAGAATTTGTTGGAGCCAAGTTGTGTGATGGTAATTTTTAGAGCAAGATTGGAAATCAATGACAGATTACACGGAAAGGGGAATACTCCCAGGAAGATGTTTCGAGCCTTGAGAAGAAGTTGGTAAAGCAGCGGCTTCGTATTCCGTGATGGGGGGCAAATTGTACCAAAAAATGTTTTCCATTCTCAAAGTTGATGAAGTGCTTAGATTCGGCTAAGTAGAGTAATGTGTTGTGAGGAGATCTGCTGAGGGTGTCCGCAGTTATGCTTTGTGGGAGCCAAGCATTCAGCAGAAAACGTCATGAGCATTGCTACTTTGGTCGACGATGGCGGAAGATGCAAAGAGATACGTCGAAAGGTGCGACGGTTTCGGAAACACGGCCATCTCCAAACTCCGTCTCGGTTAACGCCTATCTCGGCTCCATTGGCCTTTTTACAAATGGGGTATGGACCTACTCGGCCCTTTTAAGATGGCTCTTGGACAATTGCGATGGTTGATAGTGGCGGTGGATTATTTCACCAAGTGGATAGAAGCGGAGCGGCATTAACCATCACTTCGGCCGGGGTGCAAAAGTTTTTCGGCGGAGCATCATATCAGATTGTCATAGACAATGGACCCAATTCATAGACAAGGGCTTCAAGAAATGATGGCCGACTTCCATATTGAGCGGCATTTCGCCTGCAGCAGAGCATCCACAATCAATGGACAAGCGAGGCGGCCAACAAGGTTATTGTTGAAGAAGAAAGAGGATGGAAGAAGCCGAGTCAAGTTGGGTGGATCAATTGTACCCGTCCTTTGGGGACATCGGACTACCATCCATTCGGCAACTAACGAGACCTTGCTTATGGGTGCGAGGCAATGATCCGGTTGAGATAGGCGATTGGAGGAGAATAAAGGCTCTACGTGAGGAAGAAGAGAATAGCCAGGCTAGGTCGAATTAGATCTGATTGATGAGGTCGGGATGACGGCGCACTGCGAGAATTGGCTGCCAAGCAATTAATAGCAAACCGGTATAACAAAAGGGTCAAACCCAGGATTTAACAAGGGAGATCTCGTCCTACAGGTGACATCGGAAACAAGAACGCCGACGGGGAAAGCTCGCGGTAAATTGGGAAGGTCCATACCGGGTGTACGATAACCTGGGTAAAGGAGCCTATAGGTGGAGACTTTGACTAAAGCACCTTGTAGAAGCGAACGTGGAACGCGGACAAGCTTAAGGCCTATTACGCTTGAAGTACGATGCGAAATCACGCAAGCAATACCGCAGCAAATGAATTGTGTTGATTTCTTATGATGATCCCTTTGAGTGTTGGTACTTAAGATTAATGAACTTTGGGTCTAGGAGCCCATTTTTTAGTTCGCAATCATGTTCCAATTAAAACATGTAGGAGTATGAGAGAAACCACGTTCCAATTAAAGCATGTAGGAGTATGAGGCATCATAGGCCGGCTCCAGAAACCATGTTCCAATTAAAGCATGTAGGAGTATGAGGCATCGTAGCCGGCTCGAAAGAAACCATGTTCCAATTAAAGCATGTAGGAGTATGAGGCATCATAACCCGGCTCCAGAAACCATGTTCCAATTAAAGCATGTAGGAGTATGAGGCATCATAGCCCGGCACCAAAAACCGTGTTCCAATTAAAACATGTAGGAGCCCGAGGCGTTCTAGCTGGAGACTCCGAAAATAAAACAAGGCGTTCTATCCCGCTCCATAAACCGTGTTCCAATTAAAACATGTAGGAGCCAGAGGCGTTCTGCTCCATAAACCGTGTTCCAATTAAAACATTTAGGAGCCCGAGGCATTCTAGCCCAGCTCCATAAACCGTATTCCGATTAAAACATGTAGGAGCCCGAGGCATTCTAGCCCGGCTCCATAAACCGTGTTCCAATTAAAACATGTAGGAGCAGGGCGTTCTAGCTCGACTCCGAAACCGTGTTCAATTAAAACATGCGTGTGGATTCATGGGCAGCTGACCGGGTCGTACATACAAAGGTGGGTCATTACCACGGCATCAAAAGCAACATGTTAGAAAACAACCAAAATGAACGAAAATTACAATAAGTTTACGATTCATAGTTAAGGCCGTCGGGTTAAGGTTGAGGTAGGGATTGAGGACGCGGAATTTGCGACGGCGTTGTCAAATGAGAAAACCGTATCGGCATACTCGGTCAACCCCCTTGGCTTGACCTAGTTTGACCTCCTTAGCCGAAAGCTCATTTTCCTTGGCACGCGGCGGGGCTTTATGATGTTCGGCCTCGGGGATTGAGCCTTATCTACGACCCGAAGACCATCGCGAAGACCTTCCAAACGACGGACGTCCGGCTCCCGGCGCCAAACCTATCCCGTCTTACGGGAATTCGGACTGAAGTTTCCGGTTATTTTCAGAGAATATCCTGAAATGGAAAGGGCACAGGTTCTGCTACACTTGTCATGGCGGCGCGAGAGGAAAATCTGGTAATAGGCTGGCGTGCTCTAACGAGGTTGGCAGCGGCTATTCAAATATGACAGTGCCTTCACTTGGAGGTTTGCCCACCACCAGTCAAAGCGTCTCTCTCTTACTTGCGACGCAGCAAGCGAGCGTACGCATTTGGTATTTTACCTTGACAAGTGCGTAAAAAATGACCGGGGAAGAGCTGCGGTAACCCTCAGAATTTATGTGTTGAGCGTCTCTGGCCCATCAGTCAGGCAGATCATCATGGCACTCAGAGTCTCATCACGTCTGCGCTTCCTTGCTCGGCCCGGGCCCCCGCGGGCGCGCCAGAAGGTCGGTCACGATGAGTTCCCCGGTAACGCGTGGTTTATTAAGCGGCGGGAGAGCGTAAGAAGAAGCGGCGAACCACGAAACGGCATCTCGGCTAGGATTTAGGTAGTTATACAGCGTCTTTCATGGCCTTCTTTAGGGCAGCATTTCCTTCGCCGGGATCAGGGACGGGGCTATGCGAGCCGTGGTCGGGGGCCGGTGTGTCATTCTAGGGATTGCAAGGCTTTATTCGAGACGTGGCGATTCTTAAAGACGGCAAGTTGTTTGGTCTACCCGCTCGGCTAGCAAAGAAAAAGGATATCGAACGATAAAAGAGGAACAAAAATGCAATTTAGCGAGTATCAATAAAGTCATACTCGTGGTAGTAACCAAAGGCGTGGTGATGTGTTAGCCGGATCTAAAGGGATCCCCGGAGACCCCACGTATTCCGGAAGTCTCGGGAGGGTATCATCCTCCTCGTCGAAAAACGCTTGTGGAAGGAAGTCGTCGGGCCTCAAGGTATGATGGTCCGTTGACTTCCTCAAGTTCCCAGTCGGCCTCTCCTCACAAAATGAGGGCCTCGACCTTGACAAAAGCGAGATTTGAAGTTCTTCCGGGACTCGCGGAAAGGCTGAAGAGTCTCCGATCGCGGATGCTTCGGAGAGTGGTCCACCCAAACCGTTTTCGTTGTTTTGGTTGCGGATACCGGTCTCCATTGGGGAAAAGAAGGACATGAAGAGCACAAATAAAGTCCTTCTCCGCGGGTTCTCAAAGGCAACGCGGCGAACGCCCGGCCGTTGGGATGAAGTTGGGAGGGCGAGGTGCAAGTAGCGGAAATCGGTACCTCACCCCCTAAAAGAGTGATGACATCCGGTAGATGAAAAGAAAAGGACCCCTCTCTTTGAACGACCACGCGTTACGGATTCGGTTTTGTGGGTAACCGCGGGACGTAACCTACCCCGTCCCCAACCTCAAAGATCCTTCACGGTCGGGAGTTTTTCACCTCGGTAACCTTGTGGCTTAGAAATTGGGAAGGGTGGAAGTGCTGGACCCTTCATTAAAGGTACAGGATGAAGCCATGAGCACCTAGATATTAAAAATCAAAGAGCATTAGTGTGGGGTCGGTGAAAAGTATTGTCCCAAATAAGGAGTTAGAACTACAATGAGACGGGATGAAGAAATAAAGCGTTTCGCCTTCGTCGAAGGGTAATTCCCGAGCAAGCACCTTCTTGGGCCGGGGATGGTTCTTTGGAGTTTTCTGGAAAGTTTTTGTAAAGAAGGATTGATGTCGGAACCTAAAGGAAGATTTTATGGCAAAGTGCTTCCGATTTCACGGAAAGGCTCGAGCCATTAAGAACACCTAGAAAGGAGCAAACGAAACTAAGAACCCACCCCAGCCAGAACCCGAAATAATAAAGTCGAAAGCAAATATACTCGGGAAAAAACCACATGCATTATAGTAAGCCTAAGAGCGAAGTAGAAGCAAGAAATCACTGGGCAAGCGATAATGCCTGGTGAAAAAGAGGAAATGCGCAAGATTGACAGCGAAAGGCAATAGCTTTATGCAAGGTAAATGAAAGCCGGAAGAATGTCGATAATGTCAAGAAGGGTTGGAGTTTTCGAAAAAGAAATATATATAGACGTTTGGAATTTGAAAGGCCAAGAGTCGCGCCTAGCTCCTTCTAACGGAATTGGAAATCCTACGTCTCCCACGCCAAGCGTACGTCCAACGGAACGTTTCGGGGGAAACGGCGAGAGCATTAAATGCGCACGAAAACCAAAGGCTACAATATGACAATCCGCAAAAATGACGGTTGAGTACTCAAAAACACCGGAAAAGGATAGCACGTGGATTTGACCACGTTAGAAGTTCTTGAGGCGGTTAGTTTTAATAGCTCGGCCGGATTTAGAAAGCGTCGGTTTTCAAGCCATTCCGTTACGGAGGGCGGTTAGTTTTAACTTGCCGGATTGTAGAAGCGATTTGCTCAAAAAATTAATCCGTTTTGGAGGGCGGTTAGTTTTAGCTCGGCCGGATTGGAGGGCGTCGGTTTTCAAGCCATTTTCGTTCGGAGGGCGGTTAGTTTTAACTTAGCCGGATTACTCGGCCCGAGATTGGAGGGCGTCGATTTTCAAGACAATCCGTTATTGGCGGTTTACTTTTAATTATATTACCTTGTAGGAGTATTGGGTAATAGCAAGTCTGGAATATATATATATATATATATATATATATATATATATATATATATATATATATATATATATATATTCATAGGATTCCTGGGTCAAAAATGGGTAGCTTTTATAGGAGAAGCTGGTAGGGTATACCTGAAGATCATCACCACTTCACTTTCTATATATGTGTCTACAATTACTCATAACATTATTCCTGAGTGAGCTAGTGGGGTTTGGTGAAGCTCGCAGCGGTATGTATCACAAATATTAAAAATTTACAAAATATGTAAGTTGGTTTTTTTAAAATACTCTTTTCAATCATTTGTAATGGAATTACCTGTAATGAAACCCTTTTAATATATAGAATAATCAATACGGTTAGTTTCTGAAAAATATTATAAATTTGGGAGATACAGTAAATTGAAATTTTATATATATGATCAACATAAATTTCTAATTAGGTCCTATATTTAGGAGCCGAGGAAAAATATACATTATTTTTTTCATACCCACCCTTACACAGATTATAAATATAATGAATCGAAATAATGATATTAAATTAATTTATTTATACTTTCTTACTACGTCAAATAATATTACCTGCTTCGGAGAATATGTTGAAGAATATGATAGAATATGCTAATGAAAATAGAAAAGACAAAAGCATAATGCTTTGGATATGTGGGCTGCATGTGAGGTGTATATACATATCTTAATTATAATATTTGATTTAATGGAATAGCCTCCTCTTGCCTAAGAATTTATTCTACTTTTTTATTTGCCCTTTTTAATTTAATCAGAAAGTTCTAAAATCCCAGTAGAAATTTAACAAAAAGAAAAGCTTTTTTGTATTTGACATGCATTATGGCTTTATACACATGAGGTTGGTCCATTGATAGATTCATATGATCTAAATATGCTGCTATAAAAGTTACAAAATATATATATATATATATATATATATATATATATATCTTCATTCACTTCTTTATACACACCTCTTTTAGAGTAATATTCCTTCGAATCAGTGGCAGAGTCATGAATTTTAATGACGGAGGGCGAGAATTTAGAAATATGTTAATTGGGTGAAAATTAATATTTTTTAAGAATGGAGAAAATTTCAAAAAATCTCCAAAATTTCTAGGAATTGCAAATCTGTGAAAAGAGGGCCAAATAAAATTACATAAAATGTCCACAGTTTATAAAAATTACATTTCTGCCAATAATATATAGTTTTACAATTTTCATTTTAATCCCTCCAAAAATTTAATTATTTCATTTTAGTTCCTTGGTCAAAACGCACATTTTGACCAAAGGGAACTACGTCAACTTTCTTCTTCAACAGACTTGAGAAAAAGAGAGTTACATCGAGACTCTGGACATCACATGCTTGTCAATGTTTTGAGAAAACCTTGCCAACTGTAATATCTTATGCTTGTCAATGTTTTGAACATTTCAATTGTGTTTAGTGAATGTGAAGTAAATTCTATTATTATTTACAGGAAGTTGGCAGGCGGTTGATTTCTGGAAAGGGGCATGAGATGCTGGATTTTGAGACAGATGAGAGAAGGAAGAAGATTAGAAAGGTTAGAGAATCAGCATATATGGAAATGTGTTTATTATCTATCAGCAGAAATTCTTACTTTGACAGTAACGTAAGATGGCTGGCCAAAAAAAAAAAAGACAGTAACTTAAGATGAGCCTTGGTTTACTAATATAAGAAATTTTTGGGTGGGACCAGGTGATAAGGTCTGGCCAGATCAAAAGATTAAGTAAGATTTTTCCCCCTAATTAATGTGTTTATTCAATTCCTATGTATAATTTATTTTTATAGCGTTTTGCTTTCCTATATTTTTCGAACTTGCCCAATACAGGTGCATATTGTGATTTTTAAGTTGACCTAAAATATCTACTCATTACATTTGTGATTTTTTTTTGTTACATTCATTCTTCCTAACCCCAATGCACATGGTTGGGGGGGTCTGGGCAAGGATTTGTAATAGTCGGGTTTTGGGTATATTACACAAGGACTTGCCCAGACACGTTCCAAAACTTACCACCCTTACTCAAAATGAAATCTACTCGTTACATTTGTGATTTTTTTGTTACATTCATTTTTCCTGACCCTAATGCACATGGCTAGGGGTCCAAACAAGGATTTGCAACAGTAGGATTTTGGTTGAATAGGACATGGACTATTTTTGTGCTGGGCGCTCCTGGAGTAAAAGTTTGTTGGCCAATTTGTACCTTAACCCTTAAAAAGTTTACATTTTAAAGGACATTGGTTTTTTTCTAATGGCGTTGTGTTGACTTTACATTTTTAAAAGTTTTTTGGTATTTTTGATCCACTTAAAAGTTTTTTGTGTTGGGCGCTCCTGGAATAAAAGTTTATTGACCAATCTGCACCTTAACCCATTATTTTATCATGAACATGTATACGTGTGCGTGCTTGTTTTTTTTTTCCTAGTATGAGGTATTTTGGTACTTTTATCTCCATTTTGAATGTTCATAGGTACTTTTGTACCTCTAAAATTGGCCCGTTTGGTTTACGGAATCGGAGGTGATGTAATGTAATGATGGTTACATGAATTTGTTTGATTCGTAATTAAGAAAATATGATACATATGCTTTAAAAAAAAATTGGTTGGATTACGTCGAATATGAAAATATGTGAATAATATAGCAAAAGACAAAAGTAGCCATGTCTACACATACATATATAATGTACACGTTAAATTCATAGTAATTTTTTTTTTTAATGAAGAGGATTTCATTAGAAAATCAGAGGATGTACAACTGAACAATTGAAAAGCTAAAAGAAGAAAAACCTATAACAAAGAAGAAAACTTAGCAAAACAGTGTTGAGTGTGTACAGTAAGAGACTTAACATGGGCTACAATCCCTTCTATAGTAAATATCTCATTGGCAAAAATTCTCCGGTTTCAAACATTCTAGAGCTTCCAACATGTGATGCAAATACCAATCTTCCAAGAGGTGGGAAGAGATGCAGAATGGATGACTAGTTGAATGGGCAGACTGAACAAATCAAACTGAACAAATCAGAGCAATGATCAGCAAATCAGAGCAATGATCAGCAAGAAGGATTTTTTTCCAAACAGATGAGGCCATGAGGCATCCTTTAAGAACATGATCAAGGCTCTCCAAATCGGACTGGCAGAGAAAGCAAGACGTGTCTGTTATGAGGCCCTTTCTAGAGCGCTCCTCATTAGTTAACATCTTCCTTTTAAGGAGTAACCATGTGAAAGTCCGAACACGCTGTGCCATAGGAAGTTTCCCCACCATTGGCCATATTGGGTTGGGATCATTCCAGTTCAAGACTTCTAAAGCTTTGTAAGCTGATTTGGTGGTGAATGTCCCCCGCGTTGTTAAATTCCAATAGTAGGATCTAGCATGAGGAGCTGTGTGAATTCTAATAGAGGAAATGTCCTTAAGCACAGTGGGGGATAAGAGGTGTTGGAATAGTTGCTAGTTCCAAGAGCCATCCTCCCTCACAAACTCAACAATTTCTTTTGACAGATCTCGAGCAGGAATGGGGGAGAAGGAGAGATTTTTTTTCGTGGGCCTAAATCCCCCACCCAGTAATCATTCCAGAAGAAAGTTTGTCGTCCATCTCTCGGATGCCATTTGATATGGAAGGAAGTATCCTCCCATAACTTTAGTAGACCTTTCCAGAAGTAAGACATTTGAGCTCTCTGTGTGACTTCCCCTGAGTTCGAAACTGCATATTTTTGTCTCAATACTCGAACCCAAAGGGCGTCCGGCTAAGAATGAATTTTGTAGATAAGCTTCTTCATAAACGCTTTGTTTTGGGATTCGAGATTCAGTAGACCAGAACCTCCATGCTTAGTTGGTTGACAGAGGTCCTTCCAGTTAACCAAACTATTCCCTTGTGATTACCAGTATGGCCCTAAATGAATTTCCGGATAATCTTGTTAATCCTCAATAAACAAGGATAAGGCAAGGTGATGCTTTGCATAGTGTACATTTGTATCGATGCTAAGACCGACTTAGCGAGGGTAATTCGTCCTGTTAGGGATAAATAATGGCTCTTCCACCCTGCTAGTTTTGACTAAACTCTATTAGTTATGTACTCAAAGGTGGTAGATGACACATGGCCTGTTAGAAGTGGGACACCCAAGTATTTGCCCAGGGAAAGTGTTTTCTGATAGCCTAATTTATCACAGATGGCCTTACAGACCGAAGGCTCTACAATTTTGGAGAAGTAAATCTTGGTCTTTGACTGGCTAACCTTGTGGCCCGATAAGAGACAAAATTATTGCATGATGTTGTTGATCAAGTCCGCTTGTTGGAGGGATGCGTGACCAAAGAGTACCAGATCATCGGCGAAGAAAAGGTGGGATAAATGGACACCTTGCTGGCCAAGTTTAATAGTCTTCCATTCTCTAGTATGAACTTTGGCCTGGATGAGCTGAGATAAGCATTCCATACAGAGCACAAAAATATATGGGGAGAGGGGATCGCCTTGTCTAACTCCACGCTCAAGCTTGAAGGAAATGGTTGAACTGCCATTCCATAGAACTGCCATGGAAGTGGAAGATATATATAAGTCATGATTAGGCAGACCAGATAGTGCGGGAGACCAGAGTCATATAAGGTATCCTCAATGAAATCCCAATGAAGGCGATTAAAGGCTTTTTCCAAATCGAACTTAATTGCCATCCAACCCGTCTTTCCCTGTTTACCCCTCATGGAATGAATAACTTCCTGGGCTATTATAATGTTATCAGTAATATTTCTGCCACAAATAAAACTGGTTTGAAACTGACTGATAAGGTCAAGGAGTATTGGTCTAAGACAGTTGGCAATAGTTTTGGAAAGGATTTTGTATAACACAGAGTAGAGGCTTATCGAGCGAAAATCACTGATAAGATAGGGATGGTTGAATTTTGGAATCAAGGCTATAAGAGTATGATTAAGGGACAGTGGAAGAGGGGTATGACCATATGCTTTGTACAAATGCTAAAACACTCGGACCAACAAACTCCCACTGAGATTGATATAATAAGGCGTGAATTCCATCAGCACTAGGGGGTTTTAAAGGCTTCATTTCAAAAAGGGATTTCTTGACCTCGTCCAGGGTTACCGATTTATCAAGAGCTAGCAATTGGAGGCTAGAAAGTCCAGGGAATGCTCCATGAATCGAGAGGGGAGAAGGCGGTGAGTTGGGCAAAGAATATAACTCCAAGAAGAAGTGCTTGGCATGATCAGCCAAAATCTCTTCTTTGACAAGCCATACGCCATCACTGTTTTTAAGCTGAGAAATCTTGTTTTTCTTCTAGCGCATCAGGGCCTTCATATGGTAATAATGGGTGTTGCGATCCCCTAAGCATAGCCACTATGAGGAGGACTTTTGGAGCCAAAGGAGTTCTTCTTGGAAACAGACTCCTTCAAATTCGTCTTTCAGAGATGATTCTAGTTCGAAAAGAGACTTGCTAGGATCCCGAGCCGGATCTTCATGCTTCACCTGAATGCCCCTGATTCGACTCAGGAGACGCCTTTTGCGTTTCCTAATTGCACCAAAGGATGCTGAATCCCAACTCCTTGCTTCAGCTGAGAAGATGTCGAGGTAGTTCAGAATGTCTCCCCCTTGCTCCCAGATGCGTCGGACCAAGGGCCAAAAATTCCTGGTGAGAGAGCCAATGGGCCTTGCAAAAGGGCCTTTGTCTTGGGCTTGTATAGGAGGAGGAGTCCAGCTTGATTAATATAGGCCTATGATCCGAAAGGATCTTGGGTAAATGATCAATTTCATAAGTATGGAATAATTGAACCCATTGAGAGTTGCATAAGGCACAGTCCAAGCGCATGAACAAGGTACCCCTCCTCCAGGTGAATTTTGGGCCATTTGAGCCCATATTCAGAAGACCATTACTATGGATAAAATGATTAAAAAGGACACAGCCGTGGGCTCTCCTAACAAACCCCCTCTCCTTTCTTCCTAGTTGAGGATAGAATTAAAATATCCTGCTAAGAACCATGGGGAGGAAAGATTTGTTGCCAGATAATTAAGGTCAGACCAAAGGTATTTACGACGATCGGGTACGTGCGAGGACTCCCACAGACAGTAGTGAAGAGAAATTTTGAGGTTTGATCACTCCAGGCAACCTCCATATGGACAAACTGGACACTATTTTCTAAGATGTTTATTGAGACATTAGAGATCCATAAAATCCAAATGCCACCAGAAAATCCAGTTGCTTCGATCCGATGGGAATATTGATAACCGAGTTTTTTAATGACCTTATCAACTGTGATGCCAAAGATTCTTGGCTCAATTAACACAAAGATATCAAGCTTATAGTTAGCTACAAAGGATTTGAAAATTGAAGGAAACTTCCTATCAGAAGCTCCTTGGCAATTCCAAGTTATTATAGACATAAAATTAATTAATTAATTCGAGGGGTTGGGAGTAAAAGAGACTCCCTCTACCAAAGCCGTTTGGATCACCATGAATTTCCCTGGCAATTTGCTTCATAACGTGGATAGAGGGCCCAGAAGTGTCTAAATTGGGCCTCGCCCCTAGTTTGTGAATAGAGACCCCCAAGGCAAGTTTAAGGCCCCTGCTGGTGGATTGGGGGTCATTCCCATGGTTGGGCTGATGATCTGGCCCACCTGACTTGGTTAGGTAATCTTGGCGGCAATAAGGTAGTCTAGGGTCATTGATGAGAAGGGTAGAATGGTAAGTCTCATCAAGAGACGTAGAGGCAGACCGAGCAGCATAGTAAGGCAAATTCAGTTTTGATTAGGAAAACTCCAGTTTTGATTTACAAACTCCAGTTTTCAACTACCAGAAAATTTGTGAATGTTTTCTCTTATGAGGAAACTCGCGTTTTGGTCATACAAAGAGCTCTCAAAGTTTTGAACTTAAGAAAACTCCAGTTTTTATTTCAAAACTCCAATTTACACCAAACAGAGAGTTTGTCAAGTTTTGTGAACTTGACCAAACTCGAGTTTGTGTTTTCCAAACTCGAGTTTGGGCTTGGCAAAGAGTCTAAATATTTTTCATCTTTTGCAAACTCCAGTTTACATTTGGAAACTCCAGTTTGCACTTAGCCAAGCCTTTTGTAAGTTTTCCCAAGTTATGAGAAAACTCGAGTTTGTATTTGGAAACTCGAGTTTAGCCTTGACGAGAAAGTTAACATGTTTTATCATCTTGAGAAAACTCAAGTTTACATTTGAAAACTCCAGTTTTCACTTAGAAAAGATTTTCAAAGGTTTTCAATTTTTAGAGCAAACTCGAGTTTAGTTTTGGAAACTCGAGTTTGTACTTCTGCAGAGCTTTGCTCATTCATCATTTTGGAAACTCAAGTTTACAATTGAAAACTCCAGTTTTGAGCTTTTGGACTTAAACATGTTTTCACTATAAAAGTCCAAAACTCGAGTTTGGATAAATAAAACTCGAGTTTGTGTCACTGGTTTTGAAAATCAACTTGCTCGAATTTCTGAAATCTTCCCGTTTGATCTTAATACTTCTTATCATCACTCATTACTATTCTTAATTATGTTTAATCAATTTGTTAGTGAGTTTCAGATGGTTTAGAAGATATTAAATGAAGATTTGAACAAAAGCAAAAAGTGACGTCAGCACATTAAATGCAAAGTCCAGAAAACTTGCATCCTTTTGGACAATCATTCTACACATGTTGCAAAGGGATTAATGTTTCCTTTCCACATCCAGTAGCTGCTCTTCCAATAGATTAATATTCAAGAAGTCAACCATAAACTTCTGTTGAACTGGATTAAGCAAAGAGTAGAGAGAGGAGAAAACCAAAGCTTAACCTAATCCTTCCTGAATGTCTCCAACGATTACATTGAAGATTACAACGGTCATTTAATGCTCTCTTAGTATAAATAGAGTTGCATTCAATTCTTCTCAACAACTAATCTGCTGAAAACGAATTGCATTCAAGTTTACCAACTACTCTTTCAGTTTTCACTTGTAAAGTATCTTTTGATACATTGATCTTCAGTGATTATATTTATTCACTCTTAGAGAGAGTTCATTTATTGTAAGTATCTCAAGTCAGGGGACTTGGAGATTGAGATATTGATTGCAACTTGTAAGGGGGAGTAAGTTCTAGTGAGAGAATTACTCTAGAGTTACAGAGTATGTAATCAATTGAGATAGTGAAATCCCAGAGTGTTTGGGGACTAGACGTAGGTCAAGAGATTGGACCGAACCAGTATAAATTCCTTGTGTCTTGCTTCTCCTTTCTCTTCTTTGTTATACCCTATTTTTAGTGTTCAAAAACAGAGTTTTAGAAAATAATTTTTAAAGTCCCTAATTCACCCCCTCTTGGTGAATAAGCTCCACTTTCACTTCATACTCAACAAAGATGAGTTCACCGTCCACCATAATCTTAGAGATTAATGGCTTAGTGAGGTCTAAACATACTGCAAGGCGTGCAAACTTTCCATGGTCGCCAGAGGCAATGTTGTAATCGACACGGATGACCTCTCCAAAAACACTTCCAATGGACCGAATAACACTCTTGTGGTAGTAGCTCGCTAGAAGTTTAGGGAGTCGAACCTAGCCGATGATCTGGTTAACAACATGTTCATGAGGCCTAAATAAGGGTGACCAGGGTTGAACAGTGAGGTAGTGACCGAAAATCATCCATGGGCCACTAAGGAGGGCATTTTGGTAGTCTATATCTTCTTCGAATCAAACCAAGAAGCAGTCGTCATCAAGATCCGTGAGCTTCAACTGTCCTAATGGTTTCCAGAGGTTCTGGAGTTGTGTGCGAAGGTGACGGTAGCCAATCCTACGCCCCAGCAGCTTGACAACCACCGCCAAGCCTATCTTCTGGTTTAGAGCCTCTTGAACGTGGATTGCAAAATCCACCATTAGAATGTTTCCATTAAGGCCAATGGAAACATCGCCCTATTGAATAGTAAAGTCGGCTTCCTCCTCTTCGGAGGACCCAGAGTCAAAGTTCGAGAGTTTATCCTTGAAAGACGGAGCTATCGGAATGACATTGGTTGTTACTTCATCCATTTGAGCATCTTGTGCGGGGGGGATCTCGGGTGTCATTTGTGTCTCAGGAACAATTGAGACAGAGGCAAGAGGGTCAGTTGAGGAAGGTGCCGGAGGAGCATTAGCCTTCATGTTATCACCTAAGTCTTGGCCTTCATCTAACTTAGCTCTTTTGCTAGTCTGATCTTCACCGGGGTAAGGCAGGGGTTCATTCTTCAGGGAGACAAAGGCGAGGGGGTCAGTTGAGGAGGGTGCCGGAGGAGCATCAGCCTCCATGTTATCACCCAAGTCTTGGCCTTCATCTAAATTGGCTCTTTTGCTAGTCTGATCTTCACCGGGGTGAGGCGGGGGTTCATTCTTGAGGCTGGATTCGAATGGAACAATATGTTGCATGGTAACGGCGAAGGGAATTCTAGAGAGAAGGGAGAGCTTCTTACTCTAACCCATTAAAAAACATGTTGTAATTTTTTTTTTATTTTGTGCAGGGAACGCGTTTTGTTCATAATAATTTTTGGATATTCAATGGTAGAAATATTGTGGTGTATAAATTGGATTCATGACAATTTTCTTAATACTTAATGATTGGAATACTATTTAATAAGATATTTTAATATTTTTTTAATGGTGGAATATGATTTTTTTTATATTATTAATTGTAATTTTTAAATATTTAACAGTGGTAATTGTTTAACATTTAATAGCATTTATGGTAGGAATGCTGATCAATTTAAAAATTATAATGACAATATTGTATTTTTCATTTGATTCTTTGGATGTCTACATACTCATTTATCAATCCTAACAATGTAATCATTTTTACATTACACAAACTCAACTAAACGCGTAATCAATCTGATGCATCAAGATTACACGTAATCCCTCTCTCATGGAATCAAATCAAACGAATTCATAATTATTTTTGCACCTTTACCAAAAAAAAAAATCATACACGCACCTTCAATATTTTTGAGTAATGGACGGTTACTCTATTTTAACAGATGTGCCATTTTTACCCTTATTTATAATTTTATAATTACTTTTATATTAAAAAAAGTTCATTGTTACTTTTACACTTTTAATGTAAATTTATGATTATTTTGTACCTTAACCCATAAAAATATAAGACTATGTTCTTTGACAGTAACAAATAATAGTACAAGATGTTGAATCACACCACAAAAATATTCGTAGCTAATCTGATTTAGAGAAAATTGGGGGAAAATCCCCTTCCAAAATTTTATTGTTGAGAAAGACTGAAAATTCTGATTTAGGTTCTTCCCGGTGTACCAAAGAAAAATAAATAAATAAATAGGGGGCTTTTCCATAATTTCCCCTTTAATTTACTGCCAAGCATGAATAGATTTTTTTTTTTTTAAGTTGCCCATTTGGTATTCAGAATTTCACCCTGACCAAACAGCTTTGACCAAAAAAACATGAATAGATGAAAGCTTCCGGCATAAGGACGTAATTCTAGAAATGATTCGACATCAAGTCCAAAAATTCAAAAGAAAGAATAAACAATTCAGTCATTCAAAACAGCAACTCAACTTTAATAACTGTTACCAGCACTCATAGTAGTGCAATGATATTGGGAATTGTTTCCCTATGGTGCAAGGTTGAACCCCCTCCCCTATCGCCTATATATATCAAAAAAAAAAAAAAACTTTAATAACTGTTACCGGCAAATTTAGTATTAAGATTCATTTCTCCCCCTAAGTCCTGGGTTCGATCCCCCCCTCCTACCGCCTTGTTTCAAAAAAAAAACTTTAATAACTGTTATCACAACAACAACAACAACTTTAATAACTGACAAGCGTCCAAAAATAAGAAAATCTTTAATTGGAAAATTGATCTTTTTCCGAAATACCCATTTCTTGCTTCCCTTCCTCTTAATCAACATAACAATTAAATATTAGGATTAGGATTATCTTGTTTACATTTCCAATCCACCACCCAGTGGCGGAACCAGAAAAAAAATTTAGTCCGGGCCAAAAAATAAACATATTGAACTTCTCTCTTTAATTCTTATTATAAAGACATCAACTAACAAGTATATTTGGTTCTTTTTTATAAAAAACACTCGCTTTGTTTACAAATAGCATTAAATATTTTTTTCCATGTATACCTATAATTAAAAAGGTAGTGAGTGAGAGTAATAATTAATAAAAATTAATTATTACTATTTTTTAGGAAAAAAAGAAGTAATAATTAATATGATATTAGAGTTTAGTGTAATTAATAGGGATAATATTGAAAATTACTTAAATTTTAGGACAAATTTAATTACTTTAACTGTTTTTATTGATCATGAGAATTGTTAGTTGGTTCGCTTAAATAAAGGCGAGAGAGAGTATTTCTTAAATAGTATCAAATAACCCTGGAAAAATATAAACAAATAATAACAGATAATTATAAATTAAAACAATATATAAGATAATACTAATCTTTTTGGTATCTCAAAAATGTTAATTTTACTTTCCTCTCATAGTCTAATGAGTAATGAAACAAACATTATCCTTACAGAAAAGATAAAAAATTAGTTGTAGCCAAATAAAATATCATATAATAAATACATATATATTCTAACAAATTTTATAAGATCAGTCAGCCATAAAGGCGTTCCGCCACTGCCACCACCATCCTTAGTTTTGGGGTAAAAATAAGTCAGTTAAGACTTTTTTTCCTTTCTATTTTTGCAAAAAATCATCCATCAATGTTGAATACAGTATTTTTCCTGAGTACTGCTATAGATGCTAGATACTAGGTGCCACAAAAAAAACATATTTTAAAGTGCTGAGTGTACTAAATTAATTTGAGATACTAAATGCTACTGAAAAAATATTTCATAACAATGGATGACTGTTTTTAAAAAAAAAAAAAAAACCTTATCTAACTTGTTTTTACCACAAAACCACATAATTTTGAGGCAAAGAATGAGAGCAGATCAGAAGGTAATGGAGAGAATCATTGGCCCTAAATACCTACTTATATTTATTATTTACATGTATCCTTATAAATGAGCAATACTTGCTACTGTAGAGAAATTCTTTAATACTACAATAAAAAAATCTACTGTTTTTTAATAAACAATTTTAAGCAGATTTTTAAAACTATAAACTAGCATCTCATGATGCTAAAAAAACATATAAACTTAAGTCTTTTTTTTTTTTTAAATACCCACATTCTTTAGTTTTAAACAAGGGTATTTTAGGAAAAAATAACTAATTTAATTATTTTTCTTTATATAATCAAATTAGTTAAATGGTTCTTACATAGGAGTACCTTTTTTTTTTTTTTTTCATTTGCAATTAAGTAGTTGCTTCTAGTGCTTGAAATGCTTGAGTTGGCACAACTGAATTCCCTAGCTCATCCCATTAATGTATAATTACTATCACAGAGATCATCATAAACAAAGATTGGTCAAAATTGAAGGAAAATTTTATATAGACTGAAATGTTGCCCGCATTTTTCTGATAGACTTTCCAGCTGAAGTAACTGTAATAGTAATTTAAAGTAACACAAAAAGCCAATAAATAATATGTTCAACCAACAACAATAACAAACAGAAAAAAGAAGGGGGAAAAAATCTGTATAATAGAAAAAGACAGATTAGTTCAGACAGTACAAGAAATGTCCTCAAGAACATAAATTATGAATCAAAAAAGGACATACCTAAAGGAAAACATTTGCTAACTCTAAGCTTCTTTCCTTGTTATCCTGGAATCAAGCAAAGGGTCAGATGGTAAGTAACAAAAGCCCATTGTCCATGATAGTTAGAGAAATAAGCAACATTTAACCACTAAGAGCCACTTAGTTTACTGTAATACTCCTCCAATCCTTAATATAATACTTAATTGGAGAGTTGTTATTGGTTTTAAAGATAAGACTTATTTTTTATATTTGTCAATCTTTTTCTAATTCACTCCTATTGATGCTCTCACTCAACAACAATCAAATAAGGGGGAGAGAGAGGGAATTAAGGATGATGATTAGGATGTTTAGGAAAAAAATCTCACATTAACTAAATTAACTAACTTCCTCAATCCAATCAAATTAGGTAAACAAGTCTTACATTACTGGAGAGTGCAACACAAAAATAATGATAACAAAAGAGATGATGAAGCAAAGACAAGGTTCAGGGAGAAACAAGTGCCAAAATTTACAAATAGCACATCAATCTAGTACTTGATAATTTACCTGAAACAATATATTCCCAAGGCACTTGTAATCTCATGAATGACAGATGTCGCAAAGTGCAAGTAAAGTGTCACTGTTAAGAGAAACAAACATCAGGCAAGCAGAGAGCAACATCAACTAATTTCCTAAATAATCCACCTCAAATATCAACCTAAAACTAAGCCTTACAAAATTTAACTGCAATAAGCCTTATGCCACTAAGTGGGGACCTATAAAATTTTACAATAACTAAGGCTTGCAAAATTTAACAAGTGGATTTTTTTTCCCTCAATGAGATGAGTAGCTTTACTTCCCAGGCAGACCACACGTATGAATTATAAATTGGTTCTGACCGGAGGGAAGTAATTTGCAAATAGTAGCACAACAGAATATGCTGCTCTATGCTATAAGTCTGTGATGCTGACTCTTCAATATGTTCGGTGATTGCTGGATCATTTCAGACTCTAGAAATCTCTCTCTATTGTCATTCCAAGGTCTTTGGAAGACTATAGATGGAAAGGATTCTACAAAATCTGCTATACTTTGCTGTTATTCGGTGAAAGGTGTCCTTACGTCGGACATAAAAAAGAGGCCATCCTCCTCTTTGCAGTGCTCAGCTATGAGCCATTTTAGAGCTTGAGTTTTTATTTTTATTTATTTATTTTCACTGGGTATGACATGCTTTCTTTGTTCACTTCTGAGAAATTAGGCATATCTTATCCTCTGGCCTATCCCTTTTTTATTTTTCGTCAGAAAAACTTCTGGTCCTTTTCACTTCTTTGTTTATTATGCCTACACAAAAAATAAATAAATAAAACAGTGTTAACTGTACCTGTAAATGCACAATAACCAAGAAGAACCAGTGTCTCATCCACCAAAGGAACCCTACGACATATTTTGATGAACTTGTGTAAGGGGATAAAACAACACAACACACAAATAACATAAAAGCAAATCTATCAGCTGAACACGCAATAAGACATACCCATCATTCAGCCTTGATGTAAGCGCATTAGCAATAGCAAATGGGAGATACAGGAGGGACTGTACAGTGGAAACAAACCCTTGAATCAATTATCTCAGTGCAAACAAAGCTTTGACAGTGAATCACATCCAAGAAACCAGGTTCTTTACTATGAGAGTTTTGAGCCAACTATTTTCATTTTTCAGTTACCCAACCAAGGATGTGCAGGTTGGTGACTCCATTAAATCATGAACTGTTGCTAGAGTCGTATAAATTAAAATAGATTATTCAGCCATTGATGCGTTTCATAGAACCGTAGATTTTAGTGCTGAGATACCAGTGTTCAAAGAAAAATTAGTAAAATTTGAGAAGGTTTTATTTATAGTCCAAAGGTAAGTTTTCATGTTGCGTATGTTCAAGCAATAGCACAGAAAAATACCTATATAAGGTTTTTATTGACCTGAAAAGTGCTTATAATTGAATATCAAAAGAAGTACTACGGAAAGCCCCGGAAAACATAAGTGTTAATGTTGCATATATTCAAGCTGCAAGGGATATGCATAAGTGGGCAACAAGCCAACAACAATTATAAGAACTCCAAGAGATGAGACAGAGGACTTTCCAACAAGAATAGGTCTCCGTATTATGAAACATCCTTGAGTCCTTGCTTCATTAATCTGATTTTGGAAGTTTTGATTGAGCATATATATATAAGAGAAAGTCACCCAATGCATGCTCTTTGTAGATGATATAGTTTAAAAAGAGGAGCCAAAAGAAGATATTAACTCTAAACTTGAGTTATGAAGATGAACTTTATAACCAAAGGGCTTTCACTTAAGTAGGAGCAAGATGGGATATATGTACTGCAAATTTCACAGCAGACAAGTTGGAAATGGTTTAGACATAAAAATTGGGGGATAGACCATACCACAAGTGTCAAATTTCAGGTTTACAGAACCACAGAAAAAAATGATTGAGATATTATGCATAGGTATAAGTTGGTTGGTTGAAATCGAAAAATGCAACAAATTCATTTCTGATTGCAAAATGCCAACTAAGATTAAAAGTTTTACCATCTTGTTGCAAGACCAGCGATGTTATGTAATAGTGAATGTTGGGTGTCAAAGGAACAAGAGTAAAAAAATTGTAGTATGGATAAAAATGTTAAAATTTGATGTGTGGTTATACAAGAAAATATAATATCCATTATGATTGTATGAGTAAAAATTGGCGTGGCATCTATAAAAAAAACATTAGAAAATAAATTGAAGTGATTGAAACATCTACAAAGAATGCCACTAGAAGCGCACACATATAAATGAATCATCCTAAAAATAGTCACTAGTTACTCCCTCTGGTCTTTATTATAAGGCACCAACTAGCAATTGTATTTGGTCCTTTTTATAAGGCATTTGCTTGTTTCCAAAGCGCAATAATTATTTTTTTCATGTATACCTATAATTAATAAGGGTAGTGGGTGAGAGTGATAATTAATATAATATTAGAGTTTAGTGCAATTAATAGGGGTAATATTAGAAATTACTTAAATTTTAGGACAACTTTATTGACTTTAACTGTTTTTATTGGTTTGCGAGAATTGTTAGTTGGTGATAAGGACCAGAGGAAGTATATCATAAGACAATATCCAAAATGGAAAAAAAAAAAAAAAAAAAAAAAAAAAACCTTCAACATTTAACATAAAGAAGCTCAATACCATGCACATTCCAGTTTTCAAGCCCTTGGGTTCATCACACAAGTGGGACAAAATCATCCTTCCCTGCAAAATTAAGCTTACTTCAGGGAACATTGGAGTGAAGAATTAGATTGTCCACAGTGGTGGAGCTAAGAGTGGGAGACATTGTCTGCCCAAGAATTACCAATCAACCTCAACACCTACAAGAACATGATGCATAGTGTGGGAGAGAAAGAGGCTGGGGGGGAGTAAAGAGAGAGCAAGAGAATAGCTGAATAGTGCACTAAATATTACTCACAGACATAGCTTTAAATTACAAGTCCCCTTCCCTATATGGGCTTCCAACTCCTAAGCCTTCTTCTAATGACTCCCTTACAACTACATAACTACCTTATAACTAACGTTACGCATGTTAATTACAAATTATACATCAGAAATGAAGTCAGATGTCATATAAAAAATAAATGAAAAATTGAAATGAAACATCATATCCTACAGAACAAAATTTTAAATCAAAGTCAAGATATATGTTTGGGCGTCTACAAGACTAAGAAGAGTTTACAGAAACAGAATGCAAGGAAAATGAACTTTGTATAGATTAAAATCTGAAAACATTAAATTATTTATTAAATGGGAACTGAAAACGTGGCTTCTCAAACCATTTTTACACCACCGAATTCGTTGAGTTGCTCCTTTTTCAGTACTTTTAAAGTGATTAAAATTTGTTCATCCTCCAAACAGCCATGATTATTTATATAGAATTTTATGGCATGTAACCAGCTACAATGTTATCAAAGTACAACGCAAAAGACAGTAATGCAACAAAAAACCATTGTGAAATTCTTAATCAATTAGAATTTAATTGAGAAACACAGCTATCTTACCACCAGAAACCCAAAAGCAAGTCCTGTTCCTATAATAACTAAATGTGGGTAGTTTCCAAGGATGTCAGATGGTGATAAATATTGCCTGCCCACAAAATACAATCGTGTTTATATATACAAGAGAAAAGAACATGCACTATTGAAGAAAAGGGAACCAAGGAAAAAAGAAAGAGCGTGACTCAAATTATACCACAGCATAACTCCTCCCAAGAGGACTGCGAATGGGTAAAGCTGCACAAAAAGAGAACATATCAACAAAGAAACTAGAATTTTGGAAAATATCCAACACAAAAGGTTTTACCATTGCCAGGGCAAGTGGCATGCTTCCATTCCTTGACTTGACTACCTTGTAAACATTACAAACACTGCACAAAACCAAAAGATTGACATGTTACAAATGTCACATAATTAGTGAGGGGTAGTCTATTGAGAAGCACAAGAAACATTTTGAATTTTTTGGGTTAGTAGAATCATTTTGAACATATAACAAAAGAATCGTTGTTTATAATCACACATGGAGAGATTTTTCCTGTTATCCATAAGAACCCGATAGAAGATCTAATGTCATCTATCATCTACCTTGCTCAATAATTTCAGTCTACCACCATCTCATGAAGTATATGGTACAGAATGGTCTGCCTAAACATTTTTGCCAAATTTACCATTTGACTAGAATGCATACTTTGGTAATTTGTATCAGAAAATTGAACTTGTAAACTACATTCAATGCTGAAAAGCTTGTACATTACTATCAAATATACGTACTTGAACGTGACTGTTGGTATAACAGCAAAAGCTATCATAAAAAACAATACAGCTCTGTATGTAGGAATTCCTGAAATCCAGAAGAATGAAACTCATAATTTTACTGAAAGAATTAACAGAATGACTAGATTATATGCACACCCTTATTCTATTACTGGCTTCTTTGAAAGTGGGGTAATGGGTATTCAACAAGTTAATTTTTAAGCACATTGGAATAAATAGCAGGAAAATCCCCCTCTCAGAAAATACAAATCAAGACATCAGTATCTAGAGATGCAATATTCAAATCATTTCATAAAAATCTAAAAGGCCTTGAAAAGGATGCCCCGATTCTTGTATAATTCTCAACATACAAGTTCATTATCAGGCTTACAATGTTAAATTATAACATCATGTAGTAACGACTTTTAAGTTCTCCAGTGAACATGAAAAATGAAATGAAGAGCTAGATGAAAATAATGACATGTTACATATAAATGGTTTAAGCCCAAAAGGCATGTATATGTTATGGCATAATAGACATATAAATAAAATCATTCATCAGTTTTATCCTTCCAGCCTAAACTTTTGGGTTAACCAGTCTTTGGCAGATAATATAAACATAGCAAAAAAATGAAAGAGGGCTATGTGAAGAAAAATTCCAAAAGATACAGTGCATATAGAAGTAATCATTTATACCAACAAAAAGTGACTATATATGAAACTTAGTACAGACAGAAGTAATCATATACTTAAAGAATAGAGCTCAAATCAAAACCTTTGGGTCCCAAAACTGACCAGTATATCATATAATGAAGGACAGTCTTACCGGCAATAAGAGGCACCCAGTTTAGAAAGGGCAAAGACTTTCCAAATTGCTGAACCCACCACTCAGCACCTGAAGATCGGAATAGTAAAATAATAGTTTATCAAGGGCAGCATAGATGAAAAATCAAATTGAATATTACAATCTGGAAAATTAAGAATAGAACTGGAGAAGCAGCATACCTACAGCAGCAGTAAAAAAGTGACAGACATAAATAAGCATAAGACCCTCCGTAGGACCATTGACAACTGGCAGTATAAGTGTATTTGTGAAATAGCTGCATTCAAAAGAAAATCAATAATGCTAGTGTAAAAATATGTGTGGAGAAGATAATTGAGAAGAATAAAAAAAAAACAATTATATACAATCATAAAAAAGTATGATTTTACAGAGTAAGATATACAAAAGAAAGTACCCATTTAATAATAGCAGTATAAACAGGACCATTGGCACATGATATAAATTTTTTTTTTCAAAACTATTAAAAAATGAGCCTACATTGAGAATCCCAACTTAGCCAAAAGCACCTTGTTCTGGCAGAAGGGCAGTCAAAACAAAGTTTAATATGTAAACCACAAGGCAGTCCATAAAAATTAATGGAGTTTCCTATAAAAAAGCAAAAGAGAAAAAAATCTATGTAACATGTTATATGGCGCATAACAAGAAGAAACATGATAACTTACTACTCCCATGTTGCACCATAGAATGGAACTGCAGATATTAACCAGAGCCAAAAAGTACTTCTTCCACACATAATAGTGCTCCCAAAAGCCAATGATTCAAACTGATACAAATTTCAACAGATGATTGTCTTTATTCTCTTTTAAAGGTTAAAGAGTTTATAGATATCAACCAAAACTGCAGACATACTGTACAAGCAAGCGCATCGCATCCTGCAACGCAGTATAATATATATTCATCACTATCAAATTGCATGGATAAAGATAAACAATTGAAAAATAAATATTGCGATGCAAATTTACCATGGTCAAACAGCTCCCCTAATGGGCTTGAAGAATTTGTCCTTCTAGCTTGCTTCCCATCCACAGCATCGAATGTCTAGCATTTATTTTTTTAAAAAAAAGAAAATTAATGACATAATATGGTTGGAAAAGTTAGTAAATTCTTCTATAAAAAAAATTCAGTTTTAAAATATAGATTTTTGTACAGTCAATTCTTCTATAATAAGAAATAGGATGTCAAATCTAAACATGCTTTAAAATCAAAATATTTTAATATACCACCCCCCTCCCCAAAAAAAAAAACACACACACACTCAAAGCCATCAATAATTAAAACCTTAGGTTTCATTAAACTCAAATAAGCACATGAAAACAGGACATCATGATATTCACAAAATCAGATAACAAATATAAGAAATGAGATCAAGGCAATGGATTAAGAAAAGTAAGCAAATTTTATTAGGCTAAAATCAACAAAGCCAAAAAAAAAAGTAGCATGCGATACTGCTATATGAGCAATATCATGACCTAAGCTGACCTGATATAAAAACAGAAGTAGTCCATGAGCAAAATGAACCCATCTTGGTGGAGGTGAGTCCAATTGAGGTGAGTATATCTGCATCAATAGTTAATATGGAAAAATTAGCATGGTTTGATGATTCACAGGATTCAAATTTCCTTCCATGAGCATATCAAATGTAAAATTGAACTATTCTAACAATGAAAGGTTCTATGAAGGCATCCAAAAAACATGTAATTAACCAGCAACCATATCAAGACTACATATAAATGGTATTCACTCATAACAAATTTCATCATATCATTTCACAAAAAGAGAAAAACGAAAGTGAAGCATAACAAAAGTGCAAAATTTATCACTACTATAAGTGGCAGCATTATCAAGTAGGAAAACTGTTAGCAGGTCCCACTTACATAGCCAAGCAGTGCAGACACTAGCAAAAACATGAACCCAGTCAGAGTTATCTGTAACCAACGATAAATGAATTATCAGTGCCAAGGATTGGTTCATGATGTCAAAAGAAACAGTTATGAAGAAATGCTAAAATGAGAATGCGCAAAGACATACCATATTTGGACTGCAAATCCAAGAATATCAATATGCCAACAGAGGGGCGTAAATGCAAGAAAGGGTAGAAGTTAGTGAAATCCAAAACTATAGCCAAAGAGTAAATAAAAATATTATCTTCATATATTTGTATTTGTCTGCGTTTACAATCAAAAACCATAACAGATTAAACATGCCTCTAACTAAATGAGGAAGTGGAACTTTGGCAAGTTGCAACCATTTTAGCCCCCAACAACAGATCATAAGAACAGAAAGTTACTGGATGTCATTAATTTTTAAATGTCACAAATGCTGTACTATTGTCATTATTTATCTTAAACAACTGGAGAATGATTATTTCAGAAAAAAAGTTCAATAACAACCCTTCCAAAGTACAAATATCTGTCAGTTTATTCTCAGTATGAACTACTGTAACTGTAATTATAGCTGTATGAAGTTCAAAAGAACGTTTAAGAACAGAAACTAAACCGATGCTGATTCCTAAATATTATACAACTGGATCCTAAGGATCTGTTTGGTAAAAGAATGGAATAGAATAAAAAAGGTGATTTTGAGGGTGAAAAATAATCCTAGTACTCCCAACTTAGAAAAGTAACCAAAAAAGGATAAAAACTGTTAATAATTATTACAAAAATATAACAGGCATTTAAAAAAACTTCCTGAAACCAAAGGGGGCCCTGAATTAATGAATTGATTAAGGGTGAAGATATACTGAGGCTAATTTTCAATTCTAGAATGCATGTTTAATGACACTGACAACACTAATTGCCAGTATATTACAATAATGTTATATTATGCAATTACAACATATTCAATAGAAGAGCTTTAGAAAACAAAACAAAAAACACCAGCCGACTAATGATCATAATATGATATAGTATACTGAGAGTGAACAAATATTTATTACTATAAAACAGGCAAGTCACAACATAGAAAAAATATTTTTTCCAGAGATGGAAGTACTCACGGCATCCATAAAGGGAAGAGAGTAACAAAGCGACTCCAGAAAGGCTGGAGAACATATTTAGCGAGGTAGGAATGATCTACACCACTATATTTGTATCTATGCAGAGCTGCTACACCATGAGCGCCAATATAACCCATTGTCTCAGACAAATCCTGAACTTTTTCTCCTTCAAAGGCTAACTAAGCCTCTGCACGACCTGCAGAACTTTGAAACCGAATAACTATGCGAATATGCTTGATATCAGAACCAAGAAACTTACTGAAAATTAAAGTGTATACTAAAAACAAATTGAACTAATCAACTAAGTTAAGAGATGACTAGCCCGCCACAACACAAATTGATTTATATGAAAACAAAAAAGGCAAGTACTCTGATTCGCGCTGAAAGTGCACATTTCTCAAACTAAAGAAGATTGGACCAGACCAAATCAAACTAACAGATCTAGAGGTACAAAGAACCAAATATTTATGAAAACATAAGAAATGAGAAACGTACAGATCAGGAAAGCAAATAAGAATCTCTGCAAATGTAACCGAATGAAAGAAGGAGGGGAAAAAACAGAAACAAAAAGTTTCAAACCTCTTTGAACAGTAGAGGGCGGTGCAGGCTCAGCGAAAACGACAGAATCGGAAACCTGCAAAACTGGAGTTTGTAATAATAAGACGAGAGTGGGTGAACAACAAACAAAACAACACTTGGTGCTGCTTCCTTGCTTTGCCCTCGTCCTCCCCTGACAGGCGACAGCAACGGCAACTAGGCAAATAAAAGTAAGATAATTAAACTCAATTAATACGTTATTACATTAATTAATCAAATTAATTACCATGTATGGCTTATTAGCTTCTTACCTGAGAGCTTAATGCAAATCCCGTCTCTTAAACGCCATCTTATTCCATCATAACGAAGACAAGGGAAGAGGCCTTTCACAAATCACAGATAAAAGTAATACACTTTACAGCAACAAAAGATGCTTTTTAGATTTTTTCAATGGAAAATTTATTAAAGGTTTTCTTTTACAAAAAGTATTATTTAATGATGTACTAATTAGCTTATTGGTAAACTTTGAGTTGGTTTGGGATGACATCAAATGCTGAAAAAAGTCCACCAGATACTGAAAAAGGCCCAACAGAAATGAAAACTAAATTTTTGTGTGTTTTGCATGGCTTCAACATCTTATGGGCTTTTGGTTGTAAAGTTGCTTTTCTGTTGAAGCTAATGGGTGGAGCTTCTGATCTCATCAAAATGACTTCTGAAATTGCTTATTGCAATGAAGCATCCTCATTATTTATCTTTAACACAAATGAATCGTGTTTGTGACGAAATCAGAAATCAACTTGTAGGAGATAGGTTTATTTAAACACTTCATTGTGTTGTATTTTTTTAATGGTAATTTTATTATTTTATTTAGCAAACTTATATTTATTTTTAATTTTTTATCCCAAATTATCACATTATATATATATATATGTATGTATGTATGTATGTATGTATGTATGTATGTATGTATGTATGTATGTATGTATGTATGTATGGGAAAAACACTTCTCATGTTGTAGGAGAAATGTATTCTCATATCACACACACATGAAATGGTGGGACCCACATATATATATATATAGGGGATAACATATCTGCCTCTGCGGCAGATATATTTATCTGCCTCTACCCAAAACAGTGTCGTTTTGCCTCTCAAACACACTCTCCGTGCCAACTTAAAGAGAATAGAGGGTCCACATTTAATAATTATATCATTTACTAAACAAACATATTTTCATCTACTTTTTTGTCTTTTTCTCCCTTTTTCAATCCATTTGACCACTCTTCTAATCATCTACACAGACAGCAAATTGAAGGAGTAGGCAAGAGGCGTAGCTTTTGTGGGAGGCTCTTTATTCAACCTAAAATAAAAAAGAACTACTCAAACCAGACCTGCAGTTTCTTTGTTCTTTTTTGGCGTGTTTCTAAACTCTATGAACATTTTGAAGATTCATGTGGGTCGATGAAAAGAACATTCCATTATTTCCAGTGAAGTTATGTTATTCCGGTGAGACTCGTAGAATTTTCTGGTGCGTTCCCGGCGAACTTTTCCAGATTCCGGCGAGATCATGAACCCCAACTTAAACAGCACCTCTGATTCTTTTCTTTTTTTTTGCTCAAACATCTCTGGTTCTTTTTTTTTTCTTTTTTTGAGGATAGACGAAGCACAAATAGTGATCTTCCAATAATTTAATTTCAGTTTAAGAATGTAATTTACAAACCAGTATTGGAAGCAACAATTCCCGTGATACATGAAGGATCCATTAATTAACTTTTTGGATCAAAGTATCCAACATCTACAAGATCAGGGATCCTGAGGCCCTTCAAACTATCTATCCCACAACAGGTTCACAGGTCCACGAATTTCTGGGAGTAGTGGATCAGACCTACTTTCCATGTTCTGCAGTAATTCCTTGCATATTGTTGACACATCACTGGGACTGCTGCCGGAGTGGCTACCGAAGCAACGGCTTCTCCATCGGCGGAGGACGACGCCGTTTCAGACGCCATCACCGGGACGCAACAAGTGACCCTGTGTAGGCTCATCCAAAGAACATCTCAACATCTCTCTGGTTCTTGAATATAAGATGAACACGCCAAAAAATAACAAAGAAACTGCAGGTCTGGTTTGAGTAGTTCTTTTTTATTTTAGGTTGAATAAAGAGCCTCCCACAAAAGCTACACCTCTTGCCTCATCCTTCAATTTGCTGTCCGTGTAGATGATTAGAAGAGTGGTCAAATGGATTGAAAAAGGGAGAAAAAGACAAAAAAATATGAAAATATGTTTGTTTAGTAAATGATATAATTATTAAATGTGGACCCTCTATTCTCTTTAAGTTGGCACGGAGAGTGTGTTTGAGAGGCAAAACGACACTGTTTTGGGTAGAGGCAGATATATTTATCTGCCGCAGAGGCAGATATGTTATCCCCATATATATATATGTGTGTGTGGGTCTCACCATTTCATGTGTATAGGAATCTTCTTCTTCTCATGCAACATGAGAAGTTTAAACCCATATATATATATATATATTGTGTGTGTATAATTCATGCCCTTTTCAGTCATTTTCCATCTTAACTATCTTTTCAAAAGTTATGTCAAACAAGTACTCATTAGGAAAAAAGCCACTTCTGCGGTTCTGCTACCACTATTCTAAACACAAATCACATCAAAAAAGTCTAGTAGAAAAAAAGTCATCAGAAAAAGTCTAGCAGAAACAAGTCATTTCTACCATCGCTATCCCGAACAGGAAGGAAGTAGCACTGGGAGACTCACCCACTATAGTCAGGTGCGCGATCCGGGTCGGATTCGGATTAGTCAGAGCAAAGCTCTGAATACCGGATGGACAACCAAAAAAAAAAAGGAAGGAAGTAGCAAAAGTTGGAACCATAAAATTATTCCTTCAAAAATACTAAAAAAGTGATTAATTTTTTTAATTTGATTTTCGGGTTTTCCTTCAAAGCTTAAAGGGTAAATGACTCTTATCTCTCCCATTAAATGCCCTTCCTAAAATTTGAACTTGTATTCTCTTTAAGGATGAAAATCTTTAAGGGATGAAAAGTGAGTATAACTTAGTTTTTGACATTCTTATTTTTTAAACAAACAACTCAGTGACTTTTTTTTTTATGACAATATTTAAGTTTCCAATATTTCAAAAGTAGACCAGTTATATAAAAATAATTTATTTTATTTATCTGAGTCCAAACAAATGTGACGGCCAAAAAAATCCCAAACAAATGTGTCATAGATCATGTGGTTTGATTGAGTTAAAAATATATAAACAATAAATAAAATAAATTATTATAAATTATTTTATTTCAATTATTTAGAATTTATATTTCTCTTTCTTGTTTTTTTAAATAAATAAATTTGATCAATATATTAAAAGCTTGAGCTCATCGAATTTAATATAAGGTTAACTCTATTATTGAGAAGAAAGGCCTTGGCTATGGTCAAAGTTTTTTTGTTAAAAAATAAAAAGCCTAGACTAAGAACAAATAAAATAAACAAAGTTCTCAAATGCCTTCTTTAAACTTGAGTATATTGACTGAATATATATATACTTATATATTTTCTGATGATATATAATTTATTTTGATATTCGCTGTCGGTTTAAGGCATAAAGTCCTCTTTAAAAAAATGGATATGTAGCTTTCAAATATAAATTATTTTTACAAATTCAATTTCAACTGAAAAAGAAAGAATGAACGAAAGAATAAAGACCACCACGAATGAAGATATTGATGTATCAATTTTGATATAAAAATTAATATCAGGCAACGTGGACTTTTATACACGATGAAAATTCACATATAATTTTTAAATATAAAAATATGTTCAAAACATAAATTCAAAATAGGAAAGCTAATAATTTTCAATGCGGGTAATGCGAATCTACACCTACTCCCTCTTATTCTTATTATAAGACGTCAAATAACAATTCTTTCAAACAAATAAAAACAGTTAAAGTCATTAAATTTGTCATAAAAGGTAAGTAATTTTCAATATTACCCGTACTAATTGCAATAAACTCTAATATCATGTTAATTATTACTCTCACCTACTACCCTTATTAATCATGGGCATACATGAAAAAAAAATATTTAATACTATTTGGAAACAAGAAAATGCCTTGTAAAAATGACCAAATATATTTATTAGTTAGTAATTTATAATAAGGATTAGAGATAATACAATATATTTCAAATCTAGTCCAGATCATGTTTATTTATTCACAAAATTAAAAAAAAAAAAAAAGGTACTGAGACCGGTATTAAAAAGATACTTCATGTAACACCCCTAAGTTTCGTATAAAAAATTGTGCCGGTGACACGTGGTTTTATAAAAAGTCATCAGAGTTTGAGGTGCTACAACTTAGCGTTTTGCGGAAACGGAGAGCATGTACTAAAAATTTGAACAACGAGAATAACACCGAGTAATCGAAATGAAATACTCGGACATATGATGATGTCGACGTATATGCGATATATATTATAAAATTTCCGAAGGAAACAATTCATGTGATACAAGAATACAAAACTTTATAATTACAATGTAACCATACCTCTTCATCCAAGCCTTAGGCAGACTTGGGGCATGGAACCTAACTCAACTAAATCTTTCCATTTGGCCGGTAGGAGGTAGGTCTAGTGGGAGCCTCGTCTTTAGGGTGATGATTGGCGATCCACAAGACGACCCTTTCGTTTTAAGACCAAATGATATGAAGTAACTTTATTAGATTCATGCTATAAGGCATGTTCGGTTGATTTTCTTCCCGTATTTTCTTTTGGGTGCCTTCTCACGGCTCCGTCTACTGACGTCTATCTATGGCTCCATCTCCTGGTGCCTCCTCTGGTTTATGCCATTTCCTGTCTATCAATTCAGACTAAGGTCCAATGCTCATCGGACCGCGAATCAGTTAACCTAAACGCTTATACAAGCAATATATGTATTTATGTATTCATGACATTTTCGGAAAAATCACTACAAAAGCCCATAATGAGATGTAGGAAATACATAATGATGTATATAAGGCAATAACAATACACAGCCCTGCTGACTGTTTGTTATCCCGATCTGCACATTCTACCCATGCCACGATGTACGCCGTCGTGTCGCCGGTAGGAAAACTCTCAGCGGTGTTATCAAGACCATAACCCGTGTATATCATGATTTCATTAAAATAGTGAGACAGAGTCTCTGTACAGGAACACAACAAGCATATACAAGCATAACACAATCATAAGAGTCAATGTTACAGTACGTCGCGAACGTACCTTCGTTGACGGTCCTTTCGGTACGATTTACGAAAAATGGCAATTTGACAGTGGCCCGACAGCGGTAAAAATAAGCGGTATGACAATAGATATCCTATAAGGATTTATATCGTATTTATCAATATTTAGCATTATAACGGGCATTTTAGGTACAAATTACCATTTTGCCCCTAGTTTGATTACTCGGCGGAATTTCGCAGTAGCATTACTTTGACCCGATCTCTCCGAAATTTTTATAGATCTTTTCCCCATCATATTTTCAAAAATAATACCTTATTTACCCCTATATATGATATCTAGACTATCTTGAAAATTTAAAGATAAATCTAAAGACTTCTACTATATCTACCGAAAGAACTGCAAAACTAAAGACCACTGGGACCGAAAAACTTACCCTGGGCTCCGCTAGACTTTCTCCGGGCTCTTCCTTCTCTCTAACCTCTCTCTAGGCTGCGTTTTTGGGGTGAAGAAATGAGAAGGGGAGGCCTTATTTATAGAAGAAGGGAGGACAAGTGGGAATTTCATCAAAAGACTTCAGATCGGATTTCAACCGTCGGATCGCACTTTGACACGTGGCTTGATCTTGGCCATACACCTCATGTGCTGACATCATCCTTCTAGAAGAAGATGATGTCATGCATGATGTCATGCATGCTGACTTACCGATAAAGTTCCATGATCGGTGTCCGAATCGCGTAATCTTGCCGAATCTCAAAATCGGCAAAATAGGTTTTGAAGTTCTATTCTACCACATTTAAAACACTTGGGTTAACTAAATTTCTAATCTCATTGAGGGTATTCATTCTTATCGGTGAACATTCCGTGCCAAACGCGATCGATCATGGAAATAGCTTCCTAGTAGTGCCAACTTCCGGATAATAATTCACGGGTTCGTATTATGTTCGACCTAAGGAAACTTATCCCGGATTGTCACAACACTCAAGTTTACTTCGGTTTCACTTTTTACTATCTGCCTATCCCCGATATACCCGGTCTCTTATTTGCTCTTGTTGGTTTTAATCAACTTCTAAAAAATAGTCCACTCCGGGTAGAATTTCATTTGTTCATAACAAGTCCAGTTGTTTCGACTTTGTTTTTAGACCTTGATGTTTGATTTTATTTTTATCCATTCTTACTTAGTCATCGATATTTCTACCGATTATATTATTATTTTTTTAATTAATTAATTTCGAATTTCCCTTATTTTAATTATTTTTACCAATTAATTTATTTATATCTTAATCTAAACAATTAGTCAATAATTATATAATTAACCATTTACTAATTGTTGATAATTTTATGATTTAGGATAAATTATTATCTCATAACTATTGAAATTGACATTGGTATTTTATATCCTATATTAAATATTAAAAATCAAAGAGCATAAAGTGCTTTTTAATATTATTTTATTTATGCTCAATATTTTTCCAGGGAAATAATCCCAAAAATTTCTAAAATTCAAGATAACATACTTTCCAAGTTTTTATCAAGATATCTGCTATCATATGATATTTACCATAATGTTTTTAGGCCATTTTCTCGCCTTATAAAATTCATTTTCCATGGATTTTTAGCTTATTTTCATTTCAAATTTTCACAAGTAATTTCCTTAAAAATAAGATACTTAAAAACTATATTGTTTGATACTCCATATTCATCCATTAGAAAATAAAAATTTTACTTATTCTAACAAGACTCTAGGATAAATAATTATCCGGTATTACACTTCAGACATGGATCTTTGGAAAAATACTTCATGATCTTAAAAAAATATCCGAAGTATATTTTTAGTACCATTTAGTATCTTAAAGTATATTTTTAGTATCAGTCAGTACCCTGAAATATTTTTTCAAGATCCTAAAATAATTTTTTAAGATCATGAAGTATAATATCCTGAGGTATATTTTTAATACAATACTGTGAAATATTTTTTCAAGATCCTAAAATAATTTTTTAAAATTATGAAATATTATTTCAGTACCAGTCAATATTCTAAAATATCTTTTTAATACCCGTCAGTACCTTAATTTTTATTTTTATTTTAAAAAAACAAGGTTCACTTAAAACTGCGCCATTTGGTGTAGTTTTAACTTTTAAGTATAGGATGGCTACGACGCTGCTCCACAGTAACGCCTCCACTGAGTTTCACCATTGAATCAATGTCATTTACAACTTGTTTAAAAGTGTTGAAATTTTAATAATGAATGAATATAGAAAAGTGAAATTTCAAAGTGATTATATTGCTTTGCATGCTTTCCCATGCTTCCTTGGCAATCTCCACCCCTTGCCAACAACAATTTACTCTCTTCCAACACCTAATTCCGGATCTCTTCTTCGAGGCTTATCAACACCTCTTTATTATATGCTTGTTTAGAATAGTGATTAGAGCATTCAAAAATATTTTTTTTAATTATGATTTATGATATATAAGATAAGTATGTGACACAAGTTTTTGTCTCAATTTACATAAACAAACACTTACTTTCAAGGGTCCCACAATCCTAAGCCACCCTCATACTTGGCTTTACAAACTTGATCCCAAGACATTAAATGAACTTTCCTCGACGACGAACTACTACCCCACAAGAAGCTTCTACATCACATATCAATCTGTCTACATGTGTCCTTTGGCAAGGGTGTAGTTTGCATGCGGGCGTATGAGGGCATTGCAACAACCACAGATTGCACAAAAGTATGTCTCACGGCCAGTGAAAGCGTATTTGCCTTCCAACTCGTCAATCTTGCATCCATCTTGTCAATGATCGAGCAATATGTATGTATTCTGTCACTTATGGAGAATTGACAAACCCAAATATTTTTCCAAATCAAACATAGGAGCAAAGCCCAAAAAAGAACTTATCTCAATCGCCCTAGTATGATTAATATTAGGTGAGAAGAATATCTGAGTTTTAGATGAAGTTGACTTTCTGACCAGAAACTGCACAAAAATAACTTATGATAGCTTTGATTACAGCCGCTGGTTCCATGTCTGCCTCTGCAAACAACATGAGATCATTAGCGAAAAATAAGTGAGAAATAGAAATACCTTTGTTGCACAGCCGGAAAGGGAACCAGTCTCCATCCTCAACTGCAATATGAATAATGACCCAGCCTCTCTATGATTAAAACAAACAAATAAGGAGAGAAATGGTCTCCCTGGCACACTCCCCATGATGGACGAAACTCACTTGCTTTACCACCATTCCAAAGGAGCTGAATTCTCAGGGAAGATACACAAGGTTCAATTAACATACTCAGCAATACTCAACTCCCTCAAGCAATCAAAGATAAAACTCCACCTGATACGATTATAGGCCTTCTTCAAATCAATCTTAATAGCCTAAACCCCTTCCTTTTCTTACTTGTGCGCATAGAACGAAAAATCTCTTATGCTAGAACAAAATTGCACTGATTCGGTGCAACAACCAGAGGCATCACATTCTTTAACCTATTCAAAATCACCTTCGTAATGATTTTATAAATTACATTATACGGGCTAATTGGTCAGAAATCACGTTTAGTCTGAGGGAGATCAATCTTTGGAATTAGAACTATATGTGTTCCATTGATAGGATCCACAATTTCCGGGTTTTGAAACACTAAATTTACACGTTCCACCACATCCCACTATGACTGATAGAATAATGGATTGAGACAGCTGGGTCCAGGAGCTTTTGCGGCCCAATATCAAAAAGTGCTCTTTTAATTTCTTGCTCTATTATTTGACCTCCCACAAGGGCTAAATGACCCTCATCGATGATTGGATACCCCCGATCAAAATGCAAGCTATGAATGTCCGAATAACACTTCAAAAAATATGCTCCTCATATCCAATATTTTCTTAGGATCATACGACCACTCACCAGAATCAAGTTTCAAAGCCACAATTCTATTACGCCGTTTCCTACTATTAGCAACAGAATGAAAATAAAGTGGAGTTCAACCACCTGGAGTATACCAACTTGTTCGAGAATACTGTGCCCATATAATCTCCTCCTGCTGTAACGTCCTCTCCAACTCCTCCCATAGGCCATAACTCAATTTGCAATTTCTCAAGCCTGTCACGTACAGTTACCATGAGAAGCAATTTTTCGGTGTACACCTTCTAGTCTACTGTGTAGACACTCCTTTCTTTTCTTTAGGTTTCCAAAAACCTCTTTATTCCACTTCTGCAATTCACTGGTAAATTCTGCGACAAACGAATTCCAGGTCATGATTCTATATCTTCAAATTCACCATATGTCACCCAAGGAGCAAAAAATCTGAAAGGAAGGACACCCGCCCTTACTTCCAAATTATCATCAAGATTCATCAAGAGAGGACAATGATCACATTTATACTTGGGCAAATGTGTCACCGAAGCATTTAGAAAGGACTCGTGCCATGTATCATTCAAGAACACACGATCAATTCTACTCTGGCTAGACCCCCTACTCCAAGTGTATCTCAGGCCAGTAAAACCAATATCAATCAGCCCACTATCAATAACCCATCTTCGAATGGTTCCATCAATGCTACTCGTAGTCTTAGAATGTCGACAGTATCTATCCTGTGTGAATAACTGCATTAAAATCTCCCATCACCACCCATACTCCATTCATCTCCTCTCTCAACTCAGTCAAACGTTGCCATAGACCACGTCGGAAAGCCAGATTGGGATGTCCATACACAATGGTAGGGAGCCATTCATCACCACCATATGAACCATTTAGGTACCTAGTTGCTGCCACTGTAAAATCAAAACCTTCATCCCAAAACACCCAGAGACCTCGACTAAATCCTGTGCTTCAACAACATGCAAATTCTTCCAACCCAAACCTTCGAGCTATGTTACTTGCTTTCCTACCTTCCTGATGAGGTTCAAAGAGAGCAAGCAACCCAACATGATGACGATTTCGCAAATCACACAACAAACGCCTAAAAGATTGGCCGCCCACACCACAGACGTTCCATGATAATATCATCATATTAACCATTAAAAACATAATGAATTAAGAAACACAAACAACTGAAAAAAGCCTTACAGCAACTCATCCCCATCCGAGGCCACTCCCCTCCACGTGCGCTACTTCAACTAGGTCTTTCAACATTTTGAATGCACTACAAACCCACTCGATTCAAGGGCACCTCGGTTAAATAGAATTGGCCCTGTGCTACCATACGGTTCTTGACATTTAGATAGGCATCTATTGGACTAACTGTAGTTTTCCCATGGCCCTTTCGATTTCCATATGTGTCCGCCTTATTCGACATATCATTATTTCCCGTAGGTAAATTGGTACGTGACTTAGTTGATTTAGCCGACATTCTCGGTGTTTTGATAACTTCAAGGTGCGAATCTTGTGGCACAACAATCGCATCTGATGAAGTCAACAACTCCTCCACCTCCTCATTTAACACCGCAAATCTCAAACAACTATTAATGCGATTTAATTCGTTTCCCAATCCATGGCTCCCTTCCCTCGACTAGACTTCTACCACCAGCGCTTGTACTCACATATTCCGACGATGTCCCAATGCTACCATCCATTCCCCATAGTATTGGTTTCGTTTAGCATCAGACATTGCATTAACCATTGTTGATGGAACTGATGTTTCTCGACACGCATAACCCAGATGACATTCGCTAGATGAAGGTGGTTCCTTTGACCGACTAGGGTAGTGATCAATATCATGCCCATATATACTTCCCACAACAAAAGCAAATCATATGCATGTAGGCCTTCATAAACAATATTTTTCCTTGTCGTTGATGCGAATGGAAGGCATCAGCGGAGCCCTGAGATCCAATTCAACACAGAGACAAGCAAAGCGACCTTTTGAGCGATGTAGCGTGTTCGTATCCACTTTCAAAACCCTGCCAATCTGGTTGCCGACTACATATAAAATGCCCTTGTCATAATAGTCTAGTGGAAACTTTAGAATCCGAACCCATGTAGCTATCTTTGCGACCTCCTCATCATCAGGATCAAAATCTGACTTCCAAGGTTGGACAGCCAAATAGCGATCATAAATCATCCAGGGACCCCAGTGAAGGCAAACTCATAATCATCTTTTCTACTGAGCTTAACAAAGAAATACCCTGAACCTACTTCAATGGTATCAACCTCCCCCTTATTACCCCACATCCTCTGGAGTTTCTCCCCTAATCTATCCTCCCTCACCATCCGACCCAAAAGCCTCACAGTCAAGGTTGTCCGCCACTGTTTCGCTAATCGTTTACGAAACTCAGGGAGCACCACAACGTCATTGCCATGTTCATTGCACATGTTATAGTAATTCCCCTCTTTTTCCTAATATATCCCTGTTAATTGCACCCATGTTAAGGGAATGCAAAATGATATAAGAGGGTATTGTTGGAAAAAAAAAAACGATACACATTATTAACAAATAACTATTTTACTTAATTTTTGTAATTTACCTAAATTAGTTAAGTAAATATTATATTAACGCCATTGGTTACTATTAGAATTGTTTCTTCCTTCAGGTTCTCAGCTTTGTGACATTGGATTTGAACCTTGCGGCAATATACAATCAATTGTCAGCTCTTAGAAGATGGTTTGAAAACAGTTTTGCCACTTTCCAAACAGTTGGGTATACGTGACTTGGAGGTCCTCCATCAAAAGCAATTTAGGACACTACCCAGTCCTAAATGTAAGAATTAGATAATTAGTTTACATAATCACATTACTGAAATTAGTTTAGTTAATTATTTTTAACAAATGTGTGGGTTTGACTAAACTACCCTCTTTAGTCAACATCTGCACTAATGAATACCTCTTTTTGTATATCATTCAAGATGGGTAGTTTGAGAGGAGGGTGTGAGGACTTCCTAATTTGATGAGAGAAAGTAAATTGAGGTATTATATTTATGATTAAAATAAAATTTTCACTTTGCTCTTACATTTGGGAACACAAGAGTCCCTTACTCTTATTTTTGTACAAAAATTTCATACTGAACTGCATTTTGGGCCGCAAATATTTTTCACACTTTTTATTGGTGGCATTAATGCAGCAGAAAGATATATTAATTTGGAAGCTATATCCTTTGGCCCAACAATGTGGCTGTAGTTTAGTGGTAAGAATTCCACGTTGTGGCCGTGGAGACCTGGGCTCGAATCCCAGCAGCCACACAGTTGCCTATTTTTCCTTTTCTAGTTATTTCCATTTTGTTCCAACGTCCAACAAATCACGACTTCTAACGTAATTCTTGTTTTTTTTTTTGTTATTGACACTTCTGATGTAATTCTATTAAAACTTGACGCAAAAAAAAAAAAAAAAGAGAGAGAGAGAGAGGATAAAAGTAGTAAGTGTAAATTTGACAAATCACAAAATCGTGGTTTCAAAAACTCTGTTTCGTAAGTCAAGATAAAACTCATCTTACATACTTACATCATAAATCGTAAAAGTTATTTTCTAAATACTAATCCAAACATGCCCTAAATCTCTTGTTTATAGTCTGCAAAACAAAATATCTTCACATGGTTGTTATTAACTCAAAATAAACAAAGAGTTAATTGTAACTAATGTTCGGTGTTTGTGATTAAGCCCTTAATGCTTCATGCAAAGTCTTATTACACTCACAAGGACAGATGCTTCATGATTAATTAATTATAGGGTTAAAGGACCATTTTGCCTTGAAAGTTATCACCAAGGGACAATTTTGCCTCGGAAGATTAAAAAGGAAGTAATTTTGTTATGACTATTATCTCAGTTAATTTTTACGGTTAGTTAAACAAATATGTTGAATTTATTGTACACATGTCATCCACATGGACTTCCGGGCAAATTTGCACCTTAAAAAAATGATATGGAAGACATGTAGGCAGTTAACTAAGCATATTTAATCAAATAATAGTCAAAATTAATAACTGAGATAACGGTTAGTACAAAATTGCCCTTTTTTATATTTTCGGAGCAAAATTGTCCCTCGGTGACAACTTTTAAAGCAAAAATGTCCCTTAACCTTAGAGTGTGTTTGGTTTGAGGGAAGGGGAGGAGGAAGGGAGAGGAGAGAAATTTTTTACTTCATATTGACCAAATAACCCGTGAAACATTTTCAATATTCCAAAAATACACTCATAACAAAAAGGAATATTTTTCTAATTAATACTCCCTCCGGTCCTAATTATAGGAGCACTTTTGTAGTGCAATTTACACTACAAAAGTGCTCCTATAATTAGGACCGGAGGTAATAGTAATTTGGTTAATATCCTCCCTCCCCTCCCTTTAAACCAAGCTATTAATTATATTACCTTGTAGGATATTGGTTAATAATAAGTCTGAAACAATACACCCACACACAGCGAAGAGGGAATATATATATATATATATATATATATATATATATATATATATATATATATATATTCATAGGATTCCTTGGTCTAAAATGGGTAGCTTTTATAGGAGAAGCTGGTAGGGTATACCTGAAGATCATCATCACCTCACTTTCTATCTGTCTACAATTACTCATAACATTATTTCTGAGTATGCGCTAGTGGGGTTTGGTGAAGCAGCACACAAACAAAATTATTTGGTATGTATCACAAATATTAAAAATTTACGAAATATGTAAGTTGTTTTTTTTTAAATAAAATAAAATAATACTCTCTCCAATCATTTGTAATTAAATTATCCGTGATGAAACCCTTTTAATATATGCAATAATCAATAGGGTTAGTTTGTGAAAAATATTACTCCCTCCGGTTCTAATTATAGGAACACTTTTGTAGTGTAAAAAGTGTTACTATAATTAGGACCGGAGGTAGTATAAATTTAGGAGATAGAGTAAATTAAAATTTTATATTTATGATCAACATAAATTTCTAATTAGCTCCTATTTTAGGAGCCGAGGAATAATATAAATTATTTTTTTCATACATAAATATAATGAATTGAAATAATGATATTAAATTAATTAATCTATACCTTCTTACTACGTCAAATAATATTACCTGCTTCGGAGAATATGTTGAAGAATATGATAGAATATGCTAATGAAAATGGAAAAGACAAAAGCATAATGCTTTGGATATGTGGGCTGCATGTGAGGTGTATATATATATCTTAATTATAATCTTTCTTTTTTTTTTTGGTAAGCTTCTTAATTATAATCTTTAATTGAATGGAATAGCCTCCTCTTGCCTAAGAATTTATTCTAGCTACTTTTTAATTTAATCAGAAGGTTCTTAAATCCCAGTAGAAATTTAACAAAAAGAAAAGCTTTTTTGTATTTGACATGATGCATTATGGCTTTATACACATGAGGTTGGTCCATTGATAGATTCATATGATCTAAATATGCTGCTATATATATATTCTTCACGTCTTTATTTACACCTCTTTTAGAGTAATATTCCTTCGAATCACATTCCCAAAAATCTTTTTCCTTCTCCACCATATTCTATCCTATATACAGAAAGTTTTATCTTTATGTATAATATCGATCGCCAAAGAAATTAAAAAAACATTTTTGATTCGATACGTACCAGTGGTGGAACGCCTTTATGGCCAGCTGGGGCCAGGCCCTGACTGATCTTATAAAATTTGTTAGAATATATATGTATTTATTATATGATATTTTATTTGGCTACAAATTTGGCCCTAAGCTAATTTTTTATCTTCTCTCGTAAGGATAATGTTTGTTTCATTACTTATTAAATTTGTGAGAGGAAAGTAAAATTCTTGTTTGAGATACCAAAAAGATTAGTATCATTTTATATATTGTTTTAATTTATAATTATTTGTTATTATTTGTTTGTATTTTTCAGGTTATTTGATACTATTTAGTAAATACTCTTTCTGGTCTTTATTTAAGGAACCAACTAACAATTCTCACAAGTCAATAAAAACAGTTAAAGTAATTAAATTTGTCATAAAATTTAAGTAATTTTCAATATTATCCCTATTAATTACACTAAACTCTAATATCATATTAATTATTACTTCTTCTTTTTCCTAAAAAAATAGTAATAATTAATTTTTATTAATTATTACTCTCACTCACTACCTTTTTAATTATGAGTATACATAGAAAAAAATATTTAATGCTATTTGGAAACAAGCAAGTGTTTTATAAAAAGAACCAAATATACTTGTTAGTTAGTACCTTATAATAAGAATTAAAGAGAGAAGTTCAATATGTATATTTTTTTGCCCGGGCTAATTTTTTTTTCTAGTTCCCCCACTGATACGTACCCTGTTGGCTTTAAACAATATCTTAATTGAGTTCAAATATTATGAATGCTGATGTTGAAATAACTTTAGTTTCGTACACACCCTTGCTGTGATAATATATATATATATATAGACTCGAAATTTAACATGACTTTTGAAAACCAGTTGGTACGTAAAAAGAGAATATAGTTATGTCCAATAATCTCTTGGCGCGCTAATGAAACCTCATGCATGGTTGTCTAACTAACAAATATATTTAATTGTAATAAAATAAATATGATTTGAATTGTTAGAGCTGCTAAAATAAAGATGATGGTGTGACAGATCAGATCAGAGACACTTTTTTACAGTGAAATTCCGAGTACTAAGCCACTATTTGCGGCATATGTGTGGGTGTACTGAGTTTTGATTAAAGCTTGTGATGATTTGTACATGTCATTCAGAGAATAGCCACGACGACAAACACATGCAGAGGATGGTATAATAGGAGTATATTATAGGGAAAATGTCACCATTTAAAAAAAAAACAGTGGAGATTTATCTATCAAAAAATTTCTCAGAGACTTTCATGTGATATATTTCAAATGTGAACTTATCTTATCGATAATTGTATGTGAGTATATTGATAAGTCAAAGTGGTCATTAACAACCCCATCAAATTAGCTTTCGTTGACAAGTGTATATCACTATATTGATAGGTCATAGAATGATGAGATCATTAATAAACTCATATATGTTATCTAAACAATTTTCCTTGATAAATGTATGTAACTATATTGATAAGTCTATCTATATTGACCCTTGTTTGGGTTGGTAAAAATTATCCGACTTTAAAAAAAGTGTAAAAAAAAATGATTATAGATAATGATTTGTGTTTAATAAACATCAATATGAGCTTTTTATCTAAACAATTTTCCTTAATAAATGTAGCAACGTTAACTAATTTTTTTTTTTCAAAATTACATTGCTCCTAAGCACTCCAAACAAGCTCATTATTAAAGTTCCTAGAGATTTTTTTAATAGACAATTCTAGGATTTTTTGGGATAGAGAACTCTACATTAGGATTTTATATATATATATATATATTTCTGATTTTTTTTTTTGACACGTGAGTGAAAATGTTCCTATATTATACTATGACTACACTCCGTACACACACACATATGTGATATGACTGTTGTACTATGTAGAAAACAGGATTATATGTATCCATGTTAAAATTCCCAAATCTAAGGAAATTGATAAAGGACAAATTAAGGATGTTTGCTGAATTTTAATTTTTTTAAACTAATAATTTAATGGAGAGGGGACCCACATATTCATTATATTTTGCTACCTCTACGTACGTGAGAGGAGCGTGGGATGCCATTGAACTAAGAACTTACTGACAATGCTGAATTATAACTAGTTCAAGAGTGATTTGGATTTCCTAATTAACAGCCTAATCGTAGTAGAGAGAGATAGATAGATTGGCCCACTTCTGTGTGTCCACGTGTCACATTGTAATATTGAGATGAACTATTATGTGTCAATTGCTATCCCCCTCTTCTTGTGGGTGTGCAAATTAAAATCACCTAAAATATATCTGGAATTACATTGGATTTCAATTAATTTAAATTTGAGTCATGTCGGACCCAGCTTTCTTCCTTTGCCACTACCTTCGACTGCCTTCCTTTGCGTTAAGACGACCTCGTTTTGGCATAAAAAATTGAAGCTATACCTTTTTTAAAAAATATTTCAGGGTACTATTTAGTATTAAAAAGATAGTGAACCGTACTGAAAAAATATTTCAGGGTACTAATTGGTACTAAAAGGATATTTCAGAATACCGACTACTATTAAAAAAATACTTCATGATCTTGAAAAAATATTTCAAGGTATTGACTAGTACTAAAAATATACTTCAGAATATTTTTTCAATATCCCAAAATAATTTTTCAAGATCATGAATTATTTTTTCAATATCTTGAGTATCTTGAAATATCCTTTTAATACTATTCATTACCCTGCAATATTTTTTCATGATCCTAAAATAATTTTTCAAGATCATGAAGTATTTTTTTAGTATGATATAATATCTTAAAGTATTTCTTTAATACTATCAATATCTTGAAATATTTTTTTAAAAAAGGTATAGCTTCAATTTTTTCATAAAAAACACCGCCGTTTTAACGTAAATGAGTGCACAGACGGTAGTAGCAAAGGAGGAAAGCCCGTTCCATTGAATGTGGTAGCTCTTTAAAATTCATTTGAATTTAAACTTAAAACATGGTGTTTCTTTCTATTATCACTGTAATCCCTAAACCCTAAACTAACTCTAGCAGTTGGAATCAATTCACGGATTCATTTTTTTTGGGTGAAGGATGTGGGATAAAGGAAAGGAAAAGGAGAGTGAAAGAGAACAGTGAAGAAATTTGGGAGCTTTAGGATTGTGTTCTTTTTGTAAAGAGCAAAGGCATGTGTATGTGTAATAAAGAAGAGGTGGGTTGGTTGGCACAACGTACACAAATTAATGTCTCTTTGTGGGCCCCTCACATATAAAGAGAGGAGATTAAGGAATAATGATTTGCCACTCATTTGGTAATTAGTTAAGGTCACATATAGTCAACTTCCATCTGTTCATAATCCATTACTTTGACTGAAACTTCATCACCTTTCACTACTGGTTTTGTGCTTTTTGTCTGCTTTAACAAAGCAAGTTTCTGTATGTACACCACAAAGCTTGGGTATGTACGTGAAGCATTCATATTTTCTTGTTTCCCCCCTTTCAAAAGACATAACGGTAATTAATATGATAATTTGACTTAAAACATGCCTATTAATTAAGGATTGAACGAGCCTTTTTCTTTTTTTTTTTTTTTTTTTTTTTTCGTTTAGGAATCCAAAGAAACAAGAGCTTTTCAGCACTATTTTTTCATCTAGCATCGAAATACTTTGATTTAGCTAAAGTGAGATTTTTTTTTTTGAACAAAAAATGATCAATTAAATATAAAACGAAGGAAATTATACAGCTGAAATTGATAGAATTGGGTTCAAGAAATGAGGCACTAATAATATATTAGTCTTGTTTAAAGAATGAGTGGAAAATGATTGGAGAAGCGGATTAATTTGTATCCTTCTCTAGGGTGCCTCTAAGATTATAAGAGATAAAACTATTGAGTAATTTTTTCTTGTATGTGACAACACTGCTGTGGTTCAAGCCTCAAGGGGATGGCCAATGTTGAGGTTACTTGGATAATTTAGTACAACATCCGTCTTTGGCAAGATTTTGAAACACAGACCGACTAATAAACAAGTCGAGGTATTGTGTCAAATGTTAATGAGTCAAACTGAAGTTAACTCGAGGCTAAATCTTTAAGAAATTAAAGATTTTATAGTAATAAATATGAAATTCTAAAGAAAATTAAAAAAAATTATTTTAAAAAAAAACCGAACCAAGTTAATGTCTAGACAGGACTGGTTTATATTCGGTCCGGGTTTCGAAACATTGGTTTCTAGCAAGAGATGCAATAAAAATAAGGATTAGGAGAACATATAGTTACACCCATTTAGAAGGTTGGATTTCAGTCTGTCCCAAAAAAAAAAAAATTTGCAACAAAGCAAGTGATGAGCTCCTTCAAATCTCACCCTTTCACATAAAGATTATCCAACCTTGTGTAGACATGTGGATGTCGCTGAGTATCATAAATAGGTAGAACATACGCAAGAGTTGAAATTAAAATAGTAAAACTATGTGAAAGGTCTTAGCAATTACAAATATACAAGAAGAATTCAAAAGAGTCTCAAAATTTTTGAATTACTTGTTCTATGTAACCTGCCTGCATTTGGTTGAGTCAATCAGGTTAATAAGAGATTGTTTTTAATACGATGTGATGATCTGGTTCTAGAACCCCCCAAAAAAAAAAAAAAACAAGGATGATGATGATGATGATGCATTGCACTTGCACTTGCACGTGCACCAAGGTAGGTTAAGGGCAATGCAATCAAGTGGTCATAGAGGAGCCACTATTCATTGGAAACCCTTCAAAAGGAAAAGTGGTTTCAGCTTTGAAACTCTTTAATTTCACATGCATGAACACTTCAATCTTCATCATTCATATATATGGATTTAATTAATTAATGGAGGAAATGACAAATTAAGGCCTCATTTTTCAATTGTAATATGATCTCAATGGCAAAAATACATCACACACACACAGAAGGCAACTGTCTTAGTTGCTTAGAGACTTACACCATGTATTATATTAACGATGTTGTATCTGATCCTAAATATAAAACACAATTGACTTCTTTGGTGAGATTAAAGAAGCTAATTAATCTACTTTAAATTATTTATATTTATCATGTTTTTCCTAATTATCTAATTTGTCGTGATAACTTGTTTGGATCACGATTGTGACTATCAAAAGTGCTTATTCACATAAATCGAAACAAAACTCATCTCACATGCTTATCTCATATACCGTAAATCATGATTGAAAAGTTACTTTTGAAGGTTCCAATCGCTTATTCATACTAATATATATATATATATATATATATATATATATATATTACCAGCTTAATATATATATGTATGTATGTTGATAAAGTAAGTGTACATGATAAGAATAAGTCAACAGCAAGTTGTTTCAAACGCAACATTGACAAGTTTACTACGCGTGAGTGTGTTTAAATTTTCTCATACGAAAAAGATGATAAAAATATAAAACTTATACTCCCTCATGTCCTAATTATAAGACATAGTTGACTTTTTTGGAGAGATTAAGGAAGCTAATTAAATTAGCTTAGAATATTTTTATTTTTATTTTTTCTTCAAACTAAATAGTTTGACTAATAAACTAATATATAATCTAAGAAAATACAACATATGAAATGATTAAGTAACTTATTTAACTTTCTTAATCTCTCCAAAAAAAAGTCAACTAGGTCTTATAATTAGGACAAGAGGTAGTACCTTATTTTATAAATACTATGCATTTACTGAAGTGACCCTAAGTAAACTACCTAGATAGTAAATTTTTGGGATCAAATTGTGTGTGTGTGTGTGTGGGTGTATTTTGAGTGAGACATTCTAGCTACTTCAAAGAAAATCTAAGATAAAGCAAACAATGATTGCATGTTGCATGAACCAAAACATTATTCCAATAGTAATGTTGACTGACGATGCATCAAATCAGTAAAGTTAATGATAAAACGAACAATCCTTTTAACTCTATTTCAACAATAAATAAATACAAAGAAAGGACCAAAAATAAAGATAAAAATCGAGTAGGGAAAAAATTATTTCTAGTTCACTTTAACTCAAGTTAAATTGAAAAGGAGAGATATCTAGATTAAGTATACGATGATAATCAAGACTCATTCTACATTTAACTCAGATTTAAACCATTTAAATTTTGTGTTGGCAAAAAAAAGTTTCGAATTTTATATATCAAGTACGTGCATGTGGGGAAAGAAATCTCTCCATTGATCACTCTCTTCATTTCCTCTCTATTTAGTTATCCATAATTAGATCAAGTTTAATGGTTAAGATTTAATACTATATAAAAATATTAGTATAACATTAAATATATAAAAAAATCTACCATGGTAAATAGAATAAATCTCTATTATTAAAACTATATTAAATGGTGGATACACCCATGTGTGTTTTCTTTTTGCCCCTTAAATTTTTATTTTTCATCAACATGTTAGATGATAAAATCAATGGTTCAACTGTCAATTGAAAATAATAATAATAATCTTGAATAATAATTTTAAAAAAAAAAAGAACTTACAATGTGAATAACATTGATCTAAATGAAACATGGACAATAAAAAATAATTAATGCCCATCTTACCATTCTTGTTTTTTTTTTTACAACAAAAATTTAGCTAATTAAGTTGTATTTCGACACGTACCTTGAAACTAAAAAATGTATTTATAAAAATACTTATAGATTGTGGATCTTACTATTCTTTTATTATTATTATTTATATATTATTATTATTTGCAATGATAGATCTATGGGCACAACCTCTTAAAGGACTTTATTTACCTTATGATACCTTCATTAAAGGCCATAGAGTGCCTTGGCGTTGGTCAACATGGTTGTACTTCAATTTTTAGTGGTAATGAATACACATAGAATTGTTTTTTTTTTTGCACGAAATACACATAGAATTGTTAAAAGAAGAAGAAGAAGATAGTCTGCATACACATAAAAAAAAAAGTGAATTCTTAAACAAATTAAATGTATATATATTTAGTTAATAAATTATACAAAAGGAGATTTTTCAAAGCTTGTCCCAACAAAGACGGAGCTTGAGATAAATACTTAAGGGGGCAAAATATATACTCATTAACTTATTAAAAAGGAAAAATATTTAGGGGGCAAATGTATAAAAAAAAAAAAAAAATCTAATTTTCGTTAAATTTTTAAGACAATTTTTTTTTTTTTTGGGGAGCCATGACCCCTTTTATATGAAAAGCTCCATCTCTGTGTCCCAATATAATATTATACATAAAAAGGAAAAACCTTCGCTCTCTCTTTTCTGTAAATTCTAAAACTTGGTGCATTTACAAATTAAGTTCCTCCCTATGAATATAAACGCACAAAGGGCTACTCTAAATTTCTAATCATCTTGACCAAAAAAAAAAATTCTAATCATCAAAGAAAGAAATAGCAGTATATAATAATAATATGATAGGTTAGCTAGATTAGTAATATATAAATCCAAAGGTTGATAGGAATTAGGGGGAAAAAAATAAAAATAAAAATCCTACAATGATGTATGGGTCAAAAAGAAAGCCTATGTCCTTATTGGGACGGCACAGTTAGTGGGAAGCTCTCAATCTATCAACCAAGAGCGCTGCTTCTAAGAGACAAACAGAGAGATTACAGCTTTTGCTTTTCAAAGTAGACTCTGCTTTTTTGGGTTTTTCTTTAATAATTCATTATTATATATCTCTCTCCATTACTGTGGCTTTGAAAGTGATTATTTGGAGACAAAATGAGTGATTTATTAGAATCAATAAAGCAAATCCTCAATCAAGAGACATTATTCACAATTTGACACAACAAAGATCCCTCTCTCACGATGACCAATTATTATCCTCTCTTAGATCATAAAATATCCCTCGGGATTCTTCACTTTCTCTTATAATATTTGAATAAAACCAAAGATAGTGGAATTTGGTACTTTCAAATAGATAATGGCCACCCTCTGGGAATGTTTGATTGTTATAGTCACTGTATCCTATGACACAGCGTAACAAGGGAAAAACAGAGTATATTCTAAGTGATTTAATTCACTGACACAGTTGTTTTAGATGCAATTATTGAATGATTTAACAAGAACACTATTTTAAGTACTTCACTCTCTTTTATAAAACATATTTAAAAAGTTAATTTTGATACTAAATATAATATATATCTTTTATATTTGTTAATTTTGTCTAATTTATTCTTATTGATACTCCCTCAACAATTTATTAAGGAGATGAGGGAATGAGGAAATTAACAAAGACAATTAAGATATTTTAGAAAATATATATCATATTAACTAACCTAATCAACTTTCTTAATCTGATTAAATTAGGTAAATATGTCATATATGAAAAACTAAAACTGGAGGGAGGGAGTATGAATTAAGAGATTAAGATAATAATTTTGGACCCACTTAGTTATTAATTTCTCTCTCCTCCTTGCAGACAGAGAAAGCTCTATCTTTTGATCCACTTAGTCAATTTTGATTACGCTCCAATGTGCCAACCTTTTACAGTGCTTAACAGATAATACTTCACTTGGTTTTAATTTATATCATAATCAAGGTGAAATAAAAATTGAATGAACTGTCTCTTTTTTTTCTAGATCGTTGCATGATTGAACGAATTTCTATTTTTTCTCAATCATCTTTTGCATATATGTAGAATGGATTTACGTGTGTCACTTTTGCTTTTTTTTATATATATCAATTCTTTTGCTAACTTTGCTGAACTCACTGGCAGGCAAGGCATGCTTAGTTCTCTCCTTTTTTTAGTCTCTCTTTCCTATTTGGCTCTGTTTTTGAAATCAGACACACAAGAAGAGTGTGAACAAACCAAAATCCACATAATTTTCTTGCTCTTGAATCTTTCAACTCCCACCCTTTACTTGCTTTCTTCACTTGTTCTTGATTTATTTTTGAAACTTTTTGAGCTCTCTTTGTTCTGAGAACAAGTTTTCACAAAACCTTTAACCGCAAATGGAGAAGAAAGGAGGAGAAATGGGTTTCTATTGTTTAGCTCTGTTCTTCTCCTTGTGGGGTTCTGTTTCTGGTTTGCTTTCTCCTAAAGGTGTAAACTTTGAAGGTAAGTTAAGAAACTAAGAATGGGGTTTCATAATTATAGAAAGAGTGTTTTGAATATATATATATATATATATATATAAGAACTAATTCTTTTAGGAAATTACAGTGCAAGCTCTAATGGGGATTAAAGCTTCTTTGGTGGATCCTCATGGTGCTCTTTATAATTGGGATGGTGATGCTGTGGATCCTTGTAGCTGGGCTATGGTCACTTGTTCTTCTGATCATTTTGTCATTGCCCTGTAAGTAATCAAGCTTGAACACTCAAAAAAATCAGACAAAGAAATTTCTAATTTTTTTAATAGTATTTTCTTCTTAAAAAGACTTCACGCTCTTTTTCTTTTCCTCAGTGGAATTCCAAGCCAGAATATATCTGGGACTTTATCTCCAAGCATTGGAAACTTGACAAATCTACAGACTGTGTGAGTGATGATATAAAATTATCAGCCATGGTTGAAGAAAACAGGATATAAAGTTATGGTTTGAAATTTTTTCTTTTGTGGTAGGCTCCTGCAAGACAACAGGATATCAGGACCTATTCCTTCTGAGTTGGGGAGGCTCCAAAAACTTGAAACTCTTGATCTTTCTGATAATTCTTTTTCTGGTCACCTTCCTGATAGTTTTTCTCAAATGAAGAGCCTTCATTACCTGTAAGTTAAATATATATATACATATATATTAGCTTTATATTTATTCTTCATGTTTCTGATAAATGGAAATTGAAATGAAATCAGGCGGCTGAATAATAACAGTCTTACTGGAGAAATTTCATCTTCTTTGGCAAATATGACCCAGCTTGCTTTTCTGTAAGTTCTGTCTAGAGTATAAACATTATTTATACCCTTTTTTATTCTTCTTAATCTCATCAAATTTGTCTCTGATTAATATTTTTTCTGCTTATGAAATATGTTTAGGGATATTTCTTATAATAACTTGAGCGGACCCGTACCTACAATAAATGCAACAACATTCAAGTAATTAAGCTATTTTATTTTTCTTAATTCCCCATTAACAGATTTAGTTTTCTTTTTAATTTTCCTCTCATGAGGACATGAAGCTAGACTGTTAATTAATTGCTCTTTCAAAACAGTATTGTAGGCAATCCCCAGATATGTGTTACTGGAACTGAGCAAAACTGCTTTAGAACTTCTGTACTTGCTTCTTCCTTGAATATTTCTCAAGGTAATCATAGTTTCTGCTTCTCATACTCATCATTATGCTTCTTCTAAAGTTCTGTTTCTTATTTCAAATCAAATTGCCTCGCAAAGATCCGTCTTTTATAATAATTTTTAAATTCCCAGTTTAAGTAATTTTCAAGGTAATCATAGTTTTTGCTTCCCATACCACATAATGCTTCCCCTAAAGTTCTGTTTCTTATTTCAAATCAAGTGTCCCCCAAAGATCTTCTTTTTTTTTTTTTGGAAAAAAAAAACCTTCAAGTTCATAATGATGTTAACTTTTTGCAAATTGAGACCATAAAGCACTGTTCTGATCAATCAATTTTCAAATAAGTCTCCTGTTTATTTATTTATTTATCTCTTTTGTCTATGCTATTATCTCCATAATCTAAGTTTCTGAGATAGTTTCTTGAAATGCTTATCCAGATTCACAGTCCTCTGGTAGACCTAAACACCACAAAGTTGCTTTGGCATTTGCTTCAAGCATAAGCTGCATCTGCCTACTAATTGTTGGGTTTGGTTTCGTCCTATGGTGGAAACAAAGATATAACAAGCAAATCTTCTTTGATGTTAGTGGTTAGTAAAATCACAAACTTAAAAAAACTACAATAAGTTAATTAATAACACCAACTTGGTAGGTAGCCATGTCATTTCAATTTTGTTCCCCACTTAAAATAACATCCTTGTGATGCCAAAAAAATTTCAGAACAATACCGCGAAGAAATTTGCCTTGGAAACCTCAAGAAGTTCAATTTCAGAGAGCTTCAGGCTGCTACAAATAACTTCAGCAGCAAGAACTTGATTGGCAAAGGTGGATTTGGGAATGTGTACAAAGGGTACCTCCCTGATGGTACAATTATAGCTGTGAAGAGGCTAAAAGATGGTAATGCCATTGGAGGTGAGATCCAATTTCAGACTGAAGTCGAGATGATTAGCTTAGCCGTGCACCGGAATCTTCTTCGCCTCTACGGATTTTGTATGACAGCTACTGAAAGACTCTTGGTTTATCCCTACATGTCCAATGGCAGTGTCGCTTCCCGTCTTAAAGGTAATTACAATTTTTCACCACTAGTCATTGCTCATACATCTACTAGTCTGGTCCTTGTTATAAGTCCATTTGTAGAAGAAATTTTTTGTCCTAAATATAAGTTCAATGAGAGGTTATCAATGAATTTCACCAATTTTACCCTTATTTAATTCTTGTTGGAAAAGAGAAAGGGGAGAGAATGTTTTGTAAATGTATAGAGAGAGAAAATTCTAATGAGGTTAAACTTGTAAAATTTTATCAATTTAAGGCACATTTACTGACTTAACTTTCATTCCTTTCCTTGGTATATGAGAATTAGTTTAAATGGACTTAGAATAAAGACCAGAGTGATACTTATTTTTGAGCTTTCTCATGAAACTTCTATCACATTTGAGATTATAATACAGCTTAAACATTTAAGTTAAAGTGGGGTTTCACATAGTATCTGAGGTTACAAGAAAATCGTTTACTTGACAGTTGAATATACCTTTATGGTTTGAGGTTTTAAAATTGGTTTTCTGTTTTTTGATGTTACAGCTAAACCTGTTCTTGACTGGGGAACAAGAAAGAGGATAGCCTTAGGAGCTGCAAGGGGATTGCTATATTTGCATGAGCAGTGTGACCCCAAGATCATTCACAGGGATGTGAAGGCTGCAAATATCTTGCTTGATGATGATTGTGAGGCCGTGGTGGGCGACTTCGGGTTGGCGAAGCTTTTGGATCACCATGATTCTCATGTTACAACAGCTGTGAGAGGAACTGTTGGGCACATAGCCCCAGAATATCTCTCAACAGGCCAGTCCTCTGAGAAAACAGATGTGTTTGGCTTTGGAATCCTCCTCCTTGAACTAATCTCAGGCCAGAGAGCTCTTGAATTCGGAAAAGCAGTAAACCAGAAAGGAGCTGTTCTTGACTGGGTGAGCCAAAAAAATAAATCTTGATATTAATTATAAGTAAATAATACATTGTAGCTCAAATTACTAAACATCCTTTAAGAGGGAGGAATGATACGTCCTAGTAATTGGTGGGTGAGCTGTTTTTCCATCGTGCACATGTGAAGGAATTAAGAATTATAAGTAAATACTAAACTTACTTAAAACTTGTTAATTTCAGGTGAAGAAGATTCATCAGGAGAAGAAGCTTGACTTGTTAGTTGACAAGGATCTGAAAAATAACTATGATAAGATTGAACTTGAAGAAATAGTTCAAGTGGCTCTTTTGTGTACTCAGTACCTTCCAAGTCATAGGCCAAAGATGTCTGAAGTGGTTAGGATGCTTGAAGGAGATGGACTTGCAGAGAAATGGGAAGCCACACAGAGAGCAGAATCAACAAGAAGCAGAGGAAATGAACTCTCTTCTTCAGAGAGATACTCTGATCTTACTGATGACTCTTCATTGCTTGCACAAGCAATGGAACTTTCTGGACCAAGGTGATGTAGTATAGTTTCTCTACTGTTAGAAACTAGTTCAGTGGAAGTGAGTTTGTTGTACATTAGCTTCATTTTATAATGTCAATTTCTGACTGTACAGAAGCCCATTTATAGATGAGTTATGATTGTGTTTTGTTCTTTTTAAATTCCTCTAGAGAGATATTTTTTCTGGACATCCTTCTGGGTCCTTCAATTTGTAGGGGTAATGGGGTTGGTTTATGTTTGTATTGATCTCTCTACTCAACCAAATGTCAATAACATTTTGAAACTTGTTTTTCTTGGTTAACAATTTGCTTATTGCACTTTTCTTTAGTGTGCATTTCTGTTTTGACATTTTTATGATATTACCTCCGATCCTAAATATAATACGTATTTTGTAGTGTAATTTATACTATAAATTATGTCATATTTAGGCCTGGAGGAGTATTTATTATTTGTTAACTAGAATAGCAGAGGGAGAGATTGAGTTTTGAACAATTAGTCAAAGAAATCAAGTTCTTGTTAGGCGTTTCTTGATTTAGAGATGCATGACAAAACGATATTTTATCAACATATATTAATTAGACAACAATTTTTTTCCAGGTAACAATACCGTGTATGAAAAATTGTATATGAAATATTAGTTCTTTTTAACAAAACATTAATTTTTAGTCCTGATTCTTTTTTTAATCGTCAATTCAGTAGCTGAACTTTCACTCATCATAACAACTCAATTTCTATAGTTTACTGAGTAAAGAAATTATAAGGCCAAACTCATTCTTAGTTTTGAAGAATTGCTGGGGTTAAATTATTTTAAGTAAAAACATTATAAAACTGAGTAATTTCAAGTCCAATTTAAAGAGCTACATCGATAACTGAATTAAATATATTTTCTCTGTATTTTTTTATAGCAATAGAATATTTAGAATTATTGACTAATTCAAATATAAACATTATACTCTTTTAGAAAAATTTCTTCCATCCAAAAGATTGGAATTCAAACTTTTTCTTAAGGAATAATAAATTCCTTTCACTCACATTGCTCTTTTTTTTTTAAGGAAAAAAATCTCCTTATATTTATATATCATACACGCTTAATCCAGATTCACAGTAATCTGAGAGATATAATTCTGACTGTTGAACTCTCTGTTTCTTTATCCTAAGAAATCTGCAATCAAACAACAAATGTTCCAGGTCAACATGGACAATTCATGGAATTTGTTCAGATAAAGTAAATCTGCAAGAAATGGGTAGAAAAGGCTCTTTGAAGCTTGTTTTACCGATATCCATTCGATGAATTTTCCTCATTCTGAAGTGTTCTTAAATTTGTGGCAAGTCCTTGGGGTAACACTTGACACACAAGAAAGCAATGCCTAGATGTTTACACAGACAATTATGGGACAGGGAAGAATAGAATGCATTTGATAAGATGGTTCAAAACTTAATCACGAACAAAAACGATTTCGGCACGAGCAGAAGCTCGTCGAAATCTTACCAACTCAATCAACATTTTTAATTGACTTTCCATCACATACATACTGGGAACAATGCTCATGGTTTCAAGCACAGGTGAGTTGGCAAGCAAAAATTTGATTAATTCCATCTCATGTGGTACACCACACATATCTGTTAACTTCACAACTTTAAGCTGTTTAAGTGTACAATCTGAAGGACATTCTTCACTCCAAAAATCCAAATCCGGCGCATCTGTTGCAGTTGGAATGTTCGATGAACCCTACAAATGCAAATTGGATAATCATAACTCTAAAATGTATGAAAGGCTAACAACCTTACATTATTACTTCCACTTGTCCTTAATATAAGAGCTAGGTTGAGAGTTGGATTTGATCCTAAATATAAGATATCAATCCGTTTTGTCTCCTACATATTTATCATTTTTCCCAAACTAATTTACTTAATATATAAATTGATATATAATCTAATGTAACTCAGGGTTACTTTAGAGAGATCATATCACATTTGTTATAATTAACTAATTTATCTCATTTTCTTAATCTACCCAAATTAATTAAGTAGCTTTTACCGTAAGGACCGGAGGTTGTCCTATGTAGAAACGTAAACATGCATTCACATCAATGAAACATTGACATTAGCACAAGATGCAACACTTCATTCATACATAGGCACCTAAAAATGTCATGTCATAATGTCTATGTCTATGCTGTGTCTCATATTCAGGCTAATGTAAATGCTTCTTAGCATCATATTTTAACAAGGACTTACCGAAATTTGAAGCTCTTTTAGATTGGGAGAGCTTGTAATAAGGCGAAGGACCACAAGTATCTCTTTCATATCCTCAAAACTTACTTGATATAGTTCAACAGTCTCTAAATTGCGGTAGGTTACCGGTAGCTTTCCTGGATCATTGCCTATGCTCAAATACTTCAAGAATGTTGAAAAAACAATAAGAAAGAGATTTTGGCCATATGAATACTGAAATTCTCCCTCGTGGCTGAATCTCCAAGCAAAATGAACTTGAACAAACTCAACAAACAGATAAAAACAAAATTGTTACCTTGGTAAAGTAGATATGCCCAGCAAGCCTCTCAAGATTAGGCACACCACCTAGAAACCTGGTGAAATTGCAACTTGAACTTTGCTCAAAGTGCTCAGCAATGTCATCAGTCATATACATAGCAACAGATATATCTACCAGAAGTGGAGTGTCTTCAAGACATAGATCCCTAAATTCGCCTTCAAGATACAAGGATCGGAGTTTTGGCGCATGAATAGTAAGAGCTAAACTATCAAAGTATGACAGTGATAAGCTCTCCAAAAGTGGGCAACTGGAAATAAGACTCTCTATTGCTTCAGGAGGTATCAGAACTTGATGAAGGATGAGAGTCTTCAAACACATAAATCCTTTAAAAGGAAGAGGAGGTTCCAACTCACAGCGGAAGAGCTCCAAGCGAATCAATTTCTGACAATTGAAAAGACATGACGGTATTCTAAACCATTCACCTTCACCTAATTCAAGAACCAATTCTTTTAAATCATTCCTTGAGAGAAAAAGAATCCACTGATCTATTTCTGGGCAGCTCTGCAAGTCAGAATTTGTAATTTGAAACTTATGTATTGGTCCTTGGTGAAGAAATAGCAGCTGGTTGACGAACTTTAAAAGGCTTTTCTCATTAATAGTTCGATCATTACTGGGAGGAACACATTTCTCATCAACCACAATTTTAGTGATGCTATTCCATTTGTACCTCCATTTACTCGACAAAATGCTTGTTCTAACAGCATCTCTGATCGGCAATCTTACCAGAATACTCTCTATAATACTCTGAGGAAGATCACTTATCAAATCAGGACCCCAGAAATCACCCATTTGAGTGCTTCAGCTAATACATATAAGGAAAAACAGAAAATAGGTCATAAGCACAAAATTATAAGAGAAAAAAAAAACTAAACTCAATTGTCTTCCTACTCTTAAAAAACATGATCCCTTAATTCGCTAACCTTCTCTTTTATAATAGCGGAAGATCAATCAAAAAAGAAAAACAACCCCCAAAACTTAATTATCTATAATTCTACTAAATACATATATTTCCGTTCATTGTAAGAGGAAAATTCTGCTTGAATCCAAAGCACAGGGAGATCACGAACCATATGAACGAAGCAAAAGATTTTCAGATTTTAAAGAAGCCCATAATTCAATTCCAATCGATTTGCCAAATAATGCATCGAAAAAATACGAACAAGAAAGCGTAAAGATAAAGAATCGTACCCAGAATGAAGCTGCTAAACACAGTTGCGTGATAAATAAATAATCACTTCCCGGTGGTTCGAAGGGAAGGTAAGGTTTCGTGGATTAGGAAGGAGAATTCCTTCGGTTCGGTGCCCAGAGGAATCAGCGTTGAAAATGAGAAAAGAAAGTGTCACAGCTCACAAGAAAAAAAGAAGCAAACTTGGTATTTAACTGTTAAGAAAAAAAAAACTTGGTATTTATTTATTTTTTTCAAAAAAAAAAAAAAAAAAGGCAGGCTAGTTGGCTTTCGGGGCCATTTCACTCGCTTGTTGTTCTTTTTGATCCTACGTCGGAGTCAGAGTCTGGCTGTGGCTGAGGGTGCACAAATATAATTTATATGAAATTCAGGGGCATTATTAAAAGACTAAAATATTCAAGGGCCAAAGCAAAAACAAAAGGGAAATTATGCTGAAGGAGCAGACTGAAAAATTATTTATGCGGGAGGATCGTGAGTTTCTAAACTTAGTACCATCGCTCCTAAATATAGGATAAAGTTTATAATGTAATTTACACTATAAACTTTAGACTTGGCTTACATCCTTTGCTACCCCATGTCCGCTGATTTAAAGGGTGTTGTTTTTGGCACAAAACACACACACATGGTCCTTTTTTTCCTACAAATATTTCAAAGCACTGCCAGATAGTAAAAAGATAATTCATGATACTTAATGCTACTACAAAATTTCTTCATTATCTTGAAAAAAATATTTTAGCAGTATTGATTTGGTATTAAAAAAATAATTCATGATCTTCAAAAATTATTTTAGGATCTTCAAAAATTATTTTAAACTATATTTTTAGTATCGATAAAACACCGAAATATTGTTTCAAGATCCTAAAATAATTTAAGATCATGAATTATTTTTTTGATCAAATAATTTTTCAACCCCCTTTTTTTTTTTTAAGATCATGAAATAATTTTTCAAGATCATGAACAATTTTTTTAGTACCATTTAGTATACTGAATTATTTTTTTACCATTTGCCAGTGCCCTAAAATATTTGTGGGGGAAAAAAGGACCAGGTATGTGTGTTTTGTTCCAAAAATGGCACCGTTTAAAGCAGCAAACCTAGGGTAGCAAAGGATGTATATCCTTTTAGTACCAGTCGGTACCCTGAAATATTTTTAAAGATCATGAAGAATTTTTTTTAGTACCATTCAGTATCTTGAATTATATTTTTACTATATGGTAGTGCCCTGAAATATTTGTAGGAAATAAAAGGGCTAGGTGTGTGTGTGTTTTGTGCCAAAAACAGCACCATTTAAAGCAGCGGACCGAGGAAGCAAACGATGAAAGCCAAGTCCATAAACTTTGGCTTATATTTAAAACCGGATGGAGTAATTTGTAAGATCAAGACCTACCTTTTGCAAATATCAATAAATAAATTTTACTACTCCCTCCGGTCCTAATTATAAGACATAGTTGACTTTTTTCGGAGAGATTAAGGAAGCTAATTAAATTACTTTAGAGTATTTTTATTTTTATTTTTTCTTCAAACTATTTAATTTGGTTAATAAACTAGTATATAATCTAAGAATACACAACTATAAAATAATTAAGTAACTTATTTAGCTTCCTTAATCTCTCCAAAAAAAGTCAACTATGTCTTATAATTAGGACCGGAGGTAGTATTAAATTTGTGATATATTAGCTCCAACCCTTAATGCAAAACCTAATTAACTAATTTGAAGGAATTAAGGAAGCAAGATAAATTACTTAATTATAACATATGTTACATGTTTTTTTAAAATAATGATGTGTCTTATTAGATTATATATCAGTTTAGAAAAAATAATCTTATAGTCATTGAATTTTTAACTCACTTATAAATCAATCCTCTTAGACGCAGCTCAGTTCCTGAATTTTTGACTTACTTGTGACTTAATCACGTATTTTTCCACTTTTTAAATTAGTATCCTTGTCATGTTTTGAGTTATCCTATGTAGCAAAAATTAATTTCACCTCAGCTCCACATGTTTTTTATTTAATACGGAGTATAAAATTGAAAAAAAGGACCAAACCAAGAATTCGGAAAGGCAACAGAAGGAAGGGGCAAGTTCGCCAAGGTTTGGAGGAAAATTACTTCTTCAATCTTGACATTCGAAGTTGGTCGTCTATAATCATTCAATCACCTTCCATTGACAGCTATTGGAAAATTGGGGTGTGTATCACTTGTTGGAAGCTCTGGGAGATTCGGAACAAGAGAATCTTTACTGCAGCTAGTTTTTCAGTTGAAGGAATTTTGGCTCATGTTAAGTCTGTAGTTGTGCATTCTCAACTCAATTTCTCTAGATTTAAGCTTATCTTGTAATTTGTCTGTTTTTTGTACTATCTTTTAACCATTTTTAATGGAATTCCAATTCATTCAAAAAAAAAATCGCCAAGCAAGGAATCAACAGTTTGCTCACGATGTTGTCTTCATTATATTTGAGAAACCATTGTAGGGAAACACAAGCGCCCTCAGCTGCACTGTGATAAAACTCCCATTTCACTTTTATAAAGTTTTTTTTTTTTAATATAAAAAATAACCCTATCTCCATCAATTTCATCATCATTTTGTATAATTGATCCAAAGTAACTAAACTTTGTCACTTTAAGAATGATTTGATGTTTAATCTAATCTCTTAAGTCACTATTAACTTGTCTTTTGTCAAAAGAACAATGCATATACTCTGTTTGATTCCTACTTAGGCAAAAACCCTAATACTCTAGGGTCCCTTCTTCATAACTTAGGTTTAAAGTTAATCGCTTCTCTTGATTCAGTTAAAAAAATTATATCATTAGTAAAAAGCATACACTTAAAGATTTCTTTTTAGATAAGCTTAATTAGAACGTCTAAAACTAAGTTAAACAAATGAAGGCAAATCCTTATAAAAAAGTACTTTGCTCCAGACAATCTATCTAACACTAGTTGTCACCCCCTTTACATATCTTAAATGACCGATATATGCACATAGCACATCACACCTTTCTTTTCAAAGGGTTTCGTTTTAAAGATTTCAATTATTTCAGCAATGGAGAAGCACACAAGGACACATCATTTAAAAAGGAAAAAATATGTTTTTTTTTTATATAAAAAAATATGTATTTTTTCTTTTGTATTAGACACTAAACTAAAAGTTAGAAACGCAGGCCCATGGAATCAACAAAATTTCCAGTGGGCAAAAAACCCTCACCGTCCCCTCAAAGTTCAGACTTCCTCCATCCTCATCTCTTTCCTACCAATGCTTCAACCTCACCATTCAGACCAAGCAGAAGATTTTGCCATTCAACCGAATGTATATTTTTCTTTGGGCCAAAAGAGCCAACCAAATACAAAAAACTAAGCAACAAAAATAGTAGTAACAGCAGCAGCTTGAGAATGTCATTTTCTAGACACCCAAACCTTCACCATGACTAACCCAACACAACCAAAAGTGACAGCAAGTAGGGCACGAACTGAAGTGGATTCTGAAGCAGAAGCCATGCTTGTCCTGTTGGTTCTTGTTTGTTGAGACCTTTCTCCCATGTTTCTAATTCCAAGGAGAAGGCTATTGAGATTGTTCATTTTCTGCATGATCTGGCGCTGCCCTTTTGCAATACCAAATATCTGAGGACAAACAGTATCCTCATCAAATCAATAACAAACTTTAAAAGTGTGTATATATTTTTTAGAGACCAGACAGAGGAACATGACACAAACAACATAACGTGTCATGCTGAGACAGACTCTGGTTTGAAGGTACTTTAAATATATTCATTACTGAGTTGTTCAATAGAAGTATGACATGCTGATATGAAGACATTTACATTGAAGAGTCAATCAGTGTGAGATTGATTGTACAATATGTGCAAGCGTAAGTTCAATGGAGAATCTAATAGCAAACATCTAGAGAACTTTATTTAAGCTCCATCCAATATGGTGAGCTTACAGGAATCTTAGTCAAACCGGCACATTCTAAAGGTTGAGAATAACTTCTTTTTTGAAAGAAAAAGTCAAGAACAAATTCTATACAATAAAAACTAGAAAACAACTGGTTCGCATTTGAAGGAAAATGACTTACAATAACAGCTGACAAAATCCCATTCTGGGACAATCAGTTAGAGCCACTAATCTATATGGTGACCAGAAATGTTTCAAGGGTTGCTATATTTTAAGTTCATTTACCTAATCAGACATAAATGGATAGGAGAGCACTTTATTATAAGCCACCCCTTTTATTCCTTGCCTGAATTTATAGTTCTGTTAGGCATCACATTGCTGCGCACCCATATCAGACGCATCTTTTATATTAGCTTCCATTGGTCTCCGTGTTTTTATTATGTCTATCCTAGAATTCTAGCATGAGCATTAGCACGACACAACTAAATTTAGAAATGTATGTGAGAGAAATTTTTTCTAGTTTCATTAGTAAGAGAAACCATCTAAATTGAACCACAAGAAAATGCAGTCTCAGAAAATTATCTTTAAGGGCCACAATATCATATAAAATCATAAAAAATACCTCATCCATTAAAGGTAACTCCTTAGCTAATTGCAATGAAGATGAGGACTTCATAATAGATCCAGTTAAAGAACCACTTTCCAAACTGGTGATGAAGTGAGAGGTGGGAGCAGAACCACTGCAGCCTTCAGCTTGGGTGGATTGTTGGCTTGGAAATTGTTTATTGATGCTTAACTTGGAATTCAGCTCTTCAAGACGGCTTGTAAACTCATCCATTCTATCATTGAGAGAAGAAATTTGTCCTGAAAGCTGTGTGAAGGCCCCCGTGGAATATATTAAGAGATTTTTTTTTTGGCATGACAATATATTAAAATAATGGAGAAAGAAAAAAAAGAAGAATAATAATTTGAAAATAGATAGACAAGTGAAGGTTCAAATCAACTGCAACATGAACTCAGAAGTAATTGTTTTAAATGCATTTACCTCATTTGTTAGCACTATGGAGGAATCTGGATTTCTTTCACTAAACCCTTTGTTGCCGGGACCATATTGAGTATGTTTAAGTAGATTTTTGTCCCTTTGGCTTGTATACGACCGGGACATACCACTGTCGAAGATGCCCATTAGTCATTAGTCAATCAATTAGATGAGGGCAAAATATACTTACTTTCAAGTAGTATAAGATTGACACCTTTGTATGAGTAAACTTAACAGAACTCCCATACCTTCCCCGTACTTCAAAATTCAAAAGAACATGATCTATTGACCACTAATATTAATCTTTTCCTCCATATTCAATCAAGAAGCAGAACTCTTGAACTACATGCAATGATATTTTAAGAAAGTGCTTCTCCAAAAAACAACACATCAGATATGAAGAATAATGCAGTTGATGCATCACATAACTTCCATTTTCCATTATGACCACTACAAGCAGAACTCTCTAAACTAACGTTACTGATTACCAAACATGGTAATGAAAATACCTTAGATGTTAAATTTATGGTCTACATGTATAAGCACTTACCTACTTGAATTACAAGAACATGAATGCATTCATCAAGCTAGTGTGAATGTCAATAATGTTTTGATCTCAGAAAATAAATAGAAGCACAGAAATTTTCACCTCATGGGCGTTTTTATCACAGGAATTCTATCTGCAAAGGCTTTAGAAAGTGCTTCTTTTGGGCTAGACACCATATCCTCATCCAGGCCAAGCTTTGTTTTTAAATCATCTGGAAGGGCCTGTGGAATAGTTAGATAGAGAGCATTGACAAAGGACAAAGGCATTAGCAGATGAGAAATAGTCATACCATAACCTCATCTACAATCTTTTCCAATTTTATTTGCTCAATGTATGTACGAGCAATATAGGAACCTTCCATGCCAAGCTGCTGGGCTATGCACTTTACAGTTGAGTGATCTTTTCCTTGCACCTGTTTATAATATCATAACACATATCAGAGAGACAGGTAAGTAGTTACAAACCAAATAATCCAAGAACAACAACAACAAAAAGCCTTATTCCACTAGATGAAGTGCTACATAGATTGTATGATGCCATTGTGTTCTATGAACAAGCAATTCTTAAGATATATTGTTTACCAAATAGTCTCATTCAATAATTTCCTTAAGTGTTCCTCTTGTTCTAATAAATAAAGTATTCATTTGGAATGTTTTTAATTGGGAAAATTGCACCTAAGTCCCAAACAAGAAAAAATACAACCCAAAGGTCCCTTGAAATCTTCAATTTGCAATGAAATCCCATGGGACATTTGGATAATATATTCCACTTGTGAAAAGACCAAAATAACATCATTGATAAAATAATTGGGGTTTGAATTTGTACTAAAAGTCATTAAGGGTATTTTGGTCTTTTCACAATTGGAATATATTACCTAAATGTCCCATGGGACTTCACAGCAAATTGAAGATTTTCAAATTGAAGATTTTAAGGGACCTTTGGGTTGTATCTTGTATTACTTGGGATTTAAGTGCAATTTTCCCTTTTTAATCCTTATATTCCCAAGAACTATAAGGATAAAAAATCAGTAAAAATGAATAATTTATTTATCAGCTAGTATCTTCTTTAAATGTCAGGACATGGCATCAACAATATGGAAAGGGAGACAATATAGGAAGAGAAAAGTACTTGAACTCTCAGATTTTTTGAATATCAATTTTTCATTTCTTTATCTATAGTTCAAACGTTGGAGCCCAAACAGCTTTCTCTATTTGAGAAATTTCATAAGGAATGGTGTTTTAAGGCTAATTACCAATTAGAAACACACTCATTTGCACCCAGGGATGCACAAAAATGCGAGGTTTTTTTAGCTCCCACAATTCCATCATCTAATAAGTACAATGCATTACACAAAAACCCATAAAAAATGCACTGAAGGAATATATCTGACAAACCACAGGAGTTTCAACAAATATAAAATCCAGTGAAAGCATTCAACAGTAATAAAATAGAAGGATACAGTTACTATAGCAGTACCTGAACATATTGTCGATTAAGTAGCTCAAGCCAATCTAGTTTCACAGACACCCTATCATCAGAGAATATATGGCTGTTTCTTTTTAGAATGGTAGCTATTGTGTATCCCAGGGCCATCAGGCCACCAAGGAGCCGCACACTAACCTCGAAAGTTATTCTTGGTGAAATGACAAATGGACTATCTGTCACCCATTCCTGAAAAGTCATTAGTCATGAAAGAATAAGATCGAAACAGAGAGAAAGAAAGAGACAACGGCAAAAACAAACAACAAAGCTGACCAACCACTCTGCATTATCAGAGATACTGTGTTTCCTAACAAACCATGGACTGAACACCGAAGGCAGGAAACATGACCTAATATTATAACATATGTATATATTGGAAACATCAAAATTGCTTCTAGGTATTTGGGCACTTCCAAAGCTTGCCGTGAACTTTAAACAGGTTACTCAAGAAGAAAGTTGCAGCTAAAAAAAGCCTGAGGATAATGGGAACGCTTCTTGGAGTTATCCCCCTTCCCTATAAAAATAAGGCATCCTACTAACAAGCAGCCTAAGATGCATGGACACAATGACAAGTAAAGTCCTTTCCTAAGCATCCATGCTTCATATCTTGCAGATAAGTTCATAAGACTCCTTTCCTACACATCCATTGCAAGAAAATATCCTACTAATATACTTGTAAGAAAATTTGACATTACATAATAATCACAACTGAATGTCCAGATTAAACAACTCTTGGAATGTAAAATAAGAACAAGGAACTCAAATTGGAAATGTGAACCACAAGCATAGGACTGCATTTCAAAACTTCTATAATTGAAAGTAAATATGATATTACATCTTAAATGCACACCAAAAGGTCTACACCGAAAAGCTCTTTGGAATTTGAACAAGCACATAGAAACTAAACTAAAAGCAAACCTCAAACATTAGAGAGTATTTCCCCTCCTTATTCCGCATCCGTAAATAAGAATGGCAAGTTTCTGGATCTTCACCAGGCGGTAGAAGATATATGTCATAAATCTGCTCATTTGTTTCCTTAAAATCTCCAGAGAAAACAGCTTTAATTTGTTCAACTGTCACATTCCTTGCTGACTACAATAAATATTGCAGCTGATCACTATTCTATCTTTATTATAGCATCACTTTAAACATAAGCATCAGAACTCACAAGATTTTTTCTGTTATTTTTTCCTTAATGAAAATTGGAATAAATAACGTATATCGAGGCACTAACTTTCAATATGTAAGTAGAACTCTGGAACCCAGTAAATGGATTGAACTTGTTGATTATTTTGATATGTGCTGTCTGCAGATCTTGCTCAATAAAGACCTTGTACATTGGAAATACCTGCAAAACAATGGATTTCAATCTTTCAGGAAACACAAACTTTTCAAAAGGTAAATGGATGTAGAAAAAGTATAAACCGTCTCAGATATTTGATGAATGATTTCTTCAGGTTGTTGACCAGCACGTTGAATGTCACGCATAACTCGCTTGACTAGGTCACGATGAATTCCACCTGTAACAGATATACGAAGGTCTAGTAGAGGTTGCAACTTCTCACTCAAAGCATAGATACCCTCTATGATCACTATTCGGGAGCTTGGGACTTCAATTGTCCTGTCATCAAGGTATATGATAGTGTTAAGAGAGTTTACATGACAGTTACTCAAGTTCTGTCGCAAGGGAAAATTCTGGCTCAGAAGATGCTACTTGACATGATCAGATCATCATCCAAAAGCAACAATAATAAAGAATAATTGAATTATAATAATCATCCTTCAGGTATAAGATTGTGTAGAGGGGGAATAATTGTTTCATGTTGTTAGAAGTGAGTAGCTAGTTGTTTGTTGTTGTTGGTTAATTAGCTGTTGCTTTCAGGAGTGAGTCAGTTAGGCTTCTTTTATAACACTCTGATTAAAGCCCTTTGTTACTCTCCTCAGGTATAAGTTTGAGACAGAGGAGTTCAAAAAGGTACTGTTGAATCTTTCTCCTGAAAATTTGCTGGGCACTCTGTTTGCCTAGAGTCTTCATAACAGTTAAGCCAAGGCAGTCAGTCCCAAATAAAGTAACGCAACATATGAAATCAATTGAAACCAATTTTATTTTAACTTTTGATATAAACTTGATATTTTCGTCGCAACTGCTGGAGATCAGAACATACAACAGAAATTAAAGACCAAATCAAATAAGAAAGAGCATGGCACCCTATGCACACTCATGCATACATGAAAGCACATATACACAGACAGAAAATTTGGAACAGAAAGAAAATAGTTCTTGTCATATTGTCTTTTGCTCCTCCGATCCTTTATATAAGACATAGTTTTCATATTTGTCAATCTTTTCCAAATTTACCTTATTGAAGCTCCCTCAACAATAATCAAGGAGGAGAGGAAATGAGGGAATTTAAGGAAAATGGTTAGGATGTTTTAGAAAATACAAGTCATATTAACTAACTCAACTAACTTCCTTAATCTAATCAAATTAGGTAAATATGTCTCATATTAAAGACCGAGGGAGTATTTTTTTCCCTTCAAAAACAGTGATCCCGGACTTGTATCTCAAAAGTTTTCTCAATTCTAAAAACCATATTTGAAAGTGTGTTGATAGATGGCTGGGAATTTACCTGTATCCTATACGAGAACTGGACTTGAAATCATAGATAGGAACCTGAGCTGACTTTCCTGCCTTTAAATCTTGTAGATTCTGGAGCAATGTGTCATAGTCTGTCAAGCGTGGATCTGCTCAAGGAGATAATAGAAGTGTCAAAAAACATGCAGAGATTACTGTCCTGACTTCAAATTGTTAGCCAACTTCTCAATATTAAAGTAAGCACTAATGTTCCGACCAAAAAAAAAGCAAGCACTAATGAAAGTGAGATCATAAATCATAAAAATGAGAATTCAAAAATCAGGTTTATCCATACATCAAATGTACATATGTATAAACATTATCTCATTTACCCTGATTATGGTATCGAATTGGTCATCATAAACTATTCAATTTCCTATGAAATCTGAGCAAACATCAAGACTTGATAACCAATGAAGTATAATTGCTAACTCATGCATGGCAGTACTTGAAGGCATAAACATGCCAGTGAAGATTTGATAGCAGTAAAGCAACAAACAAAAAAAAAAAAAAAAAAGTGCTCAAAAGTTTATAAAGACAGCAGCTAAAAGAGTTGAGTAAAGGGGGTCAAGGAGAAGAAAATGACTTGAGAAAAATGAGGTCATTATAATACAATACTAGCAGTTTCTCATGAAACCACAATATATATATATATATATATATGAAGGAATCCTAGCCCAGTCAGAATTATCCAACAATGAATTTGACTCATACGTCATAGCCATATAACCATGTACAGTTTGCCATAGCTTACAATAAGCTACAAAACTAAATGTCCAAGCACGTCAATGTCCACTTACATAACAAAGATAATGTCTACCGTAGAAGAAAAACTAATCTCTTCTAAGATAAAATATCAAGGGTGATACCCCACACCTAGCATCTAAACAAAATCATTATATTCAAGTTTTGTCAGCTTTAGCATAAACAATATTTTTTTGGTACAAAGGAAAAGAGCATAAAGTATATATTTACATTGCAGCAGTTCCAAATATTATCACAGTGTACAGCAAAGTTACTAATGTTTACAGAATGTGTGTGTGTCATTGTTCAGACGGCAAAATAACTTATTTCATCATCAGAGGAGGAGCACTATAAGTTCAGTCATTTCATGCAACCCGCATTCTGATAATGGCACTATAGATGGTACGCAAAAGGCATAAAAAAGGAAAAGATAATTGTCATAATTACCATCAAAATTTCCATCAATAATTCGACTGGAATCATTGTAATTGTCCATCGAAATGACTGCAATGCCGGGCATGCAATTGACTATCTTGTCAGTAAATACAGTCTTCCCAGCCCCTGAAGGACCAGCCACCCCTACCAATATTATTCCATCATTATTTTGGGACAACAACTGGCATGCACGGATTACTACAAAAACACCCTTCGAAAACGATAGTTGATCTTGGATAGGAGCAATCTCAGACCGATCGGAGTCTTTCCTTTTAACCAAGAAGACTTGATCTTTCAATAGACCAGGGCGCCTGTGATGTGAATCAACAGCAGAAGTATCTTGTGCCATTGAATGAGCCAAGACTTCCTTAAAACGATAAAGAAATCAACCACAAAATAAATCAGTAAGTCAGCGAAGATAGATCTATACTTGGAGTTCAATCCAAAAAAAAAAAAAACGATCTATACTTGGATGTCATACATAAATATACAAGGTAAATCCCATGCACTGATTTTTGAAAAATAACTGAATTCAAGACATTACTTCTTAACAGTATTCCGAGGATTTCTGCAGGCCTACCCCAGTATTAAGACAATAAAATAAGAATAAAACAACACCAGGAAAATAGCTTAGAAAAAGAGAGGAAGTTTAAATGCTGCAAACAGACAAAGTACAACCATAATGGGTGAGAAGTGAAAAACGCATTGCTCGCGTAAGGATGAACAGAACCAGAAGAAAAAAAGAGATGCTAGAGGTTCCAACTTTAGGACCTTTCGTTATAAGAGGCATAAATGCATATCCGTAAAGTACATAAGAAATTGTTTTTACAGACAACAATCATAGAGAATTGTTGAAACAAACTCATTTGACCAAATAAGTCACCTCGGAACTAAAAGCATTAAAAGCCAAAAAGAAAAACATGCCAATGTACAATTAAATGACCCCATGCTGGGTCAACTTGTACCGCCATAAAAATAGATAAGCAGGAGTTTAATAAGTAGCGCCCATGGAAGAGCAAGCAGACCCAAATCGCAATCCTTTAGATAATACTGAAAAATCGTTTTTAGAAGGTGAATAGAAATAGTGGACTCTAATAATCATGAATACATAATTTGCTCCAAACCTACTCAGCAACTAGCTTATTGGATGCCATTAATTGATCATCATTTAAAGCAGCACATGTGGCATCTTCTTGAATACACACCCTAAAACGAAACACGCAGCATTTTTATCCTAAAGAAAGAAAAAATCGGCCAACTACCACAAGAGCATTGAAAGGATCATCCAGATAATGTCATAAGAAAATCATCGCCACCCCATAATTCAAAATCAACAGCAGCCATGCTTGGCCAAGAAAGAAGGACCTTAGAAACACAGTTCTTGGGGTCTTTCTTGGTCCAAAATAACGATGGCCAAGCAAAATGACGCAACAAGAACAATTATGTATTCATAAAGACAGGAAAACATTCAATCTTGAACAGAAACAATGATACTCAGAAGAGAATGCGGATAAAAAAATCATGCACTTCACACATTCGTAACGATCAAAAAACTCACCGAGGCTGTATGCCTATCTCAAAGGGTGAGTTCAGCAACAACAGCCAGAAGAAGCTAGGAATCCCCTCAGCTAAAAGAACGGAATGTGATTTTTCTCAGATTTTTTCACAAACAACAATTTGTTTTTAGAGAATCAATGAATGACTGCTCTAGAAAACACTGGAGACAAACAGAACCCGCTTGCGAGCTGCGTATGTGCGTGTATTTATTATATAACCTTTTGTTTATTACAAGTCAATTCACCGTTGAAACTTTCCTAGCACGGAGTTCCGTTTACAAATATAACCAATACGATCGGTAATAAATTATTTATTAAATAATTGTTTTTAATTAGAAATGATACGGCTTAAAGTTATAAGCAAGCTTGGTCACTCACGAGTCACGACTAGCGGTGGAAAATTAGTTAGCTAAATACCAGTTTTGATCTTTGACCAAAAAAAAAAATACCAGTTTTGATCTAAAGTCAAAACTTGGGCCTAGAGTCCACATTTTGTGCACATATGTGCTCATATCTATGAGCATTTTTTTATATGTTTTTTTTATATTATATTTATTTAGATTTAAATTATATATTATTTTTTTATATATTTTTACACCCAATATATCAAATTAATTAATTTCCATGAAATTGGTGTTATAGACAAATATTTTTTAATTTAACCTAAACTAATTAATTTGAGATACTCAAAAAAAATATGTCAAAAAACAACATATAATTTAAGTCTAAATAAATACAATATATAAAAAATGAAATAAAAATATGCTCATACCTCTAATAGAAGTATGAGCATATAAGAAGAAGCACATAAAATATGTGCACATAATGTGGACTCCTTGGGCCTAAGCGTATGTATAAGCTTTTTTTTTTTTTTAATGTTTAAATTTAAGCCTTCAATTAGTTTGAAGTCTTTTTAAAATCTTACTTAATATGTGAACAACAGATAAATAATGAGATGTGAAACTTTGAGTTGATTTTAAATTAGTAATTTTATAAATACAACAATAACATAACCTTATTTTACTAGGTGGGGTCAGCTACATGGGTCAAACGATATTATTAAGCTTGGTCAAAAACCAAATTTCAGAACAAATTGTTGATTTAGAGATCTCACTTAAGAACATCATTGGATGTTCTCTTCGGTCTTCGTTGATCCATATTCATAAACATTTGACAAAGTTTTATGTTAGTTGTCAAAAGCCTAACATAACCTTCATCTTTTGTCCAAGCTTGAGACTAACTATAATACATAAGCGGAGTTAGTAATTTTATAAATAATTTACAAAATTGATTTAGGTTATATCCTACGTAACAGATATGATAGAGTAAATTCAAAAGAAAAAAACTAAATAGGTCATGCTTATTAGCTAAGCATTATAAAAATATGTTTGGCCTATTTGCCTAAATAAGAATGACAATAGACTTGAGTTGAACTTATTTACTAAATAAGCTAAAACAAGCTTAAAATAGGTTAAATCATATGCTGTAAGCCTTGATAGAGGTACTTCTTATTTTCATCTCTACTTATAATATAACTGTTATTTTATTAGTTAAAATTTAGAGAAAATCACACCAAAGTCTCAATTAAACAAAGCAATATCATATAAGTCTCATAACTTATCAATAGTAGCTCTTACTTGTTATTGAGAAGTTATAAGAATTTTATAATATTATTTTATTAGATTTTTGGTGTGATTTTCTCTAAAATTAGTATTTAATTAGTTGGGTGCCATGAAAAGAGCAATCAAAAATATAACGCCTAGTGCCAGTGGTGATATAATGGTATGAAGTTGGTAAGTTTCAAAGGTCAGTAGTGCCTCAAATTTTTTTTTTTAAAAAAAAAAAAAGGAAAAAAGAAAAGAAAAAGAAATCAGTATGTTTGAATTAATATTAAAAATATGAATTAAATACCTTTTCCAACTACAATACCACATTTTAGTATTATGAAACCTTGGTTCTTAATTAATGCTAAAATGTGGTATTGAAGTTGGAAAAGGTATTTAGTTCATATTTTTAATATTAATTCAAACATACCAATTTCTAATTATTTTCTTGTAATATCATTAATCCATAAGTCTCTTTAAAATACTATTTAATTATTGAGCAGATAATGGCTATTTTATCAACAGTGATAGCTTTCTCCACTTTTTTTTTTTTTTTGCTAAACATATTATAGTGCTGGCTGGCTTTGCTTGGACGTTAGCATAATTAATTGAGATGATATTTTTAAGATTTGATTTTAATGATTGAAAGTTTAATTTTAATAATTATAAAATAATCGGATGAATGAATTATGAGAATCTTTAATTAACTCGATCATCTACTTCATTATGACAATGATGAAAATACTTTATTTCACGTAACAACAGTTATATTTTAATTATTAAGAGTTTTATTTGAATTAATTTTCTCTGCGTCAATAAAAAATGTAGTTGACATTTATCTGTACCTTTTTAGAATTGATTTAATTTAAAAAATAATAATTTCAATCACCAAAGATAATTTTGAACAAGAATGATTCAATCTTGCTCTTGCTCAAGTGTCAAATAAATGACGTAAGTTGGAAATTCAAAATTAATGGAAGATCAAATTTAATTGCCAAAGTCAATTGGAGGATTAAATACAGAAAGAACTGAATAAGTCATGAATCAAATTGAAGATTTTTTCTACTAAATTTTTCCACACATAAAAATACCATTTTTCATTGTCAATATAATTCACTTTTATTATTTCTAAGGCACTTTTGATATAGGGAATAACATTTTTTCCATTTACTGCAGAAAAATCCTTTTACAGCAGTCCCAAAATGAAGCTGTTTCATATTATTTTTTTTCGCCCTCTTTCTATTTGATTTACCTCACTTTTAATCTTCCATGCAAGTACCCCGACGGCACAATGAAAACGGTTAATAAAAAACACATCGTTGCTTCAATTGATCAGTGTACAGCAAGCAGGTATCATAATCACCTCTCATGGCTGTAGCAAAAAGGTTACTATAATCAGCACGAGCATCCTCTGAGAGCCCCTCAACCAAATATTGCAGCCCAAGGGTGGACATTGCAGGATCTTTGTATGTAGTTGCAGAAACCACTTCAAAAATCAAAAGAGAGTGATGAGAAACAATGGCTCTGCCACTTTCACTACAGAGCACGGGGTGCTTGATGGACCTGCGACACACTGAACTGCTTCAAGAACCACAACAGAATACTTTTGAAGACCATATCCAACAGATACATCAGAGTCAATTCTACCCCATTTCCATTGTGCCGTAGGGGCGTACTTGAAGGGAAGGTTAAAAGTGGGGTAAATCAAATAGAAAGAGGGCAAAAATAAAATAAAATGAAACAGGGTCGTTTTGGGCTGCTGCAGATAGACTTTTTTGGCAGAAAATACAGAAATGTTATTCCCTTTAATATATTTCATCAAAATAAAAATAAAAAAAATCTTAAAGTTGAAACTTCATCAACTTTATTTTAACAATGATTTTTAAATTTTATCCTTATGTAATATGAATGAGTATGTAAGAACTAAGAAGTCCAAAAGAAAAAAGTAGAAGTAAAATTGTACATTTATATAATAATTTTAATGAGGTTCCTCATCAATAGAACTATAGGAATAATTTATTTGTTAAAATAAGAATGAGACATGTTCAACTTATATTTATAACTATAAAATTCAGTAACAAATAAAAGATTTTTTACCAATTCAAATTCATGTGAATCATAGGAGTGTCATCCCTTAAACTTTACTTTAACATATAGAATCCAACAATTATTTTTCAATTTTTTAATATTTTTTTATGCAATTTTATTCTCATAAGGTATAGTTTGGACAAAGATAATATGGCTCAAGGAATCATCCATTGGAAACTCAATATGAGAGAGAGAAGAAGGAAATTATGGCCATTGAGATCCACCATGAGAAAGCTTACGAATAGGGTTTAGGGATTCCTGGTAAAATGCCTACATGCGTTTAATCATCCACAATATATCTTTCCTATTATGTTTCTACCAATGTCAAACCCGGATTGGATCAAAAGATCGGATGAAAACCGGAGAATTCGATCGATCAAGAGTAAACCGATTCAGTCCAGACATCAACTCGGTTTGGTATTCTTTTTAAATCATTTTTTTTAAAAAAAAAAATCTTTTTGAACTTCATATTAATTACCCTGCAATCTTCAATTTCTCACCGATTTTGCCTCGGGTTAACTATGAAATCCTTTTAGATCTATAAAGACATTTAATAAAAAATAGAAATATAAGTAATCACTTTCAAAGGTAAATATATTTTTTTTAAAAAAAGCATAAAAATAAAAATATTTATTTATTTTATTTTTATGGAAGGAAGGAGTGAATCATTTCAAAGAAGAGGCTGGAACGTGCACAACCACTATTTGTGAGTTTGAAGGAATCTATTCTTAGTTTTGGCTTTTTCTAATCCACTTGAAGATGAAGGAATAGATTCCATTGTTGAATTTGTCGAGATGATCTCACATCCTCACCAAGGAAAAAAAAAAAAAAAAATTCAATATAGATTTTGTACGGAGTTGAAATTTGGACTATGGTTTCTAGAAAGATTTAGATGAATAAAGAGAACGACAAATTTGTTGCATATATGCCATCAATTGTTTTTCTTGTAACCTTTGTACGTTTCATTTGAAAAACAAAAATACACATAAAGAAATACAAATTTTTTGAATGATGATTTTAAGGTTATAATAGACATTGTATACATTATTTTTCTTTCAACCCTTTCTTTTTCTCCTCACAAACCACAACTTTGCATATGACTTCTGTCTCTATTTTTTTATATCGTGCTATGTTAGATTTGAGTATTATCGGCCTAACTGGGAGTGACTCTCTCAAAAGGTTTGCCACATTCACACGCAATCGAACTTGAGAATTCATTTTTATGTGGCTAAAACCCATTTCACCATAAGTTTAGAACAAACACACATTGAATGCATGCGGCTTCTTTTTAATAATATAACTCAATGCTTTTAAATTTTATTTTTTTAAGGAAACTAACTTCATCTATTCATTTAAAATTTGACACAAATGAATAAAAATATGAACACATACTTCTAACAACATATGCTCCATTTAATATAAAACTTATGATAAATAAAACTACATTCGATCTTGATTTTTTTTAAGAGATTAAGAAATTTGAATAAATCACTTTAAAGTTTTTATATTTATTATTTTTGTTCCAAACTGATTTGTTTTACTTATAAATTAATATATAATTTAATAATATACAACATATGTTATAATTAAAATATTTATCTGGCCTCCTTAATTTTTTCAAAAAAAAAAAAATTCAACTAAATTTTATATTAAAAACAGAATGTGTTGAGAGACGATCTACTCTGAAATGACAGCCCCAATAGTTGGTTCAAACTTAATGGAGACCGCGCCTTTTTCTCACGCCATGGGAACGAATGTGTGTGGTGGCATATTGGGTAACACGACTGCAAAATTAGTGTGTATGTAGAATGACGATTCATAATTACGATTTTGTAAACCAAAATAAAACCTTTTTTCCCACAAAAATACGAATTATATTGCAGTCAAATAAAGATGCAATGTCTTAGAAGTAGAAACAAAAACATCTAAACAAGCAAAAGTCGAACGAAATTTATGATCCAACAAGAACATAAGACCAAATAAAGGGAATGAAATGCCAACAAGGTCAGAAACTGTGATGGAGGTCAATATACCAAATCCAAAAGGCAAGACGCTTCCAATGAAATTTTTGGCACTCCATCCAACTACCACTTCCATGGGAACACATATACAAAGATGGTTTCTGATCAAATTCTTTGAGACCAGAGTATTCTCAAGAATAACAACACTCATATCTATGGTCGAGAGATATGATAGATCAGGCAGTTAAGATATCGTGGAAGGCTCTATATATACAGGGTTGAACCCTAATGTGCACGCGTTCTAACTCAATTCTATTTACTTTCAGTATCACTGTGCACAATCCCACTGAACACATACCCTCTTCCCCCCTTTAGGCGAAGAGCCGGTAAACCTGTGTACAGTGATCACCCGCTTACCGGGATATCTGCCTCATAGATATTCCGGCTCAGCTAGTCAATCCAAGATCAAAGCACCAGCCTCTTGGGCTGGACATTATTGTTCTATACCGGAATATTGGCGCCGACCGTGGGGACGTTAAATTTTGATCCCCGTGACCAACAATGGCTAACACCAGAAGCAACAGTCGGAATCCTCACCGTGAAAATCCATCGCAGGCCGAGGTAAGAACAACAGACTCAAGGACAATCGCGGCCCGAGGATATCCCAGACGCGAACAAAGGGAACGAGGTGTCTGACACGGCCTCGTCCCCTCCAAAAGAGACAAAATCCAGGGAAACACCGAACCCAGATCTCCTCCTCCTGCAGAGGACTCAGGAGTCAATATTGAGACAAGTGGAAAGTATGGAGAAACGAAATAATCTTCAGCGTGAAGAAGACCTCAGAGTGATGCAACAAATCATGAAGGATCACCTCAAACAAGTCGAGGCATCGACTCAAAAGCAAAGCCAGGGTGAGCAGAGAATGAGGAAACCAAAGGTGACCCGAGAGTACGACAGCCCCTCACCAAGCAAGCAACCGACCAATCAGGTCTATCTATGATTTCGAAGATCTAGGGCGAAAGTTCAAGCTAAACTTCGCAACTAGCAAGAAACAGCCTAAGTCCCAATTCACCCCGAGTAAAATCAAGCAAAGACGAGGGGAGACACTACAAAAATATTTGGACAGATTTAAGGAGGTCGCCCTTCAAGTGCGTTCTCTCCCAGAAAGTGTTCATGTACATTGCCTCGTTGATGGCCTGGATCCTACGTCCAGATTAGCTAATTCAATTTTCAAGAACCGGGTATACACCCTCACGGAGTTTAACACTCGAGCAAAGCAATATTTAGAGTGGAACAGATGGAGATAGCTAATGCCATCGGAAGTGAAAAGCAAAGAAATACACCTCCAGAGAATAAGAAGCAGTCGAGCGGTCGCAGAGAAGATCCTCATAAGCCAAACCGGGATAACGATAACAGAACCTGAGGCGAAAAATTTGAAAGAAGACCGAGGTACGAAAGGTACACTCCGCTAAATGTTTCGCGGTCCCAGGTATGGAAGGAAGTTGCGTCAACTGAGATGAAGAAAGTCGAAAGACCTCGGCCCACCAGATATCGGCCGAACACGGACCATACAAAATTCTGCAAGTTTCATGACGGACCGGGGCACACCACAGATCAATGCTACGAGCTGAGAGACGCAATCGAAAAATTCATCCGAGAAGGAAAACTACGCCAGTACCTGATAAGGACACAAGGGCGGAAGAACGGCAAACGAAAGCAGGGTGATCGAAGTCCGAGCCCAACCCCAGGTCGGAAGATAGGTGGAATTCGGCGAAAGTCACCTCAAGACGAGGAGGAATTCCCAGAAATAGACATGGAACACAGGTGCAATGTAATTAGCGGAGGCATGGGTGGAGGCGGAGATACGGCAAGCCAAAGAAAGAAATACTTGAGGGAAGTCCTTTCGGTCAGAGACACACCCAAGTTCAAAGATAATCTTGACCGACCGGCTCCTCCCCCACTACAGTTCACCAGTGACGACCTGAAGGATGTTGTACCGGGACACCAAGACGGACTGGTAATCATGGGAGTCCTTGTAAATTGTCAGGTAAAGAGGATTTTCGTTGATGCGGGAAGCTCGGCGGACATCATCATGTGGGATGCCTTCCAAAGGATGAACTTGGAGGAAAAAGACTTGAGACCGTGCAAAACGACAATCATCGGATTTAATGGAGAGCAATCTAAGCCTAAGGGATATATCGACCTCATATTGACATTGGGAACAAAAGAAGCATTCAAGGCCGAAAGAGTAAGATTTATCGTAACCGATATCCCCTCCCCATATAATATAATATTAGGCAGACCAACCATCCATAATTGGGACATGCTAGTATCTACCAAACATCAAAAGCTGAAGATGGTCAACACCAAGAACAAGGTGGTCACCATAACCGGAGACACAAAAGAATCCAGACAATGCTATTATGAGAACTGCGGGAAAAAGAAAACAAGACGGTGTCTTCATCTAGAAAAACCACGCAGCCAGCTCGAACCGTCAGCATGGGGGAGTTAGACCTACGAGACGAGCCCGAGATCCCACGACCCGAGCCGGAAGGCGAATTGGAAGATTTGGTCCTAGGCAAAGACCCGACACAGGTTACCAAAATAGGAGGAACAATGACCCTGGAGCTCAAAGAGAGATTAAAGGAGTTCCTAAAAACGAATCGAGATGTATTCGCATGGAAAGCCTCGGAAGTACCCGGGATAGACCACGGCTTTTGTTGTCACAAGTTAGCCATTCAACCGGGGTCTACACCGGTATCACAGAAGAAGCGTAAACTAGGGACCGATAGACAAAAGGCGTTGGAAGAACATGTGAAGGAGCTACTAGAGGCCGGATTTATTCGAGAAATCCAGTACACGACATGGTTGTCTAACGAGGTCATGGTGGTAAAACCCAATGGTAAGTGGAGAGTATGCACGGACTACACCAGTTTGAACAAAGCCTATCTCAAAGACTCCTATCCGATGCCCAACATCAACCAACTGGTCGATAACTCATCCGGATATCGACTGTTGTCCTTCAACTAAACCTGTTGCAGAGGATATGTCAACCATCAAGGAAGCTCTCAGGATTTACATGATAGGGACTTCTGATACATCATGCATCAAGGGAGGGGGTATCAACTTCAATCCCTTGTAAAATGCACATGAGAAGAAGTAATACCAGAAACTACCAATTACAATGCAGGATTTAACAGGGATAGACGGTGAAACTAATTTAGCTATAAGACTCTCTTTAGAGTAGGCTTTTGGTAAAAAGATATGTCTAATGAGCCGGCTGTTGATAATGACACGGTACAATTCATGGAGCGACCACACGTCTAGCAAGATAAGGCTAGTTATTGTAAGTACAGAGAGAGGAGTGAAACCTCAGGGCACCCCCAAGATTTCAATTTTTCTCTTGGTACAGTGTTATATAGAAGTTATACATTCTTTACTCTCAAAATTGATACAAATCTCATATCATATATGAATTTTAGTTTCGGCGTTCATCACAATAAAAGCCTACCCTTTCCGAGCTTCATTTTGTAATTGTACCAGAACTCAATGAGCAGAGGCTAATTATAGACACCAACCAGAAAACCAAGACATCATAATCTAAACCCAGTAAACATTAAAACCATGGACATTCTTGTTCGAAGTCTTGAATGATCTAATTATACCTTTCAAAATTGAAGAAGAAAACTACATAGCATAGTGTCATAGATATTTAATCCATCAAGCGTAGAAATCAAATTGAGAAAGACGATCCTTGCTCGGACCAAACTTCAAAGGAAGTACATCACCTTTTTCATCACTCAAATTTAGGTCCAAGGCAGGTAAGACATCTCTTTGCACTAAGCCCTTCACCAGAGACACCACAGAAGCATCAAATTCAGGCCAAGAAACGCATAAAACTCCTCTGATTTTCAGAATTTGGCATCGCCCCAGAAGCGCAGCACTCAACCCATCGACGACGCTCCCAGAAGGATAATACTCCAAACCCTTCAAAAATTTCTCATCAACTCCAATTTTCCTCTCCGCCGCAGTCTCCAACTTGAAAGCAAAAGCCTCATCCGACGACAACCGACCGCGATAGTTCTGGCTACGAATTGAATCCAAAATGACAACCCTTTTAGGCGCAATACGATCACCAATCAGAAGCTTCGCCACAGAATGAGACCGCTCGGGGGAGACAGAACACTGAACGGAGACAACAATAGCATCGTGAGAATCGAGGGAGTAGATGTTGCAGGTGGTGTCGGTGAGAGAGGGTTCGATGGACTTGGCGGAGAGAGGAATCTCAGGGAGGATGAGGGAACCAATTAGGGTTTTACGGGGGAGAGAGTGGAAGAGATAGAGGGAAGGGGAAGAGAGAAGAATGATGAGGAGGGAAGGTTGAAGGGATTGAAGGTGAGGGTCAGAGAACAAGAGAAACGGAGAAGGAATGGGTGGGGATGGGGAAGTGAAATTGTTGAGGTCTTCTTCGAAGAATCTGGAAGGAGGAGGAGCTTCTGTAATAACATCTTCCATTTTTCAGATCTTCCTTCTCCTTCTCCTACTCCTCGAACAGTAGCTTAGCTTGAAGCAGCAGATCGAGGGCAACGGCAAGGAGGGTGTGCTCAGCGATGAACTGAATAGTTTGTTTTTTGTTTTTTTTTTTGTTTTTTGTTTAGAAAGGATTTGAGAAACACCTTTACTTGTAGTGCAAGTTGGGTCGGTCCAATGCATCTCGGTTGGGTCATATAAGGACGGACGCAGAATTATTCAAATTTTTTTTTTATTTATTCCGATAGTTTTCACCCATTTATATTTTAAATTTAACTCTATTTTTTTTTTGAAGGGTTAAAGTGCACCCAACACTTGAAGTATTTCTCAGGTGCACCCAGTGTTCTAAATTTATTTGTGGTGCAATTTCACCCCTGAAATATTTAAAATGTTGTAATCTTATGCATCACTAAGAGAACCTATGGTTTCACGGTTGATTGAATGAGTTAACTTGAGGTTGATTGAAAAAATTTGACTTGGCATATGATACTAACATAATGATGGGTACATGATGTGGCATTTTTTATATGATGGAAAAAAAAGAATCTAGAAAGAAGAATGTCAAATCAAAGGAAGGAAATGGAAAATCAGATTTTCCAACCGGCATCAGCGTTTGGTTCATAATTTTCTCAGGAAAATAATTTCCGACGTCATAAAATTTTCCTTTAAACATAGAAAAATTTCTTCCCACCAATATTGGTGGGACCCATTTTCCAGCAAGCTCAGAAAATGCTGAAGAAAAATTTACCCCTCACCTTTCAGCTGATTAAGAAAGATGGGACGAGAACAAAAAATACCACCAGAAATGTTCAAAATTCCCCTTCCATCGCATTATTCATTCTCATCAAGGAACACTGTGCGGCTGTGGTGGTTGATGGCAAACAAAAGGAGTGACTTGGGAGTGAGGCCAAAGATGAGGAAAGAGGTAGCCGACGTTTGAAACAGAGCGGCGGAGATGGAAGAGAGTCGATGACGAACATGGATTTGGCGGTGTCATTGGAGACAATGATGTAGTGGATGACAGCTTTGGTGAAGGATGGAGGAAGAGAAGCGAGGGACGCGAAGGAGTTGGAGGAGTGGGAGAACTTGGTGAAGCTTTGGCTATTTTGCTCAATTTGACCAGGCAGACCAGAAAATCCGACAATCCCAATTAATTTAAAGGGTTTAAATCGTGGACGTTGAGTTATTAATCTAGGTGAATTTGTTTTGAGGTTAATGGAGAGTGACAAAGCTAGAGGTTTGCAGGGAGCCATGTAGCACACTCATGAAGACGTTGCGGGGCCATAATATATATGGCTCATCGCCTAATATATGTTTCACATTCGAGTGTGCCTCTAAACACTTGAATGTTTGGTAGAAATTGAAATCTTAGGGGAAAAATGATATTTTATCTCATTTTCCTACCTCATTTTCTTCCAACCAAATAAAAATCTTCATATCAATCTATTTCATTTTCCAATGCAAATCAAACGCATCGAAGTAAAATCTTTTCCATTTTATTTCATTTTGTTTATTTCCATTCCTACATTTTCCTCCATCTAAATGGGCCCTAGGAGCATCACCCAAATTGGATGTTTTGTTTTTTTATAATCCTTGGCACCAACCTCTTTCGAAGATCAAGCTCCAAACATATCGAGCCGTTTCAACTTTCAAACTATTAGTTCCCCCTTGGAGAACGTGTGCAATTCTAGTTTCAGAGTTTTCCCAACCTCAGTGGTCCGTCCATTGGGAATTCTTACCCAATTAGCTATTTTGCCCCACCACAACCAGGGTTGTGGAATGGGAATGGGTCCAAATAAGGGGACCATCTCTTGAAGCCAGATACATTTATTGTGACCACCCAAACTTTCACAAAATAAATTATTTGGTAGGTCCACAAGATCCAACTCATTAAAATGCCATATGCGGCAACATTAAAACGACCACCAAGGACAGTAATAATCAAGGCAATGTTCCATGGTTGGCAACCCTCATTAAGAATCCTCACAATCCTCTGCCTCAACCATTAAATCAGACATGAGAGGACATTTTCTTTAACTAATTAAATTACTTACAAATATTTATATTTATAATTTTTTCTCCAATTTTTTTGCCTAACATATGAATTAATATATAATCTAATGATACATAACATACGATACGATTAAGTAACTTATTTAAATTATTTAATCTCTCCCAAAAAAGTCAAATATATTTTATATTTAGAACAGAAGAGAGTATAACTTGTTGATCTTTGTAATTTTAATTCAGTTAAAATTTACTGTATAAATTATATGTGGATGGAATTCAATCTTATTTAAAAGGTCAGTCCTTACATTTTAGAAAATACAGCACTATTTTATTTCTTTTAAAAAAAACTTAGACCCTAATGTTCGAAATGACTAAAATTATAAGGCATTATTTATTTCTTTTTCCCAGTATATGAGTTCACAATCCACCCCCACAATCCATTCCTAGGGACCTAACATGCTCATTAGCACATCGACCAAACCCGTATTTAATACCACCTGTGACATAACAATAGTAGACTTTGATACTACCTGTTACATAATTTGATCTCATAAATGGGCAATTCAGGAGGATGAATATCCTCATGGTAATGAAAGTGGACCACTTTTAAAATTCCCATATCTTGTTAAAACTGAGTGGATGCTTGACCTTAGTTGGATACCATGGTAATGTTCTGAAGTGGATGATGCCCAAGAACTACAAAACTCAAGAACTTGTACTTTCTAGTAGATCTGGACTAAATGGACAAATTCATTTTCCTCTGTCCAGTGTTACAGGGAGATCATACTTTTGCCATACTTTAGTCACACCTGTCAAAGTGGGTCGCCCATTATGGCTAATATTCAAGAACTTGGTACCTTTAACAAGTACTTTTTTCAAAGAAAACTTGAGATCATTGTATTGAGACAAGAACAACACAAAACAAGGCTAAACCATTGTTTCTCCAAACCATTTGAACTTATATGTTGCAGCAGCAGCAGCGCCACCACCAAAAAATGGCAGATTCTTCATCTATCCTCATTTTGTGTTTGAAGAAATTGAATATTGATTTGTAGATGCAAGCTAGGCTTAACAATCAGGTTGATGTATAGACTGCATGAAATTTAGACTTCCAACAATTGTAAATCCCATATTTTTAACGACACAAGGTTTGTTATGTTCATTCTGAATGAAAGGATTCATTTGATCATTCCAGTTGATTCTGAAGGTTTTTATAGAATATTATGAACTAATATTTATTTATTAGTCATTATTAAATATATTCTCATTATCGTCCATGCATTATCATCTTTTCTATAAAATATGAGCTTTGAAAAGATCCGATCTAAATTTAAGATTGTTGTTACCTTCAGCCCTAAATATGGAAGTTTGGAAAGAGATTTGCTTTGATTCTAAATATAATACTCCTCTCACTTTTGTCTCCTAAATTTATATTATTTTTTTTCACAAAATAGAAGAAAATTCTAGTGCAAATAATTATAGAGTCTATTTTAGAAAAATAAACGTATACTTATTACAAGTAACTAACTTGACAAATTTTTTAAATATCCATAAAGTAGTTATATGGATCTTATACTATCCTTAATATAATATTTAGTTGGTAGTGTAATTTCCTCCACTTCTTAGTAATTTTTTTTTTTTGTTGATAAAATCCACTTATTAGTAATTCTAAAGAGGGATATTTCAATCCTTTCTTCATTCCTCTTTAGAATCCCTCTTCTTGGTCTTCCCAGCCTCTGCCGTCACGACCTCCAAACCCCAAGTTTTCCCCACACCCCTCTTATTAGGGAAAGATGACGTCTCCACTCCACGCACCACCCACGTCGCCACCATTGGCTTCCATGGAATTTTCATAATTTTTTCTCGAGTAAAGGACAGTTGTGATTCTTTATCCGAAATTTGAAATTTCTTTTGCTTATCCTTTTTGCAGTTTAAGTTTGTGGTCCTGCCAATTTATCCACGTAACTGAAACTCACAGTTCTCTAAATGATAGTTCAGCGAGAAGGTCAGAAGTCATAGGTTCATTGACAGACAATATTTAGATGCTTATTAATTCAACTCTATATTAAATTTTTGGGACTTTTTTTTCTTTAAAGTTCCCTCCACTCTAATAAACTAATATATAATTTAAAGATGCTCAACTGATATACAAAATGATTTAATTTATTTAACTTTTTTAATTCCAAAAAATAATTACAACTTATAATTGGATCCCATAAAATTTGAGAAGGTCAGAAGTCATAGGTTCAAATACATGGACTTACTATCTTACAAATTTCATTATGATAATGGATAATGGCACAATAACCAGTAATGGCCTGTATCCATTTGATTATCAAGCTCGTCAAATGAACAAGTTTACTTGGCAAATGTGTTCCTTTTTCATCAAGACTTGAAACTTAAAACAATCTCCGCATGAAGTTCGATATTCACTCTACCATAAAATAATTTATTGCGCCCAAGTCTAAGAATTTCGCTCCCAACAAAATAATAAAGTGCATAGCATTGAACCCCAAAAGTTACAAAAGGCAAAAAATAAAATAAAATCAGGTATAGTCCTTCATACCCAAGAGAAAAACGATCAAAATCCTCCACGTACAGCTTGACGTTGAAATGAGGAGTGGAGAAGAACTACTAAAGAAAAAAAACCAATATCATTAGAATAAATTATGAGCTGCAGACTGAAAATCAGAGTTGAGCTACGTAGACCAAAAGTTTAGACGAAGATTGAAAATTCTCTCCATCTACTACCTCTTTAAATTATAACCACAAACCCCCCACATGGAGATTACGTTGATCCACAAGATTGTTGTTCATGGTAGCCAAGGGCAAGGGCAAAGAAGAGGTGTGAATCAAAACAATTCTTTATCTGCAAGAAACAACCCAAAGTATCCTTCAAATTAATGACAGTAACAAAATCCAAGTGTAGATAATTTATTATAATCTTAGGGGTTTTAATCTCCAACTAACAAAGGAATTTTGCAATATCTCTTTTGCCTTAAATTCCAGGATACCAATCAGTGAATACAAGTCAAGGTCAAAAAAATCAGTGAATACAAGCACTAAAATTACTACACAAAACACACTGTGTGAGAAAGGGTCAAAACTTGGCTCTTTATGTAATATTTTTACAATATTGAGTTTCCTTTTAAAATTAGACCATCACTTAAGATCTCTATCGTGTATAGTATATTTTCACCAACTGAATCTCACCTATGTCTTCAGTTTAAGTTAATCCATGCAAATCCTTCTTTCCTGCTTAATCTTCATGTTCATGTTCATCTTCAGAATCTGCATAAATGGTCAAGAGAAACAACTTATAGACATATACCTATTATTCACCAGGAAATAAAAATAGATAACTTGCCAAGGATATTTTACATTTAGAACTTAATAAATTTGCATCTATTGGAAGCAAGATATTTAATTGAGGCTAATCAGAATCGATATTGAGACTCAGACAAGTAACCATTATCAAACACAATAAGTAAATGCCTTTGCCATAATAAACACATTGAAGTGCGCTGAGTAGACAATAACTCTAACCATAACTTCATAATCATAATAATTTTTTATGTTTGTCTACTTGCATAGAGCACAAGGAACAGAATTTCCAGAGAGCAATGTTCAAATCAGGAAGCCACATATAAAACACATTCATACTTACCAGATCGAACATCGTCACTAAGTTTGCCTCTAGCTTGGATTTGTTTAACAAGCATCCGGTATATCAGCACCCACCAATAAATATGCAGTACAAGCAGGCAGTACAGAAGACTATTGAACACATAATAGTATATTGGACCATCGACTGAGTGCTTTTCCTTATCCAAGGTAAGTACAACCTCATAGCTGCCACAGAGAAAAAGAAAAAAAAACAATTTAAAGAGGTGAGGACTGATATGATATCACACTTAAATTGAATAATTAAATTTCTGCATAAACAGAAATAATATTTGTATTATTTTGTTGTTGTAAGAAGTTTGCAGAAAGATTTAGTCACAACCTCTCATGTATAAGCTTCATTTATCTAATTCAGTTCATACTAAGTTTCAGCTTTAAACTTTCTCTTAATTAAACTACAAAATGATCAATAATACATTTGATTCCAACAAAATTAAAACATGGAAAACAAATAACTGATTCAACACTTGGCTGCATTTATTATTGATATCCAAATGCATGTGTAATCAAGTAGGAAAGCTAATGGACTGAAAGTATGAAACCATACGGCACAAAATAGATGACATATTCTAGATAAGTCTATGAACCCATTACTCAATAATGGTTCCCAAAGAAAAGTCCCGCATAATACTGAATACCTTTTACTCTTTTAGACTGTAGGAGTCACTAAATAAACCAGTTGAACTGGCCTACTGGTCTAAAAATAAGCCCTCAGACCATTTCAAATAAAATATCAGGATTCATCAAATTCTGACACAGTACAAGATAGATCCCAATTCAGAAAATATTTAAATGGGATAAGGCAAGGAACTAAGGGTCGAGACTTAACAAAGCATAAAGAAAATAGTCACACAACGACTTTAGATTCTTCCTAAACTAGTATAAAAATCACTTTCTTTTGTTTCCAGAAATCATTGAAATATTTTCATTTCATAATAAATTGAGCTAACATGAATGCATGACTAGCAAACTATGACATGGATGGATTACCCAACCAGAAATCTGTAACTGTTCTCAAGAAGGACAATGCTATGAACTGTTGTTATTCCTTAATATATACTACCTCCGATCCTAATTATAAAAGCTAGTTGACTTTTTTTGGAGAGATTAAGGAAGCTAAATAAGTTACTTAATCATTTCATATGTTGTATATTATTAGATTATATATTAGTTTATTAGTCAAACTAAATAGTTTGAAGAAAAAAATAAAAATAAAAATACTCTAAAGTAATTTTATTAGCTTCCTTAACCTCTCCAAAAAAGTCAACTAGCTCTTATAATTAGGACCGGAGGGAGTAATATATAATAAGCCACCAAAAAGCTCCTCCAATGTTGAGCATTTCATTTGTAAAAGCTGAAAAAAGCAACACAATACCCAAAACAAAAGGCAAAAATTACTCACTGACCATAGGTTCATTTCATTGACGTCAATTGAAGACCATAAGTTTTATTAACAGTCAACAAGAAGGAAGAATAACTAATTTTGAGCTCCACAGCACTTGAACTAGTACATTTTGAACGCCCAAAAGAAAACAAAAGAAATACTTATTCCCCTTTGTTAAGAATGCAAGAGGAAGATGTAAATTACCCCTAGATTACAAGAAAACTTAACAGCCAAACATTAACAGGTAAAGACAAAAAAGAAACAAGTGAAATGAGTACATAGCTTATACAAACCTTGTACTCCAAAGGATCCAGAATGGATAATAAATGAGGCGCAATATGATCCAAGACAGAACAAAAATAATAAATGCAATGCTAGCCATCATTTCAGCACCAATATACTTGGACATTTTCCCTATCTCCAGGAACACGTCACTAGCATCATGAAGCGCTAAAACAACTGATCCAACCCTAGCAAACCTGAAAAGAGCGGAGACAAGAAAACACAATATTGTTTGATTGCCTTATTAAACAGAAGTATGTATATAAACATATAGTATTGACATTGGAGCTACTGGAGCTATAATTACCACAGAAATATAACTTAAAGTCAAAGGATTTCACAGAAGCTCCAGGCTCTTATTCTCTCTCCTATTTAGATACACATGATCCATGCAAGCCAGAATTTTTTTTATTTCATTATAAAGCCAACTATTTCATGGCTAACTACAAATAGTTTCCTGTAAGAGCAGCAGCACCCCTTCCGATTTCTACTGAGAGACAACAGCTAATAAAAGTTCATAATATCTTATAACTTGTCATTGATGATGTCAAGGTTTTAAGTAAAATTACTCAAATTACAGACAACAGACATTGGTGTTATTGAATCTTGATATCTTTTAAGTTTTAACTCTTTTTAAGAAGTTTAATGTAAATTAAAAACATATCAGATAGTCACAAAACGATTAATGCCAACAAAAGTACAATTCATAACACCTTGTAGAAATGCTTGGATAACAAAACAAGCAGAATTAAAATGTGCCAGGTTAACAAGACAATCAAAAGTTAATGAAAATATACCTAAAAATGTAAGACAGCACAATCAGAATGACAGTGGCAACATGATGACCCATTGACACTCCAAAGTCAGAACGCCTTGTTTCCCAAAATATCAAAGCAAATATGGAGTATGAATAAAATCCAGCAGCAAACATGTACACTGCTTTTAATTTCAACCTGATGTCAAAAGGTTACAACTCTGATAAGCAAAAGTTCAATAAAAAGAATACAAGAAAGCAAACAGCTATAAAATTGAATTATACACAGGGATTGAATAAACACACTAATTAGGAAGAAAAAAAAATCTTACTTAATCTTTTGATCTGGCCAGACCTGATCACCAGGTCCCACCCAAAAATTTCTTGTGTTAGTAAACCAAGGCTCATCATAAGTTACTGTCAAAGCAAGAATTTCTGCTGATAGATAATAAACACATTTCCATGCTGATTCCTTAAACTTTCTAATCTTCTTCCTTCTTTCATCTGTCTCAAAATCCAGCATCTCATGTCCCTTTCCAAAAATCAACCGCCTGCCCACTTTCTGTAAATAAAATTTACTTAACGTTGACTATAAAAAATTGAAATGTTCAAAACATTGACAAGCATGAGATATTACAGTTGGCAAGGTTTTGCCAGGTATTTCAGTTTGATTAAAATGATAATTTTGAAAATAATTGGGATACCAAAAGCTTGTTGTCGGGCATAGATTGGTTTAATTGTATTGGGTGGAAGGGGGGAAAACTGCTTGTAAATTAGATGAGTCTTTGTAATTGTATTTGTATGTGTAGTATCGAGGCCTGTAATTTTTAATCCTCAGAAGAATCAATTACTATAATTGTTAAACCGGAAACGATTTCACACCACATGGTATTTAACGCACATCTGAATAAGCACTAAAAGGAAGATAAATTCAGCAGCCAAGGCACATGAATCTTCAGAAAGACAGTTATAGGAGTCAGAATACTAGTTAAGAGGTAACCGAATTGTTATCAATATTGAGCATCAATGTCCTACACTATTTTGGAACATATAGCAATTGCTTAGATAAAAGAAAAGAAGAATCGTCAACGACTAGAAACATTTATTTGCTTAAAAGATAATGCACAAAGAATTGAAAGCAATTTTAGCCTAGGTTTTAAATGAGTCAAAATATTGGACAAAAAAAAGGGTCTGAATACTGCTTTGTTTCCTGCTAAAACCAGAAAGTCGGCACCTGCATTAAATGCGTCGGTAGGCAATTTTTTAAAAAACAAAATTGAGAGAGAAAAATATGTATGGCAGCCGAGTTAGAGTATAAAGTGAGGGTACAATTCGCAGAAACATCAAGTTAAAGCCGAATCAACAGCTATTTAAGATTGAATGCTCAATAACGAAGCAATCATGAGCATGTGAAAAGCAGCAAAAACAAATCCAATTCAACAGTAATCAAGGAAGCAGATCCTTCTGCTAAATCCTAATCAGTTCACTGTGAAAAAAAATTCACAGACGAATCTCCAGCCAAAACATGTAAAAGCAAAAGGTCGAGATCACGTGGCAAAAAAATCGTTATATTAATACATAGAACACAATACCTCGAACACCAATCTGTCGAGGAAAAAGCGCACAGAGGGGAAGAAGAGAGCGAAGAAGGGGAGAATGGCGAAATCCTCATAGGCCGGGTAAGATTCATGATGCCAGTCAACGGAGCTTAGTTGCGGAATCCAATCCATGGCAGAATCTCGAAGGTTCAGAGAAATTTTCTCAGGAAACAAACAGGAGAAAGGAATGAATCAATCTAGTTAATATGCATGAAGATGTGAGGGAGATATGAATCTTTTCTTATCGCTACAGCCTGCAGGCAGGGGAAATCGTAGCCCACCGGAGGTGGATGTCCGTTTGGACTCAAAGGGCTCGATTATTATTTTACAGTAACTGCAACAGAGACTTATTTATATTGATACCCGAATCTTGGTGTATTGACGAAATTACCCCTATAATGCGATGAAGGTACATGTTTTTTTGACTTTTCTTAATCTTTTTTGCAAAATTTTTGTTGTTGTTGAAAAAATCATTAAAATTAATAAAAGATAAATAAGTCGCAAAGAAACCAATTTAGAATTTTGAAATATTACAAAATTTGAGAATTTATCAAACTATCCCTAGTTTTTTTAAAAAAAATAAAAAATCCCCAACCCCTTATTAGTTGTTAGAGCTCCAGTGTCGATGCTGGCGGAGGCCACGGTCAACGGAGCTCCGTTGATCTTGCTGGCAGCTCCGGTGAATATTATTAACAATTCAAATATCTATAATAATAATTTTAGTATTGCTATTAACAACTTTACTATGAAAAATTCAAAAAAAAAAAAAGAAAAAAAAAAGAAATATATTAGTCACTGGAGCTCGGTGAAAGTTATTAAGAAAAATTCAACAAATACCCCGTTTACAACTTTAGTATCGCTATTAATAAGTTTAGCCTAAGAAATTTAAAAAAATATTAGTCGTTGGAGCTCAGGTGAAGGAATATGTGTGTGTATAATTTCTCAAGCAAAAGTTGTCAATATAGATACCTAAATTGTTAATAGAGATATTAAAATTGTAAATGATAGCCTTGTATTTTTTTTAAATTTCTCACGCAAAAATCGTCAATATTAATACTTAAGTTGTTAATAGATACTAAAATTGCAAACGAGATACTTGTTGAATATATCTTAATAACTTTCACCGGAACTCCAATGACTAATATTTCTTTTGAATTTCTTAGACTAAAGTTGTTAATGGCGATTTTAAAGTTGCGAACACTGTATTTGTTGAATATTTCCTAATAACTTTCACCAGAGCGTTGGTGGCCAATTGTATTTTGGTTGAATTACTCAAGCTAAAGTTATTAATAACGATACTAAAGTTGTTAATATATATATATTTGAGTTTTTAATAACCTTCACCGGAGCTCGGGTGGTTGATTTTTTTTTTTTTTTTTTGAATTTCTTAGACTAAAATTGTTAATATAAATATTTGAATTGTTAATAGTTGTTGAGAATATCAAGTTTAGAAATATTAATCAAGTATTATTATTGGGGATATCGTTTAGTATTTATTAGGAATAAATATGAATATTATATTTTAGGAATATATCTTTATGATATTATGATTTGATTTGATTAGATGATGAAAGATTTTAGGGTTAGAGAAAGCCTATTAATTTGCATATATACAGGTCTCTTCATACTCTCTTTTATTCTTAAGTTTCAATAATATTCAAAGTATTTTTCTTATGCTTCAATGTGATCCTCTAATCTCAACAATAGCGATATATACTAAAGTTGTAAACTAGGTATTTGTTGAATATTTCTTAATAACTTTTACCAAAGTTCCGGCGGCTAATTTTTTTCTTTAAATTTTCAGGCTAAAGTTGTTAAAACATATACTTAAGTTGTTAATAGCGATATTAAAGTTGTTAATATAAATGCTTAAGTTGTTAATATAGATGTTTAAGTTGTTAATAAATTTTAATGGAGTTCTTGCGGCTAATAACTTGAGTTGTTAATAGAAATATTAAAGTGGTAAACGGGTATTTCACTACAAAAAAGTCAGGATTTGCGACGAACCAAATCTGTCGCTAAACAAGGAAAATCTATAGCAAAAATGATTTGTGACAGAAATTACGGATGTTGCTGCGAAGCGATTTTTGCGATGGAAAAAGTAGCTTCCATCGCAAATTTTAAATTTTGCTATGGAATAACTGTTCCGTCACATTTGAAATTTTGCAACGGAATAACTGTTTCTTCAATTTTGCGACGGTCAATTTGTCCGTAGTAAAAGTTCACATTTCGCGAATAAGTTAATCCATTGCAAAATTCAATTCTAGAAAAAATATATAAAAAATTACAAAAAAAAAAAGTGTATATCATGAAAATATATAATAACAATAATAATATTTGATTTTTTTAATATTAGGACTGGATATCTAAATATTTAATTAATATTTAAAAAATATCTACCGATTAAATTCTAATCCGAACATGCAAATCTAAACAAACCATAACTCCTGGATGTAGGCCTGCCTATGTGCCACATAATCCAAATGTCACGTTTTCACCCGTGGGTTTCTAAACTCCTTTCCTTAATGTTAGGATTGAATATCTTTCCGACCAAAAAAAAAAGGATTGAATATCTAAATATTTAGGGTCTTAGCTGGTAAAAAAATATCTAGGGTTTCTAAACTCCTTTCCTTAATGTTAGGACTGAATATGTAACTATTTAATTAATACTACCTCTGGGTCACAATTATAAGAAATTTAGTTAACTTTTTTTTGAAGAGATTAAGGAAGCTAAATAAGTTACTTAATCATTTCATATGTTGTGTTTTCTTAGATTACATATTAGTTTATTAATCAAATAATTTAGTTTGAAGAAAAAAATACTCTAAACTAATTTAATTAGCTTCCTTAATCTCTCAAAAAAGTCAACTAATTTTTTATAATTGTGATAGGAGGAGTATCTAATAAATATCTACCGATTAAATTCTATCCCAAACATGCAAATCTAAACAAACCATAACTCCTGGAATCTTGGATCAAATTGACCGCTTCAAACAAAAACCAACGAAAGAAACAAAAATAAAGAAAATCTAAACTACATTTTATTGCATTGAACTATGCATAGATAAATAAATAATAGTTATATAATTAATACAACTATTAATTGATTTTAAAACTATGTCTACGAGAAATTGAAACATGCGACTTTATAGTCTTTATATGCATATCCATTCGCGTGAATTTTTATTTTTCATTGTCAAAGTCAAAGCCTATCACACTACAACATTGTTGTCTTACAACAGTGAGAAACCGTACATATCCAAAGAGCAAAAAATTATTGCCTATTCCTAACGAGTCCACATCATATGCTTAGATTTACATACTTATTAGGTGCTTATACCTCTAATTAGAGGTATAAGCATTTTTTTAATTTTTTAATTTATTGTATTTATTTAGATTTAAATTATATGTTCTTTTTGAGATATTTTTTCCAAGTATTTTAAATTAATTAATTTTTATAATACCGGTGTTACTGATAAATATAGAACTGAAATTAATTAATTTGAGATCTTTGGATGCAAAAAAAAAAATCCCAAAAAGCAACATATAATTTAAAAAAATCAATACAATATATATATATATATAATTTAAATTTAAATAAATACAATATATATATATATAAAATTAAAAAATGTTTATACCTCTAATTAGAGGTATAAGCACCTAATAAACGGGAGTGGCTACGGTCCACTGCCCAAAAATAAGCAAATTATTACCACATGTGGTAGCTTGTACCGCATGCGGTAAATTTTGGAAAAAAAAAAATCTTAGCCATTCAGGCTTCAATTCAACGGGTGAGATCTAAGCAGTGGATGGAAGAGGATATTAAAGCAGTGGATTGAAGCTGAACCCCTAATAAACATGTAAATCTAAGCATATAATATGGACTCATTACTAAATGCATCAATTGATTTTTACTTGTGTGAATTCATGGAGTTGTAGGAAAGGTTTGAAATCCCCCTAACATATTTTTACCCAAATCCCGAGTTCAGTTATGAAGGTCTACAATATTCAACATAATTTTTTTTTTTACAGCAACATAAAGAGGGACGTAGATGTCACTCTTGAGTGCCTCTTGGCATATTCCTTTTACTTAGCAAACAATTTTTGGTGTATGGAGAGACAAGAAACACAAAAAACCACTACTCAGTGAAAAACATATACATATGAAACCACTACTCACAAAATAAAAAGAAAAAGAAAAACACATGAAAATCACACTACCTTTAATGGGAACGCGATCTTCAGAACAAGGCGAAGAACGGCGAAGACCAGACGGCGGAGACCAGACGACTTAACCACTCGGACCTGAAGCATATTATGCTTCGATTTGCGACGGAAACTTCTTCCGTAGCAAAAAGGAGTAAAAAATGCTATCGTTTTGCGACGGATCACTATATCTGTTGCAAAACGCCGCCTGCTTTTTGTGACAGAAACTGTTTCCATCGCAAAAATTCCCACCCCTTCACTATTTTGCAACGAATATGCTTTATGTCACAAAAATCGGCACAATTTGCGACGGAATTTTTTCCATCGCCAATTTATTATTTTCTAGTAGTAATTTGTTGAATATTTCCTAATAACCTTCACCGGAACTCCGACGACTAAAATAAATAAATAAATAAATATATATATATATATTTAATTTCTCCGACTAAAATTGTTAATATAGATACTTGACTTATTGATGGCGATACTAAAGTTATTAATATAGAACTTGAATTGTTAATAACCTTCATCGGAGCTCTGGCGGCTAATATCTTATTTTGAATTTCTCTGACTAAAATTGTTAATATAGATACTTGAGTTGTTAATAATCTTCACCAGAGCTACGGCGGCTAATTTTTTTTTTTTTTTTTTGAATTTCTTAGACTAAAGTTGTTAATATAGATACTTGAGTTGTTTATAATGATACTAAATTTGTTAATAACCTTCACAAGAGCTCCGGCTCTTAGTACCTAGCAAGGTCATTGGAGCTCCAGTGATTGCCGCCAGCATCGGAGCTCTAACGGATGACAAAGGGTTTGAGGATTTTTTTTTTTTTAAAAAAAAAACTAAGGGTAATTAGGTAATTTCTCAAATTTTACCATATTTTAAAATTCCAAATCATTCTTTTTATTTGACAAAAAAAAATCATTCTTTTTAGAATTATTGATATTCAACATACTTATTTATTTGTCTTTTACCAATTTTGATGGTATTTTTCTATCTTTTTCCCTTATTTTTTAATCAAGACCTCATTTTTAAATGGTTAATTTGTAGTAATACTGCTTTTGGCTACTTAATGTAGGAATTATGAAAATAATTTATATATAAGAAAATTAATTAAGTTGATTATTTATAAAAATTTTATTGGTTTTTTAACCTATTTTACTATTGGGAAAAATATTTCTCCATTCATTGGAGATAAATTTTCTCTAGTAACCCCTAAAAATATGTTGTTTTGAATTAATGAAGAGTGTGTTTGTAATTTTAGGTGAATTAATGAAGGGTACAAAATTACGGAAACACCCTTCATTAATTCAAAACGACGTAGTTTTGGGGGTTACTGGAGATAACTTATCTCCAACGACCGGAAAAATCCTTTACTCTTTATTATTACTCATTAATCAAAGCCTCTTTTAGTGTGTGTGTATATATATATATTCAATATTCAATATAAATCATTTAGAAAATATTATAAATTTAGGAAAAAAGTGGATTAAGGATCTAAATCAAAGCAAATCACTCAATTAGCTTGTAAATTTAGAATGTGACTGAATAATAATACTTAAAGGAAGATATCTATATTAAATTTTATAATTTTATATTTTCTGTTAAAATTAAAATTAATATTCTCAAATACCCACGGAAAGTTTAGTTGCAAGTTTCAACATTCAAAAAATAGGGAGGGCATAAATGTTATACTCGGATATAGAGCTGGGAAGAAATTAAAGGTCGGCTCTTCACTGGCTCGGGGGTTTAGGCTCGTCTTTCGTAAAAGCCCAATTTATTAAGCCCAACTCTTATATTATCGGGTCAAGGCTCGGCTCACAGGTTTTAGGCCCGTTTAAGTGAAAAACACTATTTTTTAATCTTTTAAAAGAAATAAAGTTGAAACCATAGATTCCTAATTTAAGACATAAATACTATCAAAATTAAATTACAAAGAAATAAAGTTAAAATAACAAGGTAATGTGGATGAAAATTCTAACATTGTACACATATATACTTACACTATCACACATAAAAACTATTACCGATAGCCCCATGACATGATAGTAGACTTATATATATATATATATATATATATATATATATAATGCTTATGATATATCCTGTCACTGGATATAAGCTTTTGTTCAGTGAACAATATACTACGTTGTTTGGTCCAGTGAACAATAAAAAAAAAAAAAAAAATCCAATAGCAATCAATTTCCGAAAAAATGGGTATAACCTTCACATTGAAACGAGAACCGCGGAGAAGATCGAGAAGCTTGGCGTTGATATCTCCAACCTCACCCTCGAAGAAGCCAACCTCGGCGTCTCCGCCACCGCCTTTGCCCCCGCTGCCGTTGTTGTCGCCCCCGTGCCCTGGCCGACGCAGCCCTTGCAGCCGCCGAGGAGAAGATTGAGTTTGACATCACCATTGAGGACGTCCCCAATAACGCGAGGGTTTCTGTCATCAAGACCGTTAGAGCCTAGATGACCTTGGCTTTGAAGGAAGCTAAGGAATTGATTGAAGGGTTGCCGAAGAAGTTCAAGGAATGAGTTTCGAAGGACGAGGCTGAGGACGCCAAGAAACAGCTCAAAGAGGCTAGAGAAAAGGTTTCCATTGCTTAAATTTGAGCTTCAATTTTTCCCTTTTTGATGTAATTTTATAGCTATTTCTTAGTTGAGTACAATGTAATGTGATAGTTTAAGCTTGAATTTCAAGGAAGTTGTAATCGAGGAGTTCCAGTTATGTAGGGGTAGAATAGGCTAGGCCCCTATCAGGTGGCCTACAGCCTG